>JAJOZX010003176.1:132500-357500 GCA_023014485.1 Bathynomus jamesi | reverse complement strand
AGTTATATGCGCTGAGAAGATTCGTGCTAACATTACAAAAGATGATAGAACTCAAACAATAATGTTATTAGATATGCTGGAACATTATGCACTTACCCAGAAAATCTGAGAAGCTACGAGAAAAGAGAATGTTTTGGATTTAATTTTGACAAATAACAATGGCATAATAAATATAAAGGTAACGCAAACAAATTTCTCCGACCATTAGAGTTAGCAACCAGAAGTCCAAAAACGTATCCCAGAGTCAGAAGGAATATGTGAAGGTTTAAATATAAATTCAAAGAAAGTAGAATGGGAAAGTGTAAATGAAGATTTAAAGAAAGCAAACTGGGAATTGAGAATTCACGAGAAGACGCCAGAAGAAATATTATGTATAATAGAAAATGAAACTAAACTTGTGTTGCCGAAACATGTTCCGAAGAGACAAAAAGAGAAAACGTAGCAAGCGCGAGAGAAAAATCAGGGCACTATTTAGACAACGGAAACAAACCGTAAAAAATCTCCACAGGTGCAGAACTGAAGCAAGGAGACTCAAACTAGAAAAAAAATTATGCGTAATAGAAGTGAACCCAAAACAAACATTCATCCATAAGACAAACGAAGAGGAAAACAAGGTAGCAGAAAACATAAAAAATAACCCAAAATACTTTTACACGTTTGAGAAAAGAAAAACGCAGTGTAAAGAGAGTATTGGTCCGTTGATAAATGGGGCGACTGAATACACAAATGACCCATAAAAAATGAGCGAACTGCTTAAAGAACAATTTAACTTTGTGTTTAGCACCACAGTCAGAGAAGAAAGAAAATCCTGGTGAATTTTTTGACATTGATAAAAATCAGCCACGAATAAGTTCGGACACGAACCTATTAATAGACTAAGAGTTCTCGAAAGGAGATTTAATTAAGCCTCTATCACAAATGCGAGAAAATTCGGCACCAAGGCCAGACACATGGAGTGACACGTTTCTGAAGAAATGTAAAGAGAGTATCGCCAGGCCGCTATATTTACTATGGAGAAAATCATTTGACACAGGACAAATTTCACTTTCATTAAAGAACGCGAACATTGCTCCCTTATTTAAAGGAGGTAACAGAGAATTATCTGCCTAAGAATTATCAGCCAGTAGCTCTCACTTCCCACCGTATAAAGTGCTTTGAACATATAATTAGAGGCAAAACTACTTACAATCTACAAGAAACGAATTTATACAATCCAAACCAACATGACTTCAGGGGCTGGAAGAACATGCCTATCACAGCTATTAGACCACCAGGAAAAAATACTGGAAACATTGTGTCGAGGACAAAACATAGATGTAATATATACTGACTTTGCTAAAGCTTTCGATAAATGTGACGATGGAATTATAGCACACAAACTTAAGAATAGAGGAATTATTGGAAAGCTTGGAAGATGGATATTTAATTTGCTGACTCAAAGAACGCAAAGAGTAGTAGTAAATGGAGTTCAATCTGAAGTCTCAGAAGTCATAAGCTCTGTTCCACAAGGTACAGTATTAGCTCCATTGCTGTTCATAATAATGATTGCAGACAATGATGCGGATATTAATGATAGTATTGTATCATGTTTCGCGGATGACACAAAGATATGTAAAGAAATATCAAACGAAGGTGACAAAGAAAACCTACAAAATGATATTGAAACATTATTAAAGTGGGCAGAAGACAACAATATGAAGTTCAACGGAGAAAAATTCCAACTTCTAAGATATGATAATACCAAAATGTTACAGAATAAAGGGTACAAAACTTTGCAAGCCAAACAGATAACGCCAAACCTACCAAACACACGAGTATTTTGGAGTAATAATGTCGTCGGATGCAGAATTCAGAGAGCACTATAACATTAAAATTACAACAGCTAGAAAAAATAATGGAAATCGTAAACATCATGTTAAAATTATGGAAGAGTCTAGTCCTATCAATAATTGAGTACTACTCAGTAGTCACAAGCCATTACAGAAAACGAGACATTGCCAACATAGAAGCCATACGGAGGACTTTTATGTACAAGATGAGGAAACGAAAGGTGAAGACACCGGTCTCGACTACAATCCCTGAAACTCTCTACTCTCTGGAAAGAAGACGCGAATGGTACACAATAATATACATATGGAAAATACTCGCGGGTTTTGTCCCTAACCTTAGAAACTAAATAGAAACACACTGGAATGAGGGAAGAGGCAGATTTTGTACTATCCCAGCTGTAGTGGAAAAGGGGGTCATGAAAACGATGATGGAAAATACCCTCGGAATACGAGTCCCTAAACTTTTTAATGTCCTACGCAAAGAACTGAGGAACCTCCAGCACACCAACCTGAATAATTTCAAGAACCAGCTGGACAGGTTCCTGCGCAAAGTCCCTGACTAGCCATGCGTGGCTGGCTACGAGGGCAGGAAGAGATCGGAAAGCAATTCCCTCCTCCACCAAATCCCGCAAATGAGGCAGGATGCTGCAGAGGGGTCGACCGGGTCGATCCTGAACCGTCATCCAAACTCTCATAAAGTATCATAAAGTATATATATAATCTCCAGACACGGCAAGATAATCACTGATGATTTGGCTCACTGAGAATCTTCATACATGGCTTCGATCAATACCGTGCCTGATGCACTCAAAACCATAATGTAAAGATTACGTGGTGGTCATTTCGAAACACCGCTTCCTATCGATCAGCGAAGTTAAGCGACATTGGATCTGGGTAGTAATTGGATGGGTGACCGTCTCCTGCGTCCAGATGATGTAGCGATCCGTGTTTCGAGTCCCACGTAAAACTAAGTCCGCTCGGTCATATATAACCGTGACGGTACGAAGGAGGTTAAACAATCTCAAACCATCATCACCACATTGTAAATATTGTATCCGTTTATAAATCAACGAACAACAAAACAGGGCGACGCGCACGACGCAATACGACAGGTCATACAAACGCGACGTTATCACGCTAAAGAGAAGGTTATTAAGCCTTCCGGTCACTTGCCTACGTGAATGAGTAATCCGTTGTACGTAGCCAAAAATTTCCGCCACTCTTCCTCACGAACTCATCAATGGAAGAAATCCACGAGTCACGAATATGACAAGATTATTTTATGCTTTTGGTATCGCCTTAATGAGATTAATATGTGCAATTGTTATAGCAATTTATATTACATATACAGTATATTTCTAATAATACATGTAATATATTACATATTCAAACACATATAATGTAAAGCGAGTCTCTCTCTCTCTCTCTCTATATATATATATATCAGGATTAGCACCGAAGTGGGTAACCCGTTTTTGCCCACAACGTCTTTATTTATTATTTTTTTCTTAACCACTTGGAAAAACCCCGTATTTTGCCCCGCGGGTTTTATCATATATTATTTTTATCATAATATTTCTGGCAAAATTAAAATCGTCTGTTCATTGAAAGTGAAAGAGTGGGATAACATTTCATGGTTACTCATACATACATATAGTGTAAAGTAATAATAATAATAATAATAATAATAATAATAATAATAATAATGACCAGTATTGACGACTGAATACCGGTATGTAATTAGATCGTTTTTCAGAGGAAAGCTGGGCATTAAAAAAAAAGGGGTTTATTGCCAACACTGATATATAGCGCCTCGGTGGTGGTGTGGTTAGCGTCGCTGACTACGAATCCATCGGCCCCGGGTTCGAGACCGGACGGCAGCCGGCGCGCAGCAAAACCCAGCTGTTCACCCTTCCACACAATAAAGAAAGTGGTAGTAGATAAATGGGTACCCTAGGTGGCCTAGTGGTTAAGACGCTGGACTGCTGATGGGGCGTGGTTCGGATTCCACGTTAAAACTGTAGGTCTAAGGTGGAGTGAAAAGCTTGACCTTCGTCAGAATGAACAATTCGGGCGGAAGCTAACCAAAGGTTACCAAAGGTATATATAAGTCTACTTTTAAAGATTTCTTCCATTTCACCAGTCATGTTTCGTATTTCCTCGGGCTGCTGGTTGAACAGTCTTGGCTCTCTCACGACAAAGCTATTTTCCTTCAGGGTTGAAGATGTTCCTTGTCTAGCCCTTAGTTTGGGAACACGACACATTCTTCCTTTCCTACTTTCCACAGGTCTGTGAGTCTTAGAATGGTATTCTCTATGTTACGTTGCTTTTTGTGCATAATGCTGAACGCAGAATGTATAATAAACAGTTTCCTGAACTGAGTATGTAAAGGGGGACAATATCTTTCCAATAAATAAGTTTAATTATAAATATCAAATTACGCAATTTTCTTGACTACCCAATAATCATTTTAAAGATATAATTTTGTTCCCATTTGACACTATAAAAGATAATAACAAATAGCGAACACATATAAATATATATACAAATGCATTATTATTATTTAAAAATAGTACTTAGTTATACATTTCACAAAAATTAGCGCCAAAATTAGTGTTAGCGCTAGCGCGGGCTAGTTTTAAAAACTGTTAGCGTTAGCAGCGCTAGAATTTATTTGCATTAGCGTTAGCGTTAGCGGCGCTATATTTATCAGTTAGCGCGCACAGCTCTGGTTATAGGGTTCAAAGTAAGATTAGGGACTAGTTCCTCCATTGTTTTCCAAGTGTAAATAATGATGTATCTCTCATCTACTTTCCAGCAAATATAAATTGAATTCACGTAACCTCTCTCTCTCTCTCTATATATATATATATATATATATATATATATATATATATATATATATATATATATATATATATATATATATATATCAGGTATGGCGTAATTGTAATGTGCAATTGTAATTTATCGTAATTGATTTAATTTTTTCAAGTAATTGCTGTATAATTGTAATTGAAATAAATTACATTCACAGTGACACTGAGAATGAACCCAATGAACATTGGACAATTTAGCTGATATGACACTGACTGCTAATTGAACTGTGATTTAAATGTGTTCAAAAAGAATAATATTCACTCTGTGGGTATGTGGGTATGGAAATAAAAAGTTAAGGTTGTAAATTAATAGTAGACTTCTTTCCTTTCATTCCATTTATATTAAGTGTTTCTACGAAAAGAAATTGTAATTGAAATTAATTACTTTTCAACGTAATTGTAATTGCAATTAATTACATTTGCCAACTGCAATAATTGTAATTGAGTATATGCAAAGTAATTTTAACTGTAACCAATTATTTTATTAACTGTGCTCCATACCTACGAGTAATATTAATATATATACAGGGCGTCCCAAAAAAATGTATACACACTTTAACAGCTGATAGCTCAATTGATGTTTCTTTCTTTCCAAGTTAAACCCATTAGAATTAATAATGGCAGTCAGACTAAGCTTTGAACAAAGGAAATTCATTCTAAAATGCTACTGGAAGTGTGAAAACGCAGTTGAAGTGCAAAGACAGTTTAGGAGGGAGTTTCAAACAGATCCACCAACGCGACTTACCATCACTCGAATTAGAGATAAGTTTGAAGCCGATGGAACTGTTCAGAATGTCCACAAGAAGCGTTCCGGAAGACCACGGACATCGACAAGCCCCACAAAGCAAGAAAGAGTACTGGAAACGTATCACCAAAGTCCAAGAAAATCTGTGCGGCAAGCGAGTCGTGAGGTAGGAATTTCAGAATCGTCTGTCCAACGCTTTTTGAAGCGCTGTCAATGGAAAAGTTACATTCCAAGATTAGTCCATGCTATTAATGAAGATGATGATTCGGACCGAAGAGTGGAGTATTGCGAGTGGTACTTGGCACGATGTGGATGTGGATTGGACGAAGGGGTTTCGTAGAATACCCTCCGCGTTCACCAGACCTCACACCACTAGACTTTTTTTTTATGGGGATACTTAAAAGACAAAGTCTACGCTATAAAACCTGCAACAGTCGCTGAATTGAGAGCAGCCATTGAACGAGAATGCACACAAATACCAAACGAAATGTTTCGTGATGTTTGCGATTCCATTGCTTCGCGTTTCAGCAGTGCCTGGACCAGAACGGACGTCAGTTTGAAAACAGGCGTTGACAAAACAATTAAATAATGTCTGTAGATTCTATTACATTTTGAAAATGAAATGTATTTTAATAAACACTGCCTTTATAAGTATTTAAAGTGTGTATACATTTTTTTTGGGACGCCCTGTATATACAGGGTGTCCCAAAAAAACTATACACTCTTTATAGCATCATATACAGTATATAAGAGTATAGTTTTTTTGGGACACCCTGTATATATATATATATATATATATATATATATATATATATATATATATATATATATATATATACAGGGGGGGCGGAAAGTAGCTCCCTATTTTGGATTGGTAAAAAAATACGTATATTATCCATTTATTTCAGAAGAAATAATATGAAAAGGTAGGCATACATGGTAGGTTTTCTCTAAAATTCAATGTGGGCTCCAACTCTTTCCATCAGCTTCTGGAGCCGCCCAGGAATGGCGTCCACTGACTTTAGCAGGAACTCCGGCAGGATGGAGGACATGACTTCCCGAATTCGGTCCTCCAGTTCTTCCAATGTCCTCGGTTTGGTGCGGTAGACTTCTTCCTTTACCCACCCCCAAAGAAAGAAGTCGCACTGTGTCAAGTCGGGGCTCCTGGCTGGCCATTGATGTGGACCACGACGACCCATCCAACGCCCAGGGAAGTGGGCATCCAGCCACTCACGGACAACAAGAGCGAAGTGCGGAGGGGCGCCATCTTGCATAAATATCAGATCGTCGATGTTCTCCCATGTGCTGACAACCGGCCAGACCTCGTTTCGCAACATAGCAAGGTACCGCTCAGCATTCATGGTGTTGCGCAGAAGGAACGGGCCCACAACCTGATCTGAGGTCATACCACACCACACCGTTACACTGAACCGATTCTGCCGTTTTTCAGCGGTAACCATGGGATCATCTCCTGCCCAGTAGTGGCAATTGTGGCGGTTGACAAAGCCTCCAACGTGGAACACCGCCTCGTCGCTCCAGAGGATGTTGCGGAAGAGATGGGGCCAGTCTTCATGCCAAGCCAGCATGATTTCCCCGAACTCCATGCGAATGTCGCAGTCCTCGTCCGAGAGAGATTGGCAGTAATGCGGCTTCCACGCACGCCAGTTCAGCTCCTTCTTCAGCACAGTTCGCACTGAGTAGCGGGAGAGTCCACTTTCCCGAGCTGCCTGGCGAGTTGACTTTCGTGGACTCCGTGCGAACATTTCCTGAACTGCCTGCACCGTCTCCTGGGCCCTGGATGTCGAAGGGCGACCACATCTTCGAACATCTGCCACAGACCCCGTGGTCATGAGCTTCGAGTGGCAGTTCTTGATTGTTTTCGGGTCCACTTGGGCACGTGGTCCATGAATGGCCCGCCACCATCTTTGAACTCGAACGACAGATTGCCAAACTTCGTACCGTGCCACCAACTGGGCACGCCCCTGCAGTGTTAAACGCTCAGCCATGTTACCCTTCAATCTGAAATGAAAAAAAAAAAAATGAACGTTACAATTGTACCACTTTAGAGAACACAAAGAGAACACTTTAGAGAAAAAAAGATTACCGTTACAATTGTACCACTTTAGAGAACACACCATAACAATATAACAATACAATCACAATTTATACATAATTTATATGTAATTTAAATTAGGGAGCTACTTTCCGCCCACCCTGTATATATACACGGGCACGGGGTAAAAATTCTTGTCTGATGCGTGAGTGATGAATTTTTGTTAAGTGCTCGTCATTCTCATTTCAATGGCGACCAAGAATGAAAAATCTGTGAGCAAGAATCTCAAAGGAGGTAATTTCCAAATCGATTCATTTCCATTTCGTGTCAATTCTCATTGAAGGCTTTTCTACACTAGTCCAAGTTAGGTTAGGTTAATGTTAGGTTAATGTTCAGTTAGGTTAATGTTAGATTAGATTAGGTTAAGTTCAACTAGATTAGGAAATATTAGCCATTCTCATTTAACGTCTTTACCGTGAATGCAAATGAGAGTGACGCTCTTTCTCAAATGTGGATTCCACTTTGCGTATTCTTACTCGCGGACCCCAAATGGGAAATGGAAATTACATTGACAGAGAAGTAATCGCTCGTGCATCCTTAGCCTACAGGCTTAGTATGAAGTGCGTCAGGCACGAAGGTGCTGGCCTGGATAGTGTTCGATGTACCGCGACAGTCGTTGCCGATAGAATAGACAAACTGAGCGCGTTTAAGGCTCCTGGGCCAGACCAGTTTCTCCCCAGAGTGTTGCGAGAGGTACGCGACCAGGTGGCTCCCCACCTGGCTACAGTCTTCAACAAATCGTTGGAGATGGGCCAGGTGCGTGGTGACTGGAGGGAAGCCAACGTGACCCCTATCTTTAAGAAAGGGGATCACGAAAGTCCAGGGAACTATCGTCCCATTAGTCTCACTTCGGTTGTAGGTACATTATTAGAGGGGATAATAGCGGATAGGATCGTTGACCATTTGGATTCCTACAAGCTGCTTGGGGACTCCCAACATGGGTTTAGACGGCATACGTTGTGTCTCACCAACTTGCTCGAGTTTTTCCACGTCATGTTGAGTGAGTATGATAAGAGTAGGGCGATTGATATGCTTTATCTCGACTTTCAGAAAGCCTTTGATATGGTACCTCACCGCCGGCTAATGGCCAAAGTGCGCGCGCTGGGTATCGGTGGGGAAGAGGTAGGTGGATTGAAAACTGGCCGAAGAATAGGCGGCAGAGGGTTGTAAGGGGCTAGTTCGGGTTGGGCCTCGGTCACTAGCGGAGTTCCTCAGGGTTCCGTTTTGGGGCGACTGTTGTTTATCATTTACATAAATGATATCGACGGTGGCATCGTCAGTAGGATCGCCAAATTCGCTGAGGACACAAAGTTTGGGGCCAATGTTGGGACGCCCGAGGCGATAGAGCAACTGCGTGCGGACCTAGGTAGGATAGGAGAGTGGTCCGAAAAATGGCAAATGCCGTTTAACTTGGGTAAGTGCAAGGTGATGCACATTGGCTACGCCAATCCCAAGTCGGACTACTCAGTGTTGGAGAGTAATATCGAGGCCACTGATTTGGAAAAGGACTTGGGTGTGCTAATTAGCAGCGACCTTAAGTGTATAGAGGTGGCAAAGAAAGCCCAGAAGCTGTTGGTTTATATCAGGAGGCAATTTCAGTTTCGGAACAAGGAGATTGTGCTCTCTCTGTACAATTCCCTGGAGTATGCTGCGCAGTTCTGGTCGCCCACCCTCAGGAAAGACATTGAGAGGCTGGAGCGAGTGCAGGCGAGGGCCACAAAGTTAATCCCTTCCGTTAGGCATATGGGCTACAATCGACGCTTACGCGCCCTGGACTTGTTTTCGTTGGAAACTCGGAGGCTGCGCGGTCAACTCATCGAGGTTTTCAAGCTCTTACGCGGGTTCAACGATGTCGATTTTAGAAGCATGTTTAGTTTAAATGGTAACCCAACTCGCAACAATGGTTGGAAGTTGGATTTGAAACGGTTTAGGACTAGTGTGTGTGGGAATTACTTTACCAATAAGATCTGTGACACGTGGAACAGGTTACCTTCAGAAGTTGTGAACAGTTCCTCTGTGGATCATTTCAAGAAAAGGTTAGACCAAATCTTGCACACTATTTGAGGGTGTAGAAAATTTTCCCTGGCACCCGTTGCCATTGGTACCTCCTCGGTATGGGCCGCAAGGCCTTTTGAGGTACTTCTTTTCCTTGTAACTCCTTGTAACTCTCTCTGAGTGGGCTCAAAAGCGAGTTAAATAAAATAAAACATTTTAATGACAATACGTTTAAGTGTGAAATGGGGAATCGAAGTTATTTCGATGTTATCTCCTCTAACAGGAGAAATTGTAGACACCAGTCGACCAGGGAAGTACTGCCGGGTCGGACGTTAGGCGGGAAACGGAGTGCTGGAACTCCCGTTTCTTTTGTCACTGTCCTCCTTAGCTGATCTTTTTCCGCGTCTCATCTACCTTATTGCCAGTCCAGCATGCTCTCAAACACACGCTTCTCTTACTATTCCTCGCTACACATACGAGCATTTTACATACTACACAATCTTTTCAAAATTAAAAAAAATAGCATCAACTTCAAGAGCTTCGGATTCCCCCCCCCCCTCGGGAGGGGACCATAAATGCCCCCACTTCCGTTTCTTCTGCTGTCGATACCGGGAACGCAGACCCGGGCAAGCATTTTAAAGATTGGCGTTACACTTGCTAATTTCTAGTGAAACTTTCCCTATTCGAATGATCGTTTGAATATAGTTACTAAATCATCAACAATATTGTGACTAATTTCTTTTAATACCCTTGGAAGAAATAAGTCGGGACCGGGTGATTTGTATTTATTAATCTTATTGTGTGTGTGTGTGTGTGTGTGTGTGTGTGTGTGTGTGTGTGTGTGTGAGACGGGATGGAAATCCGAGTAAGTTACCTTTCACGTAAATTTTTTTACCCCATACGTCAATCAGGTAGACAGGTAGACAGGAAAATAGTGGAGAATCATTCAAAACTAAAATAATTAAGGTTGTCTATATTTTCCTCCAAATCTAGGTCATTATATCGATAACCATTACTGGGACTGTCCTACAGCTATTGAGATCCAGTAAAAGTATGATACCAATCAAGGTTCTCGTCCAATCAGATCTTATCTCGGAGATTTTTAGGGTTCGAAAAATGCCCATGGGCACAATTTAGCAGTTCGCTATTAAATAAATCCCTAACGGTATATCTTATTTTAGTGAAAACTGTCTTTGGGTATGTTAACATTTTGGGTGGGTATAATGGCATCAGTATTTTCGGATGTGACATGCGAATTATCAGTAATTTCAAAAGAGATTACTCATTGCAGACTCAGGATCAGGATTTTGAACAAATGAAAACTACATTGTTATAAAAAAAACCTGAATAAAGAGCCACAAGGATAAAGACACTGGTTTTTTAATTGTTTTACGACTTCAATGCACTAAGTAACATTTATCTGACCTTGCAATAAATACATTAGTTAAATTAATAAGCAACTTCTGGCTATTGTATTGATGATAATAAAAAGTAAAAACAATATCAATGATTATTGTATTAGCAATAATTTCAATACCTAAAACAAACACCTGTATTGTATTATTTACTTATATTTCATATAATTTTCAAAACTTTATTATTAGTCAAATAAGGACTTGATACGCATTTATAATTTAAGTCACAAGAATGGGTCTTCAGAGCGCAGTTTCCCGACCGTTGCACTACTGTAGCGCGGTGGTTTCCAACCTTCTTTGTATGGTTACCCAAAACCCAGTTCTAATCCAGCTGCATTACCCCCAATCATTAGATATTATTTTTTTTATAACTTCTAGATCGAGTCTTATTACCTCATAAAATAGTTATCATTACCCCAGTGGGGGTAATTTACCCCTAGGTTGGGAACCACTGCGCTAGAGAGTGGCTGGGCATTCTTCAATCTTTCAATATTTCATTATAAGGTTATATTTTGAAACATTTATTTATGATCATTTAAACTGAATAATGTTAATTAACCTTAATAAATTAACGTCAAAATTAGTGTAAAAATATATCCCAATTTATGACGAGTATATTATATATATATATATATATATATATATATATATATATATATATATATATAATATATATATATATATATATATATATATATATATACACACAAGCGTTTACCATTTTAGCGACAAAAATTGTTAGATTGCTAATTGAGGTTGTTATTTTAACTTAAGTTAAGTCAGGTTAGGTTAACCTAAGCTAAAAACAGTGTGACTAAACTGATTCTATGTCCCATATATGGACCGTGACATCACTTAATAATTCCACTCGACTTAATCAAGGTAAAAAAAAACAAGGAATAAAATCTTGGGACATTTTTTGCCAAATTACAGGAAAATATTCTCTGAAGCGGCGTCCCGCTTAGATGAACAAACAAATTCGTGCGCCCCCTTTTCTGCTAATAATGCGATTGGTACACAATTTCATGAAATACGACTTAATTCAGAAATGTATCGAACTTTTTAAGTTAAATAAAAAACCGAAATTGGTTAAGATTTCTCTGAAATTAACCTTTAATACGAATTACCTCTCATGAATTTGGACCTCATTATTGTTATTATTATTATTAATAAAAAGTAAACCAAAAAGATAAACAGTCCTTGCATATATCTAAGTTTTTTATTCCTGTAAAAGAGAATAAAATAAATAAATATGACTTCATAATAAACAGTTTTATTAAAATAGTTATAGCTAATTTATTTTATTTTTATTTCATGTCATTCACAAAACAACCATTTTCGCCTTTGGTTATGAATCTAATCGGGCATTGACCATTAGGCTGCTACGACAGGTTAATAAAAGTTCATCACTCGAAGGAAACACGAGGAATCCTTTCGCTACCAAGAGTGTATTTACGTATTAACCCCCTATCAAGCACTCGAGCCAATAAACAGCATTAAATTCTGGACAGCTTTTAATTTTAAATATGTAAATTTGAATAACACGAGGATATACCACTTACATGAAAAAAAACAAAAAAAAGTCCTTTATTCTTTTGCAATAAGAAATTATTACAATAAGAAGTAATTATTACAGCATGAATTTATACACGATATGTTCATAAAAGAATGAAATCAAGCATGATAAATTCATAAGTTCATAAAAAAAGAATGAAAAACAACAAGTTAATTAGCGTAAATATTACAAAAAGAAATGTACTGGAATTTGTGTAAAATTTAAATGAACATCAGGCGCGGACACAGGGGGAGGGGGGCGCAGTGGTTTAACTCCTTTAGCTTTAACCTGAATGATATCTTATATTCTAATAATTTATATATACACTGCGTACTCAATACCAAATACTCTACAGAGAATTAACAAAAGTAAATACAAACCTTTGGTTCCCCAGCCCTCCATAGTTTTTGATTCGATAATAAAAGTATATATATATATATATATATATATATATATATATATAAATAAATTATTTCACGAAAGTAACACATGAATAATATTTAAGATGAAAATAACCACGAAGGAAAAAGGAAACACAGAATGGTGCTCAAGCGCTTTCGTCTAATGACATTCGTCTAATGTTCCTGAGGAAGTCATTAGACGAAAGCGGTTGAGCACCATTCTATGTTTCCTTTTTCCTTCGTGGTTATTTTCATCATATACAGCAATCCCTTGCCAACCGCGGTTTCGAGTATCCACGCAAAATTTTCTGTATACCGTTTTGGCTACAGCGATCTACAATTTTGCTTAACCACGGTTTGAGTTTCACGGTACGCCACCAATGGCGCACCAAGCGCGTAGACTCACTTGTTAGTTGTTGCCCAGCAGTCGTGAGTGCAGTGTGTTTTCGTGTTCTAAAAGTGCAAAAGTGACCTATGTGCCTCGTGATCCATATATTGAGAAAATGGAGAAGACACTTAGTATCTGGATTGAGGATCAGTGTCAGAAGAATGTACCGTTACGCAGCCATATCATACGCGAGAAGGCTAAGCGTATGTACAGCCACCTCCTCGAGACGGGGGGAGGGGGGAGGATACTAATTTTCAAGCCAGCATGGGATGGTTTGAAAATTTTAAGAAGAGGCAAAACCTTCACAATGTGAAGATTATTATGGGGGAGTCTGCCTCAGCAGACCATGCTGCAGCTTCCATGTACCCAGGTGAGCTGAAAAAACTGATCGAGAAGAAGGGATATAAGCCAGAACAGGTGTTCAACGCCGATGAGACGGGCCTCTTCTGGAAGAGGATGCCATCGAGAACCCTTCTCTCGAAGAACGAGAAGTCTGCTCTGGGGTTTAAGTCGGCCAAGGACAGGGTGACCCTTCTCTTCTGCTGCAATGCCTCCGGTGATTGTTTTGTTAAGCCAATGCTCCTCTACAGGTCACTCAACCCACGAGCGCTGAAGGGGAAAAATAAGACACATCTGCCAGTATTTTGGAAGGCAAACAAGAAAGCGTGGGTCACTGCTGCTGTCTTCCTCGAGTGGTTTAATGACTGTTTTGTTCATGAGGTGGAGCGATACCTAAGGAGAAAGAATTTGGCCTTCAAAGTTTTACTTATCTTGGACAATGCACCTGGCCACCCAGAAGCGCTCCTCTTTGCACACCCCAATGTTGAAGTTGTGTTCTTCCCACCCAACACCACGTCCCTCATTCAACCCATGGACCAGGGTGTAATAGCGACATTTGAAAGCTATTATTTGCGACGCACTCTTGCAGGCATCCTCGATGACATGGATAATGACAAGACATTGACAGTGACGGAATGTTGGAAAAAGTTCAACATTGCAGACTGCATCACCTACATCGAAGAGTCCGTTGAAGAGATAAAGCAGTCGACTCTCAATGCCTGCTGGGGGAAAATATGGCCCGAAGTCGTCCACAACATCGACGGATTCCACACCGTTGATAATGAGGTGCGCCGTATTGTTGAGCTTGCACGAAATATGGGAGGTGAGGGTTTTGATGACCTTCAGGCCAGTGAGGTTGATGAGCTACTAATCTCTCATGGCCAGGAATTGACGGAGGACGACCTACAAGAGCTAATAAAATCGGAAGATGAGGATGAGGATGACGACGACGAGACTGAACAGGTGGAATTACGTCCGAAGCTCACTCTAGCCACCCTAAGCAAAATCATGCTAGCGGCCAAGAATCTGTCGGATATGGTGGTTGATGTCGATCCCTTCATGGAGCGCAGTCTGAAGTTGAAACGAGGCCTCGAGGAGCTCATGTTGCCGTACAAGGAAGTTCAGAAAGACCTCCAGAAGAAACAAAAACAATCTTCAATCTTTCGGTACCATCCACCAGCGGTGTCACCATCTTTCGTCCCGTCTCCCCTGCATGTTCTGAGGAGGTGGACAGCCCGTCATCCCTCTAACCAACCACCCCCTCCCCCCGTCATCCCATCATTATTAAAGGTAAATAAAAGTATTCTTATTCACTATTAATAGTTAATGTTGGGGCAAAAATTTTGAGGGAATTTCCAGGAATAACTTGTAATGTTACGTCTGTGAATAGAATAATTAAAAAAATTAAAGCAACCGGTTCGACGGCACGAAAGCGTGGAAGGCCCTAGAGCCTAGGCCAGGGGTGGGCAACCTTTTTAAGTGAGCGTGCCAAAATCGTCAAATCTTTGATGCAAAAGTTAATCTTTACCATTTTTTAGCAGAAAACATTAAGTTAAAATATAAAACTCAGCGAAGAATTTGGATATTTATTTATTTTAATTTTTTTTAAGGTGAGCCCGGGGAATCGCGTGCCGGAAAAAAGTCGTTGGCGTGCCACGTTTGCCACGCGTGCCAAGGGTTGCCCATCCCTGGCCTAGGCTATAGCCCCAGTCAGCGCCATGTCAGTAAGGATGGAATACAGCAATGAAGAAAAAGTGTATCTTGTTTTGTGGGCTATTTTTTATAACTGTGAAGAAAGTTTGCGTTTATTTCAAGAAAAATATAATAAACCACGCCAAATGCAACCACTCTTTGATACTGGAAGCTCAAACATTTGGAAACAGGGAGCTTGGTAAAAGATCGTCCAAGAAGCGGAAGGCCAGTAACGGCGAAAGGAGACAACAAAGAAAATGTCCTCGCCAGTTTTCAAGTCAATCCAACAACTTCAACAAGAAAAGTTGCAGAGGAATTGGGTATAGTATTTCCAAATTTTCAGTAGCAAAAGTATTGAAATCACAGAGGTACCACGATTACAAACCCATTTACTCTCAGCTCATATACAACGATGATTCTGATCGACGGCTGCAGTTTGCTGAAACAATGAGACAAAAGTTCAACAGCGATCCAGATTTCATTCGAAAGATCAAATTTTCAGATGAATGTGTGTTCGGTTTAACGAGTAAAGGAAACAAACGCAACGTTTACTACTGGGCGAAAAACAATCCCAAAATACGATTGGTTAAACCCGTTAAAACAGCTACACTAACAGTTCGAGCGTGATTTGGTTATTCAGGACTCGTTTCCTTTGACATATCGAGAGATAAGATGGATGGAAAGCGCTACTGCCAGGTATTGAAAGACAAAGTGTTGCCACAGTTTACGAATAGCGTTGGCAGGAACTGGCTTTATCAACATGATAGAGCGCCGCCACATTACTCTGCAGCTGCCCGTGAGATTCTGGATACGAACCTTGAAGGAAGATGGCTTGGGCCAGCATTTCTTAACCTGGGGGAAATTTCAGGAATCCAGGGGGGATTTACGGCAGAATTTTGTTTGGTGATCATATAATTAGTGTGCATTATAAGTCTGCTAATGTTATTAAATTTTGTCTTCGAGGCTACTTTTTTCCGCATCCTAATGGAGCTAATGGAGGGGGAAATCGGGTAGGGCGAACTGGTCGAAGGGAGAAATGACACGAAAAAGGTTAAGAACCGCTGGCTTGGGCGGTGAGGTTCCATCGAGTGGCCAGCCAGATCACCTGATTTAACCCAGTAGAATTCCCGCAAAAATGCCGAGTGCAAATCAGTTGCATGCAACATATCAATATTTGCAACAAGGGGAGGGGGTATGCATGAAGGGGGTGAGGGTTAGACCGTCCAAGGGGGAAGAGGGGGTTATGCCAGAGACACAGCCAGTCGCGTTAGCTTAGAAGCATGTATACATATATATACTGCAGCGCCACTTAGAGTATTGTATACATATATGTATATATTGGGTAACTGGAACAGTTCAGCCGTCCGCTGGAGCTTCTTGACGCAAAATGTCGCCTTCCCTGAACTCCCTGGATGGCTTCAAAACCCACCCAGTCGGCACACACATACACACACACACACACACACATATATATATATATATATATATATATATATATATATATATATACAGGGTTTTCACAACCGGTCTGCCATACTTTGGAGGGTGATATCGAGTAAAAAAGTTAATACAACATTGGTGCTATTTCCAACCGTTGCGGAGCTACGGACGTTTTAAGATGCACAGAAAAAAATAAACGAGAGTATTAATCTCATGTATTTATTGCTACATTTTTGCTCGCAGGTAATGTTGCTATTCTTTCTGCTGCTGTCATTACACGAAGTCGCGGGATGTCGAGGGACGGATGCAAATAGTGTTCTTCACCAGGCAAGGAACGCGCATCTCGAGTGGACCCACCTACGTGTATTCAGTTAGGATGAATCTAACCCCTTACCTGGAAGATCTGCCAGACCTCCGAGGGAAAATGGAAACGCTTCAGGCAGCGTGTGATCGTACGTTGCGCTCGTACGAGACAAGGGAGAACAATAACCGGATAGTGTCGGAATTGCATCTCATCCGGAGGACCGTCGACAATTTACGGTACCGTCCTCCCTTGATATTTTACCAAGGGAAGACGCCGACGATCGCAGCGCTCGAGGACTTATTAACGCCGTTGGGGATTTCTTTCACGCCGCCTTTGGAGTAGCCAGGGACGCCACAGTGGAGAAACTGCTACGATCTGCCTGACCGAAACCCATGTTGGTTATCACTGAATTTTTGAGTTTCCAAAAAGTCATAGATTTTCTGTCTAACTATTCTTTCAAATATTTTAGTGAGATGAGATGTAAGCGACACTGGCCTATAGTTTTTGGCCTCGGATCTATCTCCTTTATATATTGGGACTATGTTCGTGCTCTTCAGGATGCCCGATATTTCTCCCGTGTCTAGTGATCGTCTCTATATCCAATATAGGGGCTCAGCGATTGCATTCTTGCAGTTTTTAATCAGTGTGGCATTCCATTTATTCGGTCCTGCCGTTGAGTGTGTTTTTAGTTTCCCTGTGGCTTGTGTAATATCATCCGTCGTAAAGTCGAAGTCCGTTATACTTTCTCCTTGTAGTTCTTCAAAGAAAGTGTTTCTATCGCATATCAATTTGTCAGTTTTTGGGATACTGAAAGATGATTTGTACTGAGCTCTTAATATTTCAGATACTTCTGTTAGATCATCAGATAAAGCCCTGTTCTCGTTTTTTAAAGGTCCAATAGTCGCATGGTTTTTCGACTTTCTTTTTGCGAAATTATAAAAGTACTTTGAGTTAGCCTTTATCGCTTCTATAGCGTCGTCGTCTTCTTTTTCTGTATGCTTCTCAATTAGTCCCTGTATGACGTCATCGATACTTTGCAGTTTATCATTTAATATTTCTCTGATGTTGTTATCTTTACAGTTACTTAATTTCCACAATTTCTAACGTCTTCTCCTCTAAAGTCATTAGCTCCTCCGTTGTCTTGGCCTCGAAAATGGTTTTCCAATCTATTACTTCCATGCTGTATGTAACATCTTCCCAGTTTATAGCTTTGGAGTGAAAATTAAAAATTTCGAATTTGTTTCTTTCTGTTGTGCGTGTTCTTTCCTTTCCTGTTGCTTTTATATTAGTTGTTATTTCAATGATGTTGTGGTCCTATATCATAATTGGAGATATTTCTACATTATCAATTAGGTTGCTGTTGTTTGTGAATACCAAATCTAGGCAGCTGTTTATTCTTGTGTTTTTTGTTATTTCTTGTGTTAACATAAATTCATCAGCTGGAGCTAGTAGCATTTTTACCTGCTCCTGTTCTTCTCGTGTGCCCCCCTTGTCCTGGTGTATACATATATTTTTTCCTATCCTTTTATATTTCATGAATGAGAAATTAAAATCACCGCAGAAAAAAATATTTGGGGTTGGAGTGTGTAGATATCTTACCCAGTTTCTTACTTCTGTAATGGAATCTGAAAATTTTGAGGTTGGCGTGTTTGGGGGTCTGTCAGAGGCGGATTAAGACACCTCGGGGCCCCGGGACAATGAAGAATATGGGGCCCTTTTCTATAGCTTTTTATTAACAATACATGTACACAGTGCTGTATTAAGGATTTTTGGGCCCTGGGGCCAAAATATTCTTGGGGCCCCTCAACAAGACAAATCTTTGAGTCATGTAAATTAATAAAACCATTTATTCCTAAATCAAATAATGCACGTTTTACACAAATCCCAAGCTGCTACAATTACACCAAACCAATTACACAACTACAAGTCCACTACTAATCTACCAAAGTTGGCCACAAAATCATCCACCACCAGTATACAAAAGTTTTTTGAGCTACTTCTTATCACTAAATTTTCCAATCACAAGCTCAGTATTTAAATTCTGCAAAATATTCTTTTCCATGAAGTGTCTTTGTGCGTGCCTTCTGTCCGGCTCTCGGATTCCTATATTTGTCAGCTGATTTTGTAATTGCTGGATAGTATTTAGCAGCTGAATTGTGTTGGCTGCGTCTAAAAAATTGGCACTCTTCTTTGATGTTCGTTTTTCCTGTTTACCCGTTGCGTTCCTTTGAGGGTGGTAGTAACGGCATTTTTTTCCCTATTTGCAATTCCCATATCTTGCATAGGTGTTGCAGATCTAAGATGATGGAACTTGCATTTCTCATCAAATTTGCAGTATCCACTTGTGTAATGCATGTTGCATAATGTGGGATGTGCATATATGCAGTGCCCATCCCGATATCTGCAGCTCCCTTTCGCGTAGTATTTACGTACGATATTTTCTACGCTTCTACTTCTCGTTTCCTTATTATTTTCCAAGTTCTTAACTTTGGTATTATCATTACTTTTCTTTGGCTGTTTATTTTCTACGTTTTTGGTTATTATCTTTTTATCATTTCGCTCGTTGGACAGTTTGACTACGTCGCTACTTTTACTTATTTCTTTTCTTTCATCTATGCCTTCCTTCTGTATTATATTGTTTATATTGTTATTCGTTATTAAATTGTTGTTCGTTATTATGCTGTTTTTCGTTATTTCGTCCTCTCTCATATCCACCCGGTTTTTCGTTGGGACATTTCCGGACCCTTGTACCCCCATTATTTCATTCTTTTTTGTAACATTCGAGTCTGCTCTCTCCGTTTCTTTAAATACCGCGAATGAATTTACCGTCTGTGTACATGTGCCACATAGAAATTTGATCCGCACGACGTGTTTTACATTCGAGACAAGAGTTATTTCCCTATCATCGAAATTCATGCAGATAAAGTCTTGCAGTCGTTGACAGAAGTCGCATCGAATCGCCACGTTTTCCGTTGTTTCCAAGTTACACAAATTGCAGATTAAGTGAGAATTTGGACCCATAGCCATGCTATTCCTTAATTAGCGTAAAAAGAAATACCCACACAAATTTTTTCTTTATTTTCTATTTCTATTCTTTCAATGGTGTAGGGTTTTCTGACCTTTTTCCTGCCTTGTTTATTCCTGCCGAGTAGTTTATTCCCTTCTTATTTGGGTGTTAATACAGAGAGAGAGACAGCACGTCCATTCATCACAAGGTATAAGCAAACTTATATATATATATTTATAGTATGGATACGCCTATATACTGTCCTGTGATTTGTTATACCTTTAAATAAAAACCCTAATTTGGGAAATCTGTACGTAATTCATTCTTACAAATGTTAAATCTTTAAAAACTCTAATAACAATTAACATGGTGGACAAATTGTATTTAGACCGGGAATGAGATTTGGGGAGAAGTGGGGGGGGGGGGGGGGGGGGGCTTCTTTTTTCACCCCGGGCCCTGAATGAAAATTTCTTACGCCCAACAATAATGGAATGGTTTTTTAGCAAGAAAGCATCAAAGTCTGACAGATTTACTCTCAAGTTACGAATATTTCGTATATCCAGTAACAAATGTAACTGAAAATAAGTGGCGAAGAGGGAAAGTAGAAAAGGAGGCAAGTAAAATATGAATATTACGTTAGGTAACTTTCGACTTTATTCTAAGTTTCATTAACCAAAATCGTTTTTCTTAATTATGAACGTAAATTATAACAGCGTTCATAAATATCTACAGTTCGTCATTCTCATATTTTCAAATTTAATAAAAAAGAAATATATCAAAATAATAAGCAAAGCTACATCATTTTTCACAGTTTAGTGCTGATTACAATTATGGAAACGTTATAACAATACCCTTATATAAATAAAAATCAAAATAAATATATTCTACAGATACTACGTCTACTCCATAACTTAAGATTCAAAATCGTGTACACTCGCTCCCATAACAACGCTAATAAATATACTATACATTTTCTAATACAAAATTACACCTAAACATGGCAGTGGAATCTTTGAGTTTATTGCGGACATTTTTTTCAAACTTGCACTTGACCTTATTAAACTGCATAATGTCCTTCGGTTTCTCCTGCCTCCACAGGACATCGAATTCGAAGAAGAGGTAACAGAAGAATTGATGGAAGGCGTAAGTATCTGGTGGTCCTTTCGAGGCATTGTAGAAATGAGTCCGGGCCTCTCCCCCTTTCACTAAAGTGTATGCCATGTGGGTAATGTTGATGCCCACGATTGCGAAGGAGTACCTGCGAAGAACAGTTGATATACTGTTAATGCCACATACACACGCCGTATGTTCTGTTAATCAGCTCGTCACGACAAATGATGTGAATGTCACCGTTTGTCTTGCTTGTTTGGCTCACATTCGCTCGCTTAAAATTTAACAACGTCATCATTTAACAACAGGCCTACCTATTTATCATAAAAAGGAAAAAACAACATAGTGTCTATGCTGAACACTGAGTGAACAGGGTTGGAATTTTTTAACCAAATCACTTATTAAATTATTAAAATAACAACAACATACCTAACTTAGGACATCATTTAGTTAAATAAGTACATTTGTAACTTCAAAGGTCTCTTATTATCCATTCACTTTTGTTACCCTCCATCAAAAGTGTATGTTTATATACATTAATTTTAAATTAACAGATTATAGTCTGAAAAAATGCAGTCTGGAAGCGAGTTTGAGGACAGTGGGTCAGGGTATCAATGTATACTGAATATTAGTAGATAGGCTATGCACTATGATGTTCGTACAGTAAAGGCATGAATGCTTCCAGAGCTTCTTGTGAATCTTGAAAAGGTACGAATGAGGTATATTAAGGACTAAAATTTGTCAGAGCAGTGTTGATTGAAATAGCTATAGAAAAAGAGGGATGATATCTCATTATAAATACAAGGATGAAAGTTCATTTGTTGACTGCTTTAATGTCCTTCATTTGGATCGTGTTAGGATGTTTGAATGCAACTTCCTCCCATCATAACTGGAGGTGGGAGCAACACCCAATATGAAATCGCCCGTGGCTTTTAGAAATGATAGTCAACTGGTTGTGAGTGAAGTAATGAGCATTACATAAGAGTCTAGCCATTTTTGGCCAATGATACGACAAATGGTGTTCAAAAAGGTTGTGTGTGATGGTGATGATAATCTCAAGATTGGGACACAGGGGAATCGCTATATTATTGAAATTTATGTTGGATGATGGTTAGTTGGTTCTATTGCTCAATACAGTGTATTTAGTTTTCGGGGGATTGAAAGATACCATTTTGTTAGAACTCTACTCTGCCACGCGATAAGCTGTCTAGAAGAAATTTGTTTGGTTATAGTGTGGTTTGAGAATAAGGATAATTGGAGTGTTGTGTCATCAACATAAAAATGGACAGAATATGTATGGTGTAGCAGAAATGTCAGTGATGTGGAAAGAGAAAAATGCTGGTGCTTGGACGGGTGCTTGAGGAACGCCAGAGTCGACTGAGCAAAGGTTAGAAAGAAGTCAGTCCAATATTACCTAAAGTCTGCGACCTCACAGAAAAGACAAAAGCCAATGAGTGAGCGTAGAAAAGCCTGAAGAAAGTTTGGGAATGAGGGAACAATTCCTAATTTTGTCAAATGCTTTTTGAAATGTCAGGTGTGGGTCTCACCGCTATCATTTCTATTCCATTCAAGTCTCTTGGACTCATTCTGGCTGGTTGCAGGCCACGATACAATATGTACACCTGCCAATAGCCTATATATATATATATATATGTCAAACACAGACCGTGCATGGAACAAGGAACTCTTCTGGGAAATTACATCCACTATAGTTCGAATAAGTAATGATAAATGACAAATACTATAGTTTTTTCTTTTTCATGATGGAAAGCCCAACGTGGGCACCGGGTTACTCGCAAAGAGGCCCCAAAATATAGCTTTCCATCATGAAAAAGAAAAACTATAGTATTTGTCATTCATCATTACTTATTCGAACTATAGTGGATGTAATTTCCCAGAAGAGTTCCTTGTTCCATACACGGTCTGTGTTTAACATATAAGTTTCTCAGGGGACCATTCTGAGTTGTTGTGTGTGTGTATATATATATATATATATATATATATATATATATATATATATATGATGAATAAAACCACGAAGGAAAGGAAACACAGAATGGTGCTCAAGCGCGTTCGTCTAATGACATCCTCAGGAACACTGAAGTAAATAAAGAGTTCTAGACTATATACAGGTTACAAAAAAAAAAATATATATATATATATATATAGAAATAAAAATTGTGGGAGGAGCATACAAATTTGTAAGGAAAACTACCAATTTTAGCACTTTGCCCGAATTCAACACAAGATCAAATGGATTGTTTACAACCAATTTTATAGTTAATGCCTGAATGATATATAGGTCACAAAAAATATTAAAAAATATATATAAAAATAAATTGAAAAATAAAAATTGTAAGAGGAGCATACAAATTTATAAGGGAAAACTGCCCAAGTTTTAGCACTTTGCCCTTCTTGTCTAAATCTGTTCTGAATGAATTCAACACAAGATCAAATGGATTGTTTACAACCAATTTTATAGATAAGGCCTGAATGATATAGAGGTCACAATATATATAGGGTGAACCAAATGTAGGTGGACAGTAAATGATAACGTTTATTTTGAGAATACATATTTAATTTTTTTGTATACTATAAAACAAAATAAAATTTAAATAAATTTAGTTATAATATTTAATATAATATAACACAAACACCATAGTTATAATGAACACCATAGTTATAATATAATATAACACAAACCGTATTCAACCTACTGTCCACCTACTTTTGGTTCACCGTGTATATATATATATATATATATATATATATATATATACAGGGTGTCCCGTAAGTCTGGACCCATAGGGATTTATAATATATTTTTTTATTATGTTATTATTATTATTTTATTATTATTATTTTTTTATTATTTTTTATTATGATTTTTATTTGTGGGGCCACTTGAAAGCCAAAGTGTACGAGGTCAAACTTCAGAACATTTTCACCTTAAAGCACGCATTTTGGAGGGCGTGTCAAGAAATTTCTGCGACTGTGATTCAGAAAGTGCTGTCGCAGTGGAGATTGCGTCTTCAACTATGTGTGCGACACAACGGCGGACACTTTGAACAGATTATGTAATAAATTTTTGGACTATTTTGTAATTTTATTATTTTTCCCTATGGGTCCAGACTTACGGGACACCCTGTATAACTAAATTGAAAAATAAAAATTGTAAGAAAAGCATACAAATTTATAAGGAAACACTACCAAAGTTTTAGCACTCTACCCTTCTTGTCTAAATCTGTCCTGAACGAATTCAAAACAACGGGATCGAGTTGAAAAAGACCTTTGCTCATGTTAAAGTTATTTGTAAGTTGGATAATAGCAGACTCAAGAATATTTCTATTAACAATGTTGCTAGAGTGAAACAAAACTGAAGCATTATTCCAATCAACACAGTGGGATAACTCTGACAAATGGAAAAAAGGGCACTGGACGACTGTCCTGTTCTAATAAAATATTGATGCTGTTTTACACGCGTGTGCAAATCCTTTCCCGTTTGACCAATGTAAAAGGAATCACATTGTTTACAACCAATTTTATAGATAATGCCTGAATTATTGGTAGGGCTATTTTTTACTATGATATTTTTCACAATATTGTTATATGAAAATACTACATTAATATCCAAAAGTTTAAGTACATTAGCAATGCCTAAAAAGCCTGGGAAAAATGGAAGTACTAAAATATTCTTTGACAAAGTGCGAGTGTTATTATTCACACGATAGAAGGTTCGTTTTGCCTTGTTAAGACAAGAGTCCATAAACGCAGGTGGGTAGCACAGATCACTTCCAATACCGTTGATTTTTTCCAATTCGGCATCGATGTATTCCGGACTGGCGATCCTAAGAGCGCGGAAAAACATTGAAGAAAATATGGCCTTCTTAATGGGGGTGTCATGTCCAGAGTAAAAGTGTAAGTAGGACAAATTGTTTTTTTTTTTCCAATAAATACTAAACTTAAAACCTGGGCTTTCCCTATGTACACGCACATCCAAAAACGGGATTGAGTTGTCTTGTTCCACTTCTAAAGTAAACTTAATGGAGGGGACTTGATCATTTAACTGAAGGAGGAAGTCATCCAGGTCACGATTCATGGGCCAGATACACAAAATATCGTCGACGTACCACAACCATGGGATGCCAACCCCCAGGATTCTCGGAATGTAAGTAATTTCGAAAAACTCCATATAAATATTGGAGAGGAGGGGCGACAAGGGGTTGCCCATGGCCATCCCAAAAACCTGTTGATAATACTCGTTATTGAAAGTGAATTTACAGTCTTTGATGCAAAGCTTAAGTACCAAAACGATGTGTGCAGGTCGTACTTATGTAATTCTCGGGAGAGAGTGTCAAGCATATCGTCAATCGGCACTTTTGTAAACAATGAACAAACGTCAAAACTGATCAATCTATCGTTGGTTTCAGTGAGAACCATGGAATTTTTTACATGTAAATCAGAGATAGTTCCAAGAATCGGGGACAAGACTTTGACAAGCCATTTGGAGAGTTTATAGGTAATAGAGCCCACCGAGCTAATAATAGGGCGCATAGGGTTGCCAGGTTTGTGGGTTTTAATAAGACCGTAAAGGTAGGGAAGAGAAGGTGGAGTGGGCATGAAAAGCGGAATTAAGTCCTTATGATCTTTGAGAATGCGTTTCAAGCAACTAGTGAATGATTTGATGACGTCATCCTGCGAGTTCTTCCTAAGTTTTCTGTATGTGGCGGGGTCCTGGAGAAGCTCGTTCATCTTTCTAATGTAGACCACTTTGTCCGTAATAACTATGGTGTTAGCCTTGTCTGCTTTAGTAATATGGAGCTCACCATCTTTTTTGAATTGTGAGAGGCTATTGCGAAAACGTTTAGGAAAGTTATCTTCGTAAGTACTATTCACAGCACTATAGACAAGGCCTTTAACTATGTTAACCAAAGACTGAGGAAGATTACACTGTTTTTCAAAACAATCAAGACTATAACAAATTTGTAAAGCAGAAGGATTTTTAACAATAAAAAAGGACATACCAAATCCAAGGGGCACTTTTTGCATCGTCACTAATGTTTTTCGAAGAAAGGTTCAAAACACATTTTGAGCTTGCTTTTTAACTCCACTGACTATTTCGAATAAGACTTTTAATTTTGCGATCCAAAACGTTACGAAGTGAAGAAGTTCTCCGACGCAACTCGTTGTAAATTTCATCAAACAAAGGTTGAATCCACGGTTGGGAAATAACGGTCAAAAAATTACATTTGGCAATGCGTGAATTTTTGAAGGCAGACCACTCATTTTCTCTGGTGACTTCAATGTTTCTTTAAAATTAATCTGCTGAACTTGTTGAACGGATGGTCGTCAATTTGTCTGAGTCGAATCGGAAGGAGGGACTTGGGAAGGACCTGCTCCTCTAGACAATTAGTAAGAAACTTTCGTCGGATACGAATTGCATGCCCCTTCATTATGTAGAAGAAAACACGGACATAAACGGAGACAAGAGAGGGAACAGCAAGCCGAAGGAACGCGTGTTGTTCATTATATAAAAATTATTTCACGAAACACGTGAAAAATATTTATGATGAATAAAATCACGAAGGAAAGGAAACACAGAATAGTGCTCAAGCGCTTTCGTCTAATGACATCCTCAGGAACACTGAAGTAAATAAAGAGTTCAAGACTATATACAGGTTTGATGAAATTTACAACGAGTTGCGTCGTAGAACTACTTCACTTCGTAACATTTTGGATCGCAAACTTAAAAGTCTCATTCGAAATAGTCAGTGGAGTAAAAAAGCAAGCTCAAAATGTATTTTGAACCTTTCTTCGAAAAACATTAGTGACGATGCAAAAAGTGCCCTTGGATTTGATATGTCCTTTTTTATTGTTAAAAAACCTTCTGCTTTACAAATTTGTTATAGTCTTGCTTGTTTTGAAAAACAATGTAATCTTCCTCAGTCTTTAGTTAACATAGTTAAAGGCCTTGTCTATAGTACTGCGAATGGTACTTACGAAGATAACTTTCCTAAACGTTTTCGCAATAGCCTCTCACAATTCAAAAAAGATGGTGAGCTCCATATTACTAAAGCAGACAAGGCTAACACTATAGTTATTATGGACAAAGTGGTCTACATTAGAAAGATGAACGAGCTTCTCCAGGACCCCGCCACATACAGAAAACTTAGGAAGAACCCGCAGGATGACGTCATCAAATCATTCAATAGTGGCTTGAAACGCATTCTCAAAGATCATAAGGACTTAATTCCGCTTTTCATGTCCACTTCACCTTCTCTACCTTTACGGTCTTATTAAAACCCACAAACCTGGCAACCCTATGCGCCCTATTATTAGCTCGGTGGGCTCTATTACCTATAAACTCTCCAAATGGCTTGTCAAAGTCTTGTCCCCCATTCTTGGAACTATCTCTGATTCACATGTAAAAAATTCCATGGATCTCACTGAAAAATTGAATAATGTAAGCACTGAAACCAACAATAGATTGATCAGTTTTGACGTTTGTTCATTGTTTACAAAAGTGCCGATTGACGATATGCTTGACTTTCCCGAGAATTACATAAGTACGACCTGCCACTACCTGCACACATCGTTTTGGAACTTAAGCTTTGCATCAAAGACTGTAAATTCACTTTCAATAGCGAGTATTACCAACAGGTTTTTGGGATTGCCATGGGCAACCCCTTGTCGCCCCTCCTCTCCAATATTTACATGGAGTTTTTCGAAATTACTTACATTCCGAGAACCCTAGGGGTGGGTATTCCATGGTTGCGGTACGTCGACATTTTGTGTATCTGGCCCATGAATCGTGACCTGGATGACTTCCTCCTTCAGTTAAATGATCAAGTCCCCTCCATTAAGTTTACTTTAGAAGTGGAACAAGACAACTCAATCCCGTTTTTGGATGTGTGTGTACATAGGGGAAGCCCAGGTTTTAAGTTTAGTATCTATCGGAAAAAAACAATTTGTCCTACTTACACTTTTACTCTGGACATGACACCCCCATTAAGAAGGCCATATTTTCTTCAATGTTTTTCCGCGCTCTTAGGATCGCCAGTCCGGAATACATCGATGCCGTATTGGAAAAATCAACGGTATTGGAAGTGATCTGTGCTACCCACCTGCATTTATGGAATCTTGACTTAACAAGGCAAAACGAACCTTCTATCGTGTGAATAATAACACTCGCACTTTGTCAAAGAATATTTTAGCACTTCCATTTTTCACAGGCTTTTTAGGCATTGCTAATGTACTTAAACTTTTGGATATTAATGTAGTATTTTCATATAACAATATTGTGAAAAATATCATAGTAAAAAATAGCCCTACCAATAATTCAGGCATTATCTATAAAATTGGTTGTAAACAATGTGATTCCTTTTACATTGGTCAGACGGGAAAGGATTTGCACACGCGTGTAAACCAGCATCAATATTCCGTTAGAACGGGACAGTCGTCCAGTGCCCTTTTTTTCCATTTGTCAGAGTTATCCCATTGTATTGATTGGAATAATGCTTCAGTTTTGTTTCACTCTAGCAACACTGTTAATAGAAACATTCTTGAGTCTGCTATTATCCAACTTACAAATAACTTTAACATGAGCAAAGGTCTTTTTCAACTCGATCCCGTTGTTTTGAATTCGTTCAGAACGGATTTAGACAAGAAGGGTAGTGCTAAAACTTTGGTAGTGTTTCCTTATAAATGTGTATGCTTTTCTTACAATTTTTATTTTTCAATTTATTTTTATATATATTTTTTTGTATTTTTTGTGACCTATATATCATTCAGGCATTAACTATAAAATTGGTTGTAAACAATCCATTTGATCTTGTGTTGAATTCGGGCAAAGTGCTAAAATTGGTAGTTTTCCTTACAAATTTGTATGCTCCCCCCACAATTTTTATTTCTATATTTATTATATATATATATATTTTTTTTTTTTGTAACCTGTATATAGTCTTAAACTCTCTATTTATTTCAGTGTTCCTGAGGATGTCATTAGACGAAAGCGCTTGAGCACCATTCTGTGTTTCCTTTCCTTCGTGGTTTTATTCATCATAAATATTTTTCACGTGTTACTTTCGTGAAATAATTTTCATATACTGTATATATGTATATATATACAAAGGTGGGCACCCGGGCCTCATAAAGGACCGACGGTCCCGGTCCCGGTCTCAAACTAGATCGACGGTCCCGGTCACGGTCCTTTCTGAAGATAGGACCTAGGAACGACTCGGTCCTCGGTCCTTATATATAAGTGAAAAATTTGATTAAAATGAAAAATGAAATTAAAGACACCGGAAATCTTTAATTTTATTAACGTAAATTATAATTAATACAATACATAAATGATGAAAAAAAGTTATTAAGTTAAATGCTTGAGTTTCCCTTCAAGAAGACTAGCATTTCAAAATGGCTGTCACTGAGCCCTGACCTTTTCGGCTTGAGGACGTCCTTCCCCAAAGAGAAGAGCCTCTCCACGGCGGCACTGGATGGGATAGGCGTGTTAAACTTGATGAACAAGTCCTTCAGGTGTTGAAACAAGTTTCAGTTCAGTCTCAGTCTCTTTCTGAGTCTTCTGGAGGAAACGATCCATCTTCTTTAGAACTTCAAATAATCACTAAACACACTAAAATCACTAAAAAAGACCGTTCGGAATTGCTTAAAAATGGACCGTCGCTCCTCACTGAGAAAAGGACCGACTTTCCCGCTCACGGTCCTTAAAAAGGACCGAGTTCCTGGAGTTCGGTCCTTTTGGAACTCGGTCCTGCCCACCTTTGTATATATATACCAACTCAGGGAACTACTACCACGTTATATATATACACACAGGGTATTATCAAATTATGTTTCATAAATTAGTATACATATTTAGGACGTCAAAGTGAACAAGAAAGTTCCTATGAACATAAATTCGCAATCGGTTCGTTTCCGAGATACATTGCTTTTTTGCTGAGGACGATCCAATTAAAATGAAGTCATTAAAGTTTATTTACAGCAAGTGCTCAGAATAGTTTCCCTGCATCAGAGTACATGCTTAATGCGTCGTTGAAAATTTTGCCGCATACGTTCGAAAACACCTACATGGTTGCGTATTGTTTCTGAACAATCTTGAACACGTTGCCACAATTCATCTATGTTATTAACTTCTCTTGCATAAACGCTCTGTAACATTACACGAGATTGACACATGAAATAAAGGAAATAATATTGGTTTCTAAAATGACAACTAACAAAATACTATCAAAACAAAAGAAAAATATCTATCTAAACAACCAGACAACTACGACTTTGATAAACCTTAATGACTTTAATTTTAATTAGCAAAAAAGCGGATTTATGTTCATAGGAACTTTTTTGTTCACTTTGACGTCCTGAATATGTATACTAATTTATGAAGCATAATTTCATAACGCCCTTAGTGCAGATTTGTGCTTAGCTTATGATGCATATTTAAAAAAGAATATTTAGGTCTATAATATCTTCAAATTCGTCTTCATTAATATTCAGAAGTAAAGCTCATTTAATTTTGCGTGGGCTGCATCACAGACGAGGGACGCATGCAGCCCCCGGGCCGAGTATTTGAGATCCCTGGTTTAGTGTACTGTGCGTCAGGAAAGGGAGAAGATCGGCAGCAAACAGACCATCGCAAGACATACTGCCAGTCGTGAATTCTTAAAATTTTCAAGTTTTTTAAAGATTTGGGGATTAATGATCGCTTCGACTGCTTTACTAATAACCGATGTCTCGGGAATGGATTTGTAGTTTGAAGGGTAAGCGTGATTGATCCACTTTGGAGGCTGAGTGAATAGTGTCATCCTCCCATGAAGGAGAATATAGAAACACAGAGATAAACGAGAGAGTCCGGATAGAAGAGCAAGTTCAATTATTTTTTTTTCTTTTTAGGACAAAAGACGGGACCTCACTAGTGCTCAATTTTGAGTTTTTTTAAGAACTACTTCATATCATTTCTCTCAATGAATAATATTCTTACCCAAAAATTGGATGTTGAGACCTGAGAAGAACGTGTTGAGCTGCATTAGAATGAGTTTCGGCAAAGAATCTGGAATATATGAATTGGGTAATACACCATCAAAGTGACAAACCAATTGAAAGTATTCTCAATGAGATGAAAGAGACACACTTTAACTTTTAATCATGATCACATTCAACATAGCCTTCTTTTCTACATTTCTGAAACTTTAACAAAGTAAAGTTTATGGAATGGAGTGAAAATTAAACTTGCACAATTATTCATGGATTCAACCGTAACTTTCCTCAACTAATGCTAAAACTTTAAAATATGCTTAAAATGCATTTGCATGAAGGGGAGGGGATGTAACGGAGCATGATGAAACAGCATAAATACTGATCTCGCTTGAACGATGTTTTTTTTGGGGGGGGGAGAGGGAGGAGGGGGGGTTCTGGATCGCGTGCTCGGTAGCACACTCCGAAGCCAGGTGATGCGGGTTCGAGTCCCGTTAGCTTCATATTTCCTACTTTATCGTCTTTTTCCTCCCCATCTTATTTCAGTGCAGTTATTGCATTTAAAATATATTCATACTAAAACCCATTTAATTTAATCTAAACCTAATGGCCTGTAGAGGGAAACCTGACCAAAAAGTGTAAATCCTAACAAGGGCTATTTCTACTACAGACTAGTTCCTCAAGCATTAGCTCAGTGTCCTAATAATAGTAAGCCATCTTATAGACGAGCAACTTTTAACATGCCCCCATTACGCCTTGTTAACATGTTAACTGAATTTAAATCGTCATGTCAACTAAAAGACACCCACCCACAGGCTTAGCTAAACCCATAGGTAACCTACTTTATGTAATATCTTAATTCTTAACATACATTTCAATGTTTTATGAATAATGATGCTGGTGTTTTAAGCTTATATGTATATAAAAGCAACAGGAGAAAATTAATATTTATGTAGAAACTAAACAAATACAGTTCAGTATTAATACTGGAGTATATCAGGGCTGCGTGATGTCGCCATGACTTTAAGATATATATATATATATGGATGGGGCAATTGGGAAGAGAATGAGTGAGTGTGTTGCATGTGATGTCTGCCGATGATGTGGTGCTTTCGGGTGTATCGGAGAATGAATTAAGGAAATCAGTGAAAGATTACTGAAAGTGAATGTAAACCAAAGTAAAATTTTTGCTGCTGAGAGGAGGAGGAGGAGGAATTAGCACATAATATTGTGGCAAATGGAGAAATGTAAGATGTGCTGAAAGAATTTCAATATCGGGGATGTTTTACTGACAAAAGAGGTAAAAGTATATTGCAAGTTGAAAGCAGAGAGAAGCAGAGAAAGCAAATGTCATGCGCGCAATACAGGCCTTGATACGAAGAAAGTGCTCAAGTACAGATGCACCAAGAGGTTTACATGGAAGGTGTATTGGTTCCAACAATGATTTATGGATGAGAGATGTTGCTCATCATTATAGTTTGTTGTTAGATGTGAGAGCAGTTGAGATGAATAATTTAAGAACTATAATTGGTGTAAAATGGATTGATCATGAGTGAAATGAGGATGTCTAGTGAATGCATATTGCAGTGTTCAAAAAGTCAGCAGTGAGAAGGGAAGATAGTATGCTACATCAGTATGATCATCTGGAATGAATAATGATAGCACTGTGAAAATATGCATAACACAAAATTTGCGGGTGAATTGAGGAAGATCGCCTAAAAGATGGACGTCACTAGTAAATGTATGAATAAATGTAGTTGATATAAAGGTAGCACAAAAATTAATGAGAAACAGAGAGGAATAGAAGCAGTTTTGTGTGGTGTGTAAACTGAGGCATTGGTCTCACCTGACATACCACTACAGGTATACCCTCCCAACCTTTTAATGAAAGGTAACACTGGATCCCTCAGGTTCTGGTGATACCTTATTCCCAATGGCAATCCCTATGTATCCTTGTGTGTGTAATTGATTTGAATGTTTACAGCTCTAAGTTCAAGCAATGTACCTACCCCATGGAAAATGGGAAATGGGAAATGGACTATTAGATAATTTATGTAAAGTGAAAACAAAATGCGCAAATGTAGAAAGAAGTTTGCTGGAAAAGATAAAAATAGCCCAGATTTTTTGGCGAATGTTTTTCCTCAACTAGGCCTACTGAAGTTCTACAAAAACAATTAGACCTATTTTACTGAAAAAATTAATAAGCTGTGACTATACTGTTAATCCATACACGAATTAATGCTGAAAACTAAACTAAAATGACCTTACTTATTTCCAAATTTATTTTCTCTACACTTACAGAAGATTTTCCAAACCAAGAATACCCATGCCCCGGAAGTCCGTCCCAGGGTCATCTCCTTGGAAACCAATATCTTGCCACTGTTTACTAATCCTGCTCTGAAATAGACACATAAGGTAGGATTAAACAAAGGAGAAAATTTCCCCACATACACTTTGTATATCCTTCAAGCAATTTATTTTAAATTTACAATTACCAGTTTATACCCTATATACCATGCCAACTATTTTTAAAAGCATCCAACATTAAAAAAAATCAGTGACTGAACATGAAACCTACCCTATTTCTACCAAACTACTGAAAGCCAAAAATAAATGCACTGCTGTACTTGGATTTACCATACATAGTTTTGCAAAGGGAAGGATACTTTGAGTGTGTACATGTCAAAAAATTCCCATCATTTCACAATAACTGTGCAAAGTTTCATGAATGTAGGTTAATCCACCAACTTTTTATGACATTTAAAATGTCCATAGAGGCGGGGCCACCAGCTTGACCTCCGTGTGAAGAGACCAATGCACAAAACAACATAAGGTTCAAAGGTACGTACTTTGTAATTAAGTTTTAAATAATTATTCCAAAATGTATATAAATTTCCACACAAAATTCCACATACGTCTATACTACACCAAAAAAACTGAATACTGGCATGATATTCCCACAGAGTCCCTGTATAGAGGTAGGAAGTATCAATGATACAACTGCATTTTTTATCATGTATCAAATATGCAAAATGTAAAATTATCCTGTAATGTAACATCACTGATACACAATTTGGCAATATCTTGTACCAACATATTAATATTGATACACAATACATTACTATTTCAACTTTATCCTTTAGGCCTAACTTAAGTATTCAAAAACATTTAAAAAGCAAATGTTGAAAAATGTCCCATCAATGAGAGAGGTTTTCTTGAATACAATACTGTACTGTCTTTTCATCAAATGCTCCAATGGAGCATCTTTTTTTAGTTTTGGGATGATTGTAGCTTGTCCAAAATGACGAGTATCTGATAAAAATTTTAAAAAATTTGCTTTAAAGTCTCAATTCATTTTGTATGAAAATCATCAGTGAACACTGCTTCAGGACAAAGGACAGCAATAAATAAAAATTTATTATCCTAATTGATTAGTTTATTAATTTGCCATAATAAAGTATAAACAGTCGACCCTCAATATATGCGAGGTCAGAATATGCAAATTCACGTATATGCAGACCCCCTTCCAACCAACCCCTCGATATATGCGAGAAAAATTTGCCCATATGCGAGCTGTGCGAGACGATATGCTGTGCGCTTCTGTATCTACACACTTTGTGCTACTCTTTGTGTTCTGATTATAGCTTTTTCTATCCATTTGCTTTGTGATTATGGCTTGTAAGTGACCTGCTTCAAGTGTGCCAAGCCCTGGCCCATCAGTCAAGCATAAGAGAACTTCACTTGGTGAGTATTAATGTCACTTATTATGTCTTATTAGGTTTTATTTACGTCTTCTATTATTTATATTGTTTTAATATATCATTACTGTTGTATTATAATCTTGCTTTTGTGTTTTTGTTATGAAAAAGTGACAGAATTACGGTTGGGTGGGGGTGCAGACAAGGTTGAGGAATGCATCCCTATTTTCCTCATATATTTAAGTATTCGATTTATGCGATTTCGATTTATGTGACGATTTCACAGAAAACCCTCGCATATATCGATGGTGAAGTGTATACTATAAAAAGTATCAAACATGAATGAATGTATCAACACATATTGTACACCTTGTATATTCCTTTGGATTTCAAAATTATTTTGTACTAACAATACTGATAGCATGAATATTGTGTATCAGTATTACAGTTGTGTATCTTGCCCATAACTGCATATATGTGATTTATTCTAGTGGCTACTTGCAAAACCTGTCTACAAATAAATAGCATTTGGATTTTAAAAATTTCAACATGGATAAACTTCAGCTGTTTATATACCATAATCCCAAGTTTTCATTGAGTGGAAAAATAACCACTTTCTTTAAAAATTACTTAATGTACTTCTAATATTTAAATCCCATGCACCAACACACAAAGAAAATGGCCTCACTTCAAGAGGAACACTTGGCTGCAGTTTAAACCACAACCTAAGGAGTTTCTCTTCATGCTCAGGATTACTTGAATCATAAACGATTGTTCTTAAAGTTTCAAGTGATGCCATAAGTTGGCGGTAGCCCCAAATTTTCATCATGCAGTCTCCAAGCATCTCTGGAAATCTAAGACATTTGTAATGGTCAACAGATTATCGCAATGTTAAATAGGGTGGCCAGACATCTGGTATTAAACCATACAGTCCTCTTTTTTATAACTGAAAATTGTATGGAAAATGAAAAAATTAGATTTTATCAAATAAACACAAGTTAAAACTGTTTCATTTATCACTGCAGAGGTGTTGCAGTAAATTTGTTCTAAAAAAAAGCATTTACATCAAACAAAAAATGTTCATAAATGCATCCTCTTTTTCAATGTTTGCATAATGGCCACCCTAATGTTAAATGTAATAGTTTTGTCGCTTCACTACTTCACTTATGCCATTCTAGCTTGCAATGATATGCTTATCATACATATATACTATACATGTATATAACTAATTAGTGCACAATAGACAAAACATGATCTCTTACCACTAAGGGTTGAAACAAGGCCTAAATGGGCTAGTAACATACTAGTAACCTGTGGCTTGCAGTATCATAGCAAGACAGCTAACTTTAACTTAGTGCCAACAATGTTGAGCAAGCCTGTATGAAACACTGCTACACATGTTTAGCAGAAAGTACTCAAAATAATTTAACATTAATGCCATATATTAACTGAAAACTGTCAAAACTTGCAAGCTGACCAAATTTCAACAAAAAGTTGTAATAATTAAGTGATTTAACTAAATAATAGACCTAACTAAATAATAGACCAAACTCAAAAAATTACCCACCCACAGATGAGAAAGAAAATATTAACAGCAAAAAACTACATCACTTTCAAACTTCTTAAAAATTTAAACACAAGTTCTACATACTTTCATTAAATGTAAGGAATTAGAATGGTGTTTTAAATTCAAATACAGGGGGTCCTTGCTAAGTACCAGAAATTATATTGTAAGTAGAAATACATTTATATTATTTTTTTTATTTAAGGATAAATAAAATACATATTTAAATACAATCAGTCCTCACTTTACAAATTAACCTAATTAATACCATTTCCCACAGATATGAACAGCTTTTGCTGGTACAAACACAGTGAATGCGTGCCAAAATACCCTGAATGTGATCGAACCCCAGCTAAGACCCCACAAGGGAGTGCTTCAAAATTTTCAGTTGGAAAAGACACTCTGATGCCTCCCTCCAACTTTCTCCAGTAATCTTCCCCTCCTCCACCCTCAAGACCATTCCAATTAGTTGTTTGTTTTCCAATAAGCTTGTAAGTACAGTATTATTTGATGTCTTTTAATGTATTTGTGTGTATATGATGTCTTTCATTGTGTTTTCTGTGGACATTTTTACGAATATTTTCATACTGGGAGGTGACTGGAATGAATTAATAAATTAAAACTGTTTCTATAGAATTCTTGATTTTGGTATATGAACCATTTTCAGGAACCAATTAATTCTTTAAAGCAAGAACTGACTGTATATAAAATAGCTACTGTAAATATAAACAACACTCACCAGAGATGGGTGAGTTCAGATGATTGTGAAGAATTTGAGAAACACATGATGTACAGTATATAGAAATATACAGGGTGTCCCATAAGTCCGGCATCATAGGAGAAATTCATATTTTTCTATTTCTACAAACCATAATTCATATGCTCGGCATGCCAATTTCCCATCCACCATTCTGTTCAGTGATGAGGCTGTTTTTTATGGAAATGGTGAGGTAAATCGACAAAACACACGCTACTAATCTCAAAACAACCATCATTGCTATACCTCTTCAAAGGAAGAAGGTGCATCTTGGGTGATGGTATGGTGTGGCATTTGGAAGGATCGCATCATAGGCCCCCTCTTTTTCGATGAACATGTCATTGGAGGCACCTACCTACGTATGCTCAAGGAAGAAGCATTTCCCAGTGTCTTGAATGAAGAAGGAAATTTCCCAACATGGTTCCAGCAAGATGGCGCTCCTGCACATTACAGCACTCAAGTAAGGGAATACCTGTACAAACAATTCCCTGGTCATTGGATAGGATGTCGAGGGCCTGTGGAGTGGCCAGCTAGAAGCCCAGATCTCACGCCACTAGATTTTTATCTCTGGGGTGACTTGAAAGCACTGGTATACGCAGAGAAAATTAGGAGTGTTGAACATTTGTGGCAGCACATTATTGGGGCATGTAACACCATTACTCCTGACATCATTCACCATGTGCTTGCTGACTGGGTATCATGTCTGAATTTGTGTATTGAAAACAATGGTGGATATATTGAGCACGTTCTGTAAATAAAAGCTTTTCTTTTGCCTTTTTTTATTATTTTTCCTATGATGCCAGACTTATGGGACACCCTGTATATGGGTAAATAAATATTTTGTAACTCATCAAGAAATACACTCATATCAGACCAGAAATAGATCAAAACATGTTATACCTCAATTTAGATTGTCTTCATCTCAAAAATTACCCATTTCATTGGACTGAAACTATGGAATGATTTAAATACTGATATAAAAAAATATTGTGAATGTAAATTCACTTGAAACCAATTTGAAATCTCGATTAATAATGGCATACTAATAAAAATCTAGGATTAATGTACATTACTATTGTTTATTCATTTCTCATGTGTAATCTAGGATTAAAGACATTACTTGCGATTGTTTAGGTCTTATCTCTCATGTATAATATTGATTTCTTTGTATGGTATTAATATAATACTGTACTTTCAATAATAACCTTGCATTTGTTATATCAATAATGATAATTTAAGATTAATACATACCTTAATTAATAATACTTATTCATGATTTATTATTAATAATAAATAATAACTTTTATTTTTAATAAGAGCCCAATAAAGCCTAAAAGCTTAAGGGCCAAATTAAATAAAATAAAGAGTCCAGCTTCACAATTATTTATGTCATTGTGAGTTGTAAGACCACTGTATTTATTTTAATAATAAAGGTTATTCAATTCAATTCCAAATAGGTTCCCCAATTCTTTAACAACATACACATGAAACAATGTATAGCAAGGACTTGCTGTAATTTCACTCATTTTCCCATAAAAATCTTTATTATGTAGATAAAATAATTTCCAACTATTATATTTCTCATTCTCATCAAAACTTCAAAACTAAAATACAATTAAGCATTTTAGATTTTAAAAGCATATAAGACCAACAAACTGAAGAATGTATCAAATTTACAAGAAATTAATTTATTGTAAACCCTGTATCTTGTTTATAATTTTTTTTTCCGAGTGCAGGCCAAATACAAATGCACCAAAACTTAGCCTGTAGGCCTAATAAATTCAGCTTGTGCCTGATGCTGCAAATGTAAAAAAAAGTGCAGAATTGACCTACAACTCCCTAATACAGCCTGGTCCCTCACTTTGTTGTTAGCTAATTCAGAACCATCTATTAGACTGACTCTCCTTCACTGAAAAAAGTGAAATTATGTAAATTAAGCTTGGTTTTCCATTTTCACTGATATGTGTTTGACAAACCTAAGTGCCTATATACTAGTGGTCTAAACATCATTCATTGGGTATACTACACTGCAACCCAGTAGCCTGTTAAACAAGAGACCCCTCTTTAAACCTAGTATTTGAAGTCAGCACACACAAACCATTTCAGCCAGCACTATTGAGTGCCATAATAAATAATAACTACTATTACTGAAAAACATTAAGTGATTAAAAGTTCTAACTTTATAAATAAACCTACCGTTTGTGAATTTTTATATTAATATTCTTAATTCGCACTACTGCAAACACAGCATAAAATATAACATCCTGAGTAATTGCTTTATCTTTAGCTTTATTGTTCAGCAAGTGAAGAGTCTTCTTTAAGTCTGGAGATCTTGTATTGTCTGTTGAATATTCTGCAAATGTAGATTCAAGAATTAGGACTACAGTGCGTCTTAGGCTAGATCCTATCTTATGAACCTAGGTCTGCTGGATCTATTTTAAAATTTTTTATTGGCACCTCTAATACTTGCTTGGGTAGTAACAAAATTTTAGTCAAATTTGAGCTTAGTTAATACTCTTCAGTATTTATATCTTAAATTTCACAGGATTTTCTGGATTTTTGAGAGAGGATTTTTACTTTCTTTGTGACCATGTGACTCGTGGCTGTTGGTTAATTGTATATAAAATTAAAATGGTTATATTTTCAGGACCCCTTCGCATAATCCCTAAGATTCCCTCATGTAGGGTTGCCAGACATCCCATATTTTATGGGACAGTCCCACATTTGATCCAAAAATCCTGTCAAAATCCCACATTCAAAATGTCGCGCAAAAATCTTTTTTTTCAAAGCAAATTTTTTAGGGCTGAATTGATTTAGAATTTTAATATTACGTATAATAATTTCAATTTATTCACAATGTTTAATTGTTAAATATTATTGTAATAAAATTTTTCTAATTTTGTTTGTTGTAACCATTAAAGAAATCGTTTCAATTTGAAAAAAATTTGGTCTTAAAAAAAAACCCTCAGAAATTTTTTGTCCCGCATGGGCATTTGAAAAATCTGGCAACCCTACCCTCGCGTACCCCTGGGGGTATGCCATATCCCAGTTTGAGAACCACTGGTCTAGGTTGTGACTGCAACCTTTTTTTATACAGTAGGCTTCACCCATTGTGAAAAAGGTGTGGAACATTATTTTCACAAATATACTGATATGATATTTGACAATGGAAAACTTGATCCTCATCTATGAACTTTTTGTTACAGTTCTGTATAGGATCTAGCAGGGCTGTAGAGTCGGCACATAAAAAACCGACTCCGACTCCTCAATTTTTTGTCTATCCGACTCTGACTCCGAAGGTATATTAATTCTAAATCTGCTATGATGATAATTACACAAGAGGCATTTCATCACCACCACGTGAAGCATCATCATCTGTGGTCATTGTTACGGTAACTTTGTCTGTAGTAAAGAATCTTGTAAGTGGTGCTTGTCATTCAGTAGATTTCTGATCTTTTGTTAACTTTGAAGTAGTTGGAAGGTTTTTATTACTATCTTTCTCAATGACAACTTCTAAAATTTTGGGATGGAAACACTGCAAATGTCTTTTCAAATTTGATGCTCTGGTTGGTACATTTTTATCAGAGCCAGTAAAACCACTGATTTTTGCTTCACATAATTTTTCATCATCATCATCTTCTATCATACACTGACACACGAAATGTTTCCCATCTGTGGTTATTGTAAAATATTAAAAAACTGCAGACTTTGTTGGAAGTGTCTTTGCCACTGTGAAAGGGGTTTTAGACTTGAAAGTTAAAAACTTATGAAATTTAGAAAGAACTCGAAATTAAATGAGCATTAAAAATAAAAAATATCTGAAAAGAAAAAATGAATTAATGGCATTAGTGTCTGAAATGGAAAACATTGTGTTTATTATTTAAGTGGTTTAACCACCATAGCTGCCAGTGATATCACACACAAAAACATATTTTATTAAAATTTATATTGAGGTCGGAGTCGGTACATTTTTACTGACTCCGACTCCAGCACCACCAAAATTGCTTCCGACTCCGACTCCACAGCCCTGGGATCTAGGCTATCTTACAGGACTGATCACACATGTGGTTATGAATTTTTTTAAATGAACTGATCTTTTAAAAGAGCTAATATCTTAAGTGTACTGTAATCAGAATACAAAAGAAAAATGAAAATTTCTTATAAAACAAAAATTAAAGTTTCTTACAAAACAAACAGGCTCAACTGCGAAAACAAAACCTGCTAACCAAATAACAGTATGAGGTGCTAGTAACTTTAAATGCATATATAAAAAGATTAAAGTAACAAAAATTACAGCAGTCTATATTGGATGGCTGACAAAATTCGGTACTTACATATTAGCCGGGGTCCACCACATATTGATGATTGGTTAGGTTAAGTTGTAATATTTTCGTTAGTTGAAAATTTCTAATACATTATATTTTTTAAATAGCAATATTTTTTAAAATATTTTTTTATACAATTTTCTGAAAAAAATTAATTTTTTTAGATTTATTCATGATGAAAATTTGGGATCTACCAAAAAGTGAAGATGATGCAGTCTCTTTTTTGCAAGCCAAAAATCATTGTAAATATTTTAAAAAAACATTGCTATTTAAAAAATATGATGTATTAGAAATTTTCAACTAACAAAAATATTATAACTTGACCTAACCAATCATCAATATGTGGTGGCCCCCCATTAATACGTAAGTACCCAAAATTCTGCTAAATATTTTTTTGTTAGGCTGACTGAATTTGTGCTTTATTTACAAGAAAAATTGATAAATGAGTAAATGAAAGTGGTGGTATATCGGCTAAACTCCTATACACTATATTAATTAGAGTAAAGTACAGTAAGCTACAACCTGTGGTTTGAAAGGCCTAGCTTGGGTTAAGACAAGACTCATACCTGATACACCCAAAGACTTGTCTATTCTGTTGCAATGCACAGGCCTTTCAACCAGGGATGGGGAGTCGGAGTTGGGAGTCGGAGTCGGGAGTCGGAGCTTTTTTGAAGAGTCGGGAGTCGGAGTCGGGAGTCGGTAAAAACAACCGACTCCCGACTCTTTGATTCAATTTCTATATGCCAACAATTTACCAGAATACTACTCTGCCCTAAATAAATATCTTCCTGAACTAATTCTAGATTCACATTTCCACATTTGATTTATTGTTCTGGTAAATCTTAGCAAATGAATTTCATATTTCTATTTTCTATTTCAGGATACTAGGTACCATATAAAAATTAGCAATATATTAATTATTAATTTAATTAGCCCCTATTAGTAATGAGTCGTGGGCCTAGTAGAAAATCAGCAGTCTTTCAATATTTTAAGCTAAATGAGGATGAAAGTATTTTTATTTGTCAAGTAGAAAAGGATGGTAAAGAGTGTAATGCAAAAATTAGTGCTTACACTGGGAAACATGCTAATGCTCCAACTAGAGCCTCAAACTTGAGATGCCATCTACGAAACAAACATCCCAATATTTATAAGGTTGTAGATCAGCATGATAAGGAAATCCAGAAACCTACTTCTAGTCAGGCCAGTACCTCTATTTCAAAAAGCAAACAAGTCTCTGTTACAAAATTTTTCCACAGTGAGAGAATTACAATATCAATGACACAGGAAAATTTTAAAAAATACCTTATAGATTTAGTTGTAAAGAATGGGGTTGCACTTACATTATTTTCCTCCCCAGCTTTCCGTGGATTAAATGGAGAAATGGCGGCAAAACTAGGAGTGTCATTAGAGAGACATGATATTCGAAACATGATTTTAAAGGAAGCAGAAAGCCAGAAAACTTTATTGAAAACAATGCTGCAAGGAAAATTCTTCTTTCTTAAGATGGATGCCTGCACGAGACAAAGAATTAATTATATGGCAATAAATGTTCAGTTCACTGATGATGAAGGAAAACTAGTTATACGTACTCTGGCAGTGAAGGACACCAAAACTCAACATTCAAGCAAATACCTGACCAAGCTAATTGAAACCATCTTGACAGAATATGAAATCACTAAAGAGCAAATATTATCAATTGTTACTGATAATGCTTCAAATATGACAAGTACAGTACAGAAACTTAATGATGGTGAAGTAAAAGGAGATCTTTTTGAAGACAGTAGTGAAGAAGACTGATGAAACTGCTGACAAACTTGACAGTGTTGACACTGTAGACAATGATTTTGCTGGATTCTCAAATATCCCCCATATGCGATGTGCAGTCCACACATTGCAACTGGCAATTCGTGATGGGTTAAAAGAAAGGAATGCTGCTAATGTAGTAGGTAGGTTACGCAACATAGTAGTGGCTGCAAGAACGCCTAAACTTGATGCAATATTAAAATGTCGATCCTGAAAAGGTGCAGTTATAGATCAAGCTACACGTTGGGGGAGTACCTATGAAATGATTAAGCGCCTTCTTGAATTGAAGCCATACCTTATCGATATGGCAAACCCAGATGTAACAATGACTGATATCCAGTGGCAGCAGGCAAATCAACTTGAGGCATTACTTAAGTACCCATATGTGGTTACAAAGAAGTTTCAAGCAGCTGAATTGACACCTAGCACATTTTACAAGGAATGGAAAAATATTAATTATAAACTATCTCAAATTGGCGGCATTGTTGCAGATGGTATAAGAATGTCTATGCAGCGTACAGAAGAAAATTTACTGAATAATGACGTGCTATTGGCTGCAGTTTATGTAGATCCTATGCACACAGGGTACTTTTAACTGAAGAACAGATTGCTAGAGGAAAGTCAGCTCTGTGTGATGTAGCTGTGCGAATGAAAATGTTAAATGAAACAGATGCCGCAAGTAATTCAGAATTTGAAAGCTGCTCTAGTCCTGCCATTATGCAAAGCTCCTGCTCAAACTCTGAAGAAGAAATGGATTTTGAAAAATATCTCGATAATGAAGAAAAATCAAAAAAAGTTAAGCGATGCCGTTTGAGTCAAGATGATAAACCTATAAAAATAACCCCATTGACCAAATTCAGAGAAGACTTTAATGCAGCTTTAACAAAAATAGAGAAATTTGATCGTTCATTAAAACTTGATGTGATGAATGCCATACCAAAGTATCCTGAATTAGTGCAAGATGTAGCCAGAACTGTTACTGCATTGCCACCAACACAAGTCAGCGTTGAAAGATTATTTTCAGCTCTTCAGTTAATTAAATCCCACCTACGGGCTAAGTTGAAGGAGGACATAATTGATGCTATACTTTTCTTAAGAACAAATTCTCCTTAGAGAGTTAAATTATTAAGTATGTTTTTTTAGCCTTTTTTTAATATTTAGCTTCAATATTAGCATATCATAATATATAATGGAAACAAAATATTCTTTACCAACTTTTTTTTATGTAGCTACGGTACCGTACGCAACATTAAAATTTTAAAATTGTTAACCTAATGACGTTATAAATATTTTATACGAGATCAATTTCTTTTTCTGTTAATTTTTATTTTTGTGTAATACAACATTAAAATTGTATTAAATTACTAAACTGTATTATTATCGTATCTACTTTATTACATTTATTTATACTTATATATTTGAAAGAGTCGGGAGTCAGAGTCAGTTTTTAAAAATACCAACTCAGGAGTCGGGAGTCGGTTGTTTTTGGCCGACTCCCCATCCCTGCAGTTTCAACAGACTAAGACTAGACCTAATCAATAAAAGTAATTCTGATACACTGAAATAAGATTACAATAGAGTACCATAAAATTGGAAACTTCAGACAGTTTGAAAATAAATATGAAAAATCTATCAAGTTTTTATATTTACTAGCTTCAAGATATTAAAATGCATTTCAAATTTTAGTTTAAGTATATATGTTGTTTATAAAAAATAAAAAAAAACAGGACAATGTCTGTCTGGTCACACGTGTCCCATTCTACCACACTAAATAAAACTAGCCATTATGCTTAGTGATACTTATCCTTAAATGATATCTATATTAAATACATACCTACTTGAATTGTCCTCCGTGCTCCTTTTTCTTCACCATAACATATCCTCTGTAGCTCACACAATCGAGTTGTTCTCCTAAGGACCCATTTTATGAGGGGTCTTAACCAAATATATATAGTAGTCCATATTATGTTAAAGAAAACCATTTTCCTTCTAAAGGATTTACTTTAATCTGATTAAATGGAATGTCTAAGAGGCCTATATACCACTTTATGACAGGCTTAACCCTGAATTACACTTGTAATTTAAAAAAAAAATTAAAAAATTAGTGTTCCATAGTTAATAATAATATAAAACTTGCTCCAGTGGTTCACCTCTTGTTTGAAAACTAATATTAGCTGACTGATTAGAGAGCTTCTGGAATAGAATTGTATAACCTTTTATATATTTTGTGTGCGTAACATATATTTTGTGTGTGTGACATATATATATATTATATATATATATAATTTTCTAAGCAGAATTTCCAACAGCAGCAAAAACATAAGCAAAAAATTTTAAATTTCTGAAAATACAGCCATACCCCCTCACAAGTATTGGTTTTTATGTTTTGAATGAATGATTAAAAACTAAATTGAATTAAACCAACACAAAGACTGAAGCTAGAGTCACTGTCCTGGCTGACGCCAGACGATTTGAGGCTCTAACCTAGTACTCATAAAAAGATGAAGAGGTTAAAAAGAATTTAATCCATTCAACGGCGAACAAAATTACGGTACAATCCTACTCACCAATGAACCTTCGAAAATGAAATAATACTTACAATACTAATTACCTTAAATTAATCTGAAAAGAAATCTTAAATTAGACTAACCTACCTAACTTTATACAAATTATATAAAGCCTACAAATGAAAAATAATTTGAATACAATTGAACACAGTTTGACACCTTACGTGGCTAGACACCCTCGTAAGCAAATAGTTGAAAATTTGAACTGGACGCTTTGCGATCCAATGAGCAAGTGCATTGCCGCTGAAGGCGGTGACCTGAAGTGCGAAAGCCAGTGATGTCACGCCACTATGTGACGAAACCACTTATGTAGATTTCACATACCAACCAAATTAGGTTTGGATTGGGTGTGGTTTGATATTTTAAGATATTTTTTAATAACCTGCCCGGCATGAACTGCAGTAATCCTAATTAGTGGATTATTGCAGGCATTTTGATCTAATGATATCCAAATTTTAAAACCAATTTTAATTTAGAAAATAAATTTGATAAATTTAATTACATTCTCTTAAATCTTTAAGGCGTTGAAGACACCTTAAAGCAGCTTGTCTCTTAGGCCGAGAGACTTGAGGATTTTGATTGCTGCTATCGCTAGGATCAAGAACAACTTCTGAATTTTGACTCTCATTGTCAGTTTCGTTTCTAGTACCCGTATGAGTGATAGAGATCTCGAGAGGGTAATTGACAATTTGACCGTCAGAGCGTTTAAGTTGGATGCTTCTGACTTTATTATCTTCACCGAAGAAAAGCTTTAATATCCTACCCATTTGCCAGAAGGGCCTGATCTTTGAAGGTGATTTTATTAGCACTACGTCATTTACTTTGACTCTATTGACCCAATTGCTTTGAAACAGGTCGTGACTATATTCTTGTAAACTTAGTAAATAGGACTTGTACCACAAAGTTCTAAAGTGATCGAATTTCTCATTTAATACACTGAACGACTTGTTCAAGTCCTCACGAGAGGGCGGATCTTGCGTCCATAAGGGATCGTCCGAATCGTCATTTCCTAATTTTAGTGCTATGCTAGAATTACTGTGAATTTTAAGAAATGAGTTAGGAGTTAATGGGCTGAAATCTTTTTCTGAAAGCATATAAGTTAAAGGCCTTGAGTTGATTGAATTTTGAATGCTAGATAGCAGGGTGACCAGATCATAATAGTCTAATTTAGATCTACCGATGGACTTGTACAGACAACTTTTCACTACTCTTATGAGTTGTTCCCACGCAGCACCCATCCATGCCGAGTACACGGAGAGTTTAAGATGTTTGATATTATTGACTCGCATGTGCTCGCGAAACTTATCGGACTCTAAAGCCTTTCCACCCTCCACGAAGCCTTTGGCATTGTCACTGTAGACAAAATCGCAAACTCCGTAGAGATTTGAGAATCTTTGAAATGCAAGGAGAAATGATTTAGTTGACATACTCGACACTAACTCCATGTGCACCGCTTGGATGTTAAGGCATGTGAATATAAGGATGTACATTTTGACAGATCTTTTGTCCGAGTCTTTGACATAAAGGTGGCCAGTGAAATCTACTCCTACATGTTTAAAGGGGCGGAAAAAGTTTACTTGGGCCTTAGTGAAGTTGGTAAATTTGGGGTATTGGAATGCAAATTGATTGTATTTTTCGCACACCATACACTCTGAAAGAATGCTTTTAACCGTCTGCCTAGGTTTGGTTATCCAGTAACCTTGCATTCTGATTACGTTTAAGGTGGATTGAATGCCAAGATGTTTACATCTTAAGTGGCAGTCCATTACTAACAAACGAGTGAAATGGTGATTTTTCCCAAGCAAAATTGGGTTGATGACACTGTAGTCATAATAGTTTGACTTAGCAATTCTGCCTTTGCTTCTAATAAGCCTAACATCGTCAAGAAACAAATCTAAGTTCTTTACGAGGTCGGGTATTTCTGATTCCTTTTTACTTTTATTATTTTCTAAAAAGTGGTTTTCCTTTTCAAAGCAATCTAACTGCATTCTATACAACCAGTAAAGTTTAGCGCCAAAGTCTGCGTCTGCCTTTTTCTTTCTTAGTTTGAACACGAATTTAAGGACATAGGCAGTGACTCTGAGCAATTTGTTTAAATTTGAATATTTGGTTATGTCTAAAATGGGCTCGGTTACGTCATTCTCGTTTGCAACGGCCGCATTAGTAACTAGTGATGTTTGAATTAGTTTTTTACTGGAATCGGAAAGACATTTAAGTTCGTATTTAGGCCAATGTTTTGTTTCTAAAGTCAGCCAAGTAGGTCCTTGTAGCCAAGAACTTAAGCGAGATTCGAATTCTTTGAATGTTATTCCGCGTGTGATGAGGTCTGCGGGGTTATCATGAGATGCCACGTATTCGTAAGTGATTTCTACTTTAAATTCTTTTTTGATGTTTTCGCGCATGGAAGCTATGTCCTGAATACGGTTCTTAACAAATATTGACTTGTTTTTACAATTTATGTCACTAGAGAGCAACCAGGATAGTATTATTTGCGCATCGACAAAAATTTGAATAGAGTCAAAGGGGCACTGAACCGCGGAAAGAAACTGAGGCAAACATTTCAAGGCTAGATATACTGAGAGTAATTCTAAAGATGGCAAGGTTCTACCCTTTAATGGGGCGACTTTTGCTTTTGCAAAAACTAAACTCGACTGTGCTCCGCTTACTGCGTAGACGGCAAAACCATAACACGTTTTGCTTGCGTCGCAAAACACTTTCAAAGCAACTCCCTCATCTGAATTGAAAGCAGATCTGTTTATTTGAATCAACTTAAGTTTAAGAAGGTCCTGATATATTTTTCCCCATTCCTTTAATTCTTTATCATCCAACTTTTGATCCCAGGTCAGACCCAAAGACCATAATTGTTGCATAAAAACTCTACCTTTGATTGTGACTGGTAGGTAAAGGGATAAGGGATCGAATACTTTCGAAATTTGAACGAGTACCTGGCGTTTGCTGTGGCAAACTCATCAAGGTTGAAATCCATCAACTTAAGTTGATCGGTACCTACTTCATAATGGTAACCCAAAACTCGCTCCAACCCACTACCATGTTCTTCAGCTTTCCCGTCCTGAACCATTTTTTCTTTTAAATCTGAATTGTTCGTGTTCCACGAACGCAATTCGAAACCCCCTTCTGACATTCGACTGTTTGAATTTGAATAGAGCTCATAAAGAACCTCAGGGTTTGAGTTTGAAATTATTAAATTGTCGACATAGAAGGAGTCTTTCAGCATTGAGGAACACAAGTCGTTTTGATATTTATTGATGTGATGTTTGATCACGTAATTCAGGATAAAAGGGGAGCTGCAAAGTCCGAAAACTATAGTAGAGTATCGGTAGGTAACTAGGTTGCCATTTTCCTTCCAGAAAAAGCAAAATCTATTTCTGTCGGAGTCTAATTTTAATTTAATTTGGAGAAATGCCTGTTTGACGTCTGCTAGCATGACGTATTTATTAGTACGAAATTTGCAGAGTAATTTAAAGAGAGAGCCCATTAAATCAATACCCGGAAAAGCTGCTTCGTTTAAAGAAAGCCCATCGCTGGTCTTAAGGCTGCAGTTAAATACTGGGCGTATTTTTGTTGTTATTTGAGCAGCTTCTTTTACGACTGGTCTGTGGGGGATCCATGTATGATTTTCGAAATCAGATGGTTTTACATTGATCTTTTCAATTATGCCTTCTTGCAGTTGGTTTTTAAATACTTCATTATACTGACTAGTGAGTTGTTTTTTATCTAAAAGTTTACATACTCTGTCTAAAGTTGCTAAAGCTATTTTGTGATTAGAGGGGACGAGCGCGACTCGCTCTTCATGCCAAGGTAACTCGACATGGTACTTATTATCTTTGAGCTCAATTGAGTCACAAAATTCTTTTACTTTCAGCTCGTCCACACTACCAAAGAACTCACTTTTTATACCAATTGATTCTAGACTATAAAGGTGTTCTAATCCCAGGTCTAAATCAGGGTCCGCATTGGTGAATTTTAAAGGGTTGAAATATGTGGGTGACGGTTGCATGACAGCATTAACCACGCACTCCACGCCATCCCTAACCGAAATGTCCTTTTGATGAGGTTTAAAGACCTTTGAACTTGCAATCTCTCTCGCTTCACACTCGCACCTCGACCCCAACAAAGCAGAGCGGATTATGGGCGGAACTTCTTTGAAAATTGGATTCGATGTTATTTGTTTGCGAATGTTTGTTAGGAGAGAATGAAAAACCTTTGAAATCCCTGGAGGGGTTTTGAATTTGAAAAAGATCATCAGCTTCGTTATTGTTTTTTTTCTTGTGGTCTGTGTCAGATTGAATGCCCCGGCTTGGGCTCGCACCTTTGACCCTATCTAAGATGTTAGTAGATGTAAAAGAGGTGCGATGCAAAGGATTTTTACATCCCGACCGCCCCCCGGTGTTAGTAGCGGTTTGGCCGCCAGTGAAAGCTGAGGTGCTGCCAAACGGGATTATTCCCAAGGAAGTTTCCAATGCAGCTCCACCAAGACACGGGACCATCTTAACATCGACCATATGCTGTAGGACATCGACTCCCAAGAGAGCCTCAACCCCAGTTACAGCATCGTCAGAGGGATTACTGAAGCCATGGTCGGCTAAAACGTAACCCTCTGCTTTTATTTTTTTAATGGCTCGACCCAAACCCAGAGACTTGGTAGTCTAAGGAGAGGTTATCGTCCACTATAAGGTTGAAAGACTGATGATCTTGGTTTGAATTTAACTTAATTTGAAATTCATTCTCCCTAACGCGCCTGTTCTGAGATCCTATGAATGTTTTTATGTTATAAGAATTGGGTTGAAGTTCCTCCACATCACACCCTAAATCTAGGACGGCTGAAGTCGCAATATACGATCTCTGGGATGCTAGATCCAACAGACATCGCACACTACGAATTTTATCCCGATACGCGAAATCTAAGGTCAAAGTGGGAAGTAAGAGATCTGATGGTTTTGACGTACTATTGGACAAGTCGGTCGAGAGCACGCTGGAATTTATGACCAATGGCCTGTCATGCTTTAGTCACAAGTTTGGTTGTTTTTCATTCGGGCACAAGGCCGAAATATGAGTTCGCGCATTGCAAAATGCACACTCATACGATAACTGGTATTTACTTGCCGGACACCTTTCATCAGAATGTTTGGAACTGGAACAATTTGCACATAATTTTAACGTTAGGCAACGAGCTCTTCGCTTTTCAGCGCTTTGGTAGTGAGGACATCTGAGCATTGAGTGTTCACCCTTACAGAGCTTGCAAGAGCTTTTATAGAAGGGTTTGTCCTCGGTTGGATTTTTAATATTCGCTAAAGGTTTAGAATTCTGAGGATGATTTGCTTTAGCTTCCGTTTTGAAGTTTTGTAATGTAGGAGGGTCAGGACTTGAAACTTTAGACTCATTTTTAAACTTATTTTTAGACTTAGTTTGAATTTTGATTTCAGAAGGCTTTGTGGGCTTGTTATATTGGACAGGCTTAATTTTTTCTAAAGTTCTAATTATTGAAACGTAATTATCTAAAATTTGATTGACTGAGGGGTAGTTCGAGTTTAAAGTGTGAGTTAGCTCACGCCTAAATGACAACGGTAGATTTTTAAAGATAATATGAGCCATCAGTTTGTTTCCGGCAGATCTCGCTTGAAATAAGTCTACTCCGTAACCTTTAAGGTCATAAAGAATAGAGCGGGCTTCATTTAGCCAGCAGGCTAATTTAGTATAGTCATAGTCCGCTAAAGGTTCGGCTGTCGCTAACTTTTTAAAGTATTCGTCGATGATGAATGGTACATCGAGAAATTCTTCTTTCAAAAGTTTTAGGGCTACTTGATAATTCGAATCATTGTTGGTTAAATGTTTTACAATTGTAAATGCATAATTCTTTAGATAGCCTTTAAGGTAGGCTAATTTGGCACAATCCGAAAGGTCTTCCCGCGAACCTATTAAATTGTCAAACTGCGACAAAAAATTCTGGAAGTTATCTTTATCCGCAACCCCATCAAATGTGGAACATTTTAGAGTAGGAGGGTGAGCTTCCTTTTTAAGGACTGCTTTGAATCCCGACAAAAGTTGATCAAGGCTAGTGTGGCCTTCGCTCGACAAAAATGACGCATTAGCAGCCTCCGCTTGGCGAGGCATTTGCAAATCAGGTTGACTCGAAGTTTGAAACTGATGTTTTAAATTGGCCACTGAATTGGTTATTTCGAAATGATAATCAGTTTGCATTGCCAACTCGCGTTCGAACAAAGCTTTATCTATTTTAAATAACTTGTGAATTTGAAACTTAGTTAAGATTTCATCATCTAAAGTGCTAACTTGATCCAAATTAGATTCTATGATCTTAGTCTGAGCGGTTAAGATTTCACTATTGAGCTGCTCATTTGCTAACAGGCCCTGCAATTTATTAAATGTGATGGTAATTTTTCGTTTACATACCACGCGCCTACGCACCAAATCGCGGACGCCATCTTTGCAATTCTTTATTATAGACTCACGTTCGTCTTCGTCTACATTTGATGCGTGAAGTGCGTAACCTAAAACTGAATCTTCAAAATCAGAGTCAATGTCAGACATCATTACTGTTAAACTTTAAGAGTAATTCGAAAAAACTAATAAAGTTAATATACAAACAGATCTATTAACTTAGTTTTAATAACCAAAGTTGGTTTTCGACTTAATCCTAAACCCAAAACCAAACAAAAACACGGTAAACCCAGCCAGTCACTTAACAGTCTACACTGTAAACAAATACCTAACTATAAGCTATGCTGCAGTAAATGGAGTAGGCCAACACTGTAAACAGGGTAGGCTAAAACTGTAAACAGGGGCAGGCTAACATTGTAAACAGTGGTAGGCCAACTGAATAGGGGTAGGCCAACTATAAATAGAGGTAGGCCAACATGGTGAATAGGGGTAGGCTAACACTATGAATAACTGTAGGCCAAGTGAATAGGGGTAGGCTAACTGAATAGGGGGTAAGCTAACACTGTACACAGGGGTAGGCAGATGCCATAAATTGGGGTGACAAACTATTAAAACTAAAGGTAACTTAAATTTGGTAACAAATTGAAACGCGAGACTAAATATTTGAAACACAGGCTGTGTTAAGGAACGGCGGTACCAATTAATTATCAGCTCCGTGCAACTAGGCCTAATTTGTACGACTGTAGCACACAGCCAACGTAAGTTGCGCTAACGTAACACAAAATTATCCTAAACCGTGTTACGCTAGCACTAAAACTATACCAAACTAGTCTAAATTCTAATAAACTAGGCTAAATACCACTTTAAGTATGAAATATATGAAGTGATCAGGTTCAAATTCTTTTCAAGTTAATGGAAAGAACCTGAACCGGATTAAATTCTTTTCAAGATATTGGTTTTTACATTTTGAATGAATGATTAAAAACTAAATTGAATTAAACCAACACAAAGACTGAAGCTAGAGTCACTGTCCTGGCTGACGCCAGACGATTTGAGGCTCTAACCTAGTACTCATAAAAAGATGAAGAGGTTGAAAAGAATTTAATCAATTCAATGGCGAACAAAATTACAGTACAACCCTACTCACCAATGAACCTTCGAAAATGAAATAATACTTACAATACTAATTACCTTAAATTAATCTGAAAAGAAATCTTAAATTAGACTAACCTACCTAACTTTATACAAATTATATAAAGCCTACAAATGAAAAATAATTTGAATACAATTGAACACAGTTTGACACCTTACGTGGCTAGACACCCTCGTAAATAAATAGTTGAAAATTTGAACTGGACGCTTTGCGATCCAATGAGCAAGTGTGTTGCCGCTGAAGGCGGCGACCTGAAGTGCGAAAGCCAGTGACGTCACGCCACTATGTGACGAAACCACTTATGTAGATTTGGATTGGGTGTGGTTTGATATTTTAAGATATTTTTTAATACAAGGAAAACTGACTTAGATTTTTTAAAATAGACTTCAACTGCATGATTGATCAAAAAGTCATGATATCACAACATTGTGTTGTGATGTCATGCTTTCTGGCCAATCAAGTGACTGGAGGCATGTTTATAGAGTTAGCAGAAATCAGCTGGGGTTTTGATGCTGTTCTTATAAAATTTTAGTCTTCTGTATTACCATTAACTGAGTAAACTTCGGACAGTGGGTGTAACTTGGGACATATTGACCTTCTTGGTATTTATAGTTAGATACTTTATACTGTACATACAAGTATATAAAACAATAAAAAATGCCCCTGAATTCAGCACTTTTTAATTTAAAAATGCTTTTGAAACCTCAAAAACTAAATGTCCCAAGTATCTCCAGTTGATGGTACTTCTAAAATATTTTTAAAAAAATCATGACTTCAGTCATCAAAATACTAAATTTATAGCTAGATCCCTACCTTGGACCTATTGCTCTGGGTCAAGAAATAAATTTTTAGGAAAATTACTGAAAATGCTAAACTGCAGTAGGTATAGGCTACAGTAGGTAAACTTGTGTAGGGATGCATTACATGTCTGATTTGAGTCTTGTTTTGCCAGATATATACCCATTTAGCCAATCTCTAGCATCTGGTTAGACATTTGGTTTTAAAAATAATATGATTTAGTAATGACCTGTTCTTTAATTTTATTTAAATTTTGCACAATAATTGAACATAATAGGGTCAAGCAATTTGAAAATGATGTTAGACTAACAGGCATATAGTTTTTGAAGTGGCTCCATGGCTGGCATGCCAGCCACGTAGTCTGTAGGCTATGTAGCCAGCATGATGGCTACCCCCAAAACACATTACATTTTATTTGGTAAACATGAAGCAACTAGGACCTATTGAGGTTACCCAAGTCATGAGCTATATTTTATAATAAAAAAAATCTTGCAAAATATCAATCTCAAGTCAGCTGACTAACATACAACTGATATATACACTACCACCAAAGCAGCCTACATAAATCAAGCCAAAAACACAGCATTCACAATTTACAAACTATATCTTTTATTCTTGAAATTGTCCAAATTTTTCTTAAAATTTACTAACAAGTTACTGTTTACCCCATCATATGACAAGTCATTCCAAAAATCTACTACTCTATGACTGAAAAAGTATTTTCATAGATCAAGTCTACAAATCTGTTTTCTAATTTTCTTATTATGCCCAAGAGTTATCCTATCTAGTGAGAAAAAGTTACATCTAAATTGTCCAACCTGAAAACATTTTGAGCATCTGTAGTATCATTTCTCCTCTCATAAAACATCTCTCAAAACTAAACATACCTAGTTCCTTTGGTAATCCTTTACAATACGGTTCAAAATTATTTTTTAAAAAATTAACGAGTTTAACATTTACTAAATGTGTGTTAAATTTGTTGTCATGATATTTTTGTTAATTTTAATGAAAATATCATAACTTAACCTAACCAATCATCAAGGACATACAGTTGACCTAACCAGGTATGATTGGTTAGGTATACCAAAGTTAGTTTGGTAAATGTACAGTAGGCTATTACACCCGTCTCCCTTTCGAGGTGAAATTTATGTTTTTCCTATGGTTTTTGATGTGTTTTGAACGAATCTGACCTTCAAAACCGTCGGAAATGACTCGTTTTTGAGATAACCCCCCTCCCCCCAGCTGGCAATCGAAAACGAGTCATTTCCGATGGTTTTGAAGGTCAGATTCGTTTAAAACACATCAAAAACCATAGGAAACAAATTTCACCTTCAAAATTGACCTAACCTAACCTAACCTAAATCACTTATAGTCTTGTAGGCAGCCCAGGAATCACTATAAATCACAGAGCCAGGCCTAATGTACTTCTGAATGAGTGGAATGAGTATTCCATTCCGGTAGGAAAGTAATTCAAATTCGAAATGGATGGAGCACAGTGATTGGGCAGACATGTAACGAACACACAAACGAACGTACGAACACACACTAGATACACACCAAAAAAATGTTTATATCTCGAAAACGAAGCATTTGCGACAGAAACGCTATAAAAGGAAAGTGTCTTAGAATTAAAAAATCTACTTAATGAACATATAATAATTGCTGGACGTTAGACGGGTGTAATAGTAGAATAATACCGTTAGTTTTGTGTATATATATATATGTATATATATATATATATATATATATATATATATATATATATATATATATGGTACTTTCCTGTTAATAGGAATACCCTAAAAAACGTTTTACTGTTTGTTATGTATTTTTACTCTCATCATTTTTGTTTAAACTAACGAAAATATCACAACCTAACCTAACCAATCATCAAGGGCATACAGTTGACCTAACTGGGCATTGAATTAACCTAACAGGTTAATATAATGGAAAATGCCTGGTTAGTTCAACTGAATGCCCAGTTAGGTTAATTGAATGCCCAGTTAGGTCAACTGTATGCCCTTGATGATTGGTTAGGTTAAGTTGTGATATTTTCGTTAGTTTAAACGAAAATGATGAGAGCAAAAATACATAACAAACAGTAAAACTTTTTTAAGATATTCCCATTAACAGGAAAATACCACACATATATATATGGTATATAATATATATATATATATATATATATATATATATTATATACAATTATATATACTATATTATATATATATATATATATATATATATATATATATATATATATACATATATTATATATATATATATATATATATATATATATATACATTCAACTGCAAAGAACACGCAGTATAAATAACGTAAAGAACGACGCTTGTATAGGAGATATTCCGCGCAAGACGAGAAAGAGAAAACAACAAATGAAAAAATGAAGTACCACCTGGGAATCGAACCCGGGATCTTCCGATTGCCGGTCAGACGCGATAACCACTACACCATGGACTTCACTCTTCCAAATGCCGTAATTCCTCTACATACTCGCAGAAACCAATGCCCCAAGGGGCACCTCCCGCATGCCGTAACATTATATACATTCAACTGCAAAGAACACGCAGTATAAATAACGTAAAGAACGACGCTTGTATAGGAGATATTCCGCGCAAGACGAGAAAGAGAAAACAACAAATGAAAAAATGAAGTACCACCTGGGAATCGAACCCGGGATCTTCCGATTGCCGGTCAGACGCGATAACCACTACACCATGGACTTCACTCTTCCAAATGCCGTAATTCCTCTACATACTCGCAGAAACCAATGCCCCAAGGGGGCACCTCCCGCATGCCGTAACATTATATACATTCAACTGCAAAGAACACGCAGTAAAATAACGTAAAGAACGACGCTTGTATAGGAGATATTCCGCGCAAGACGAGAAAGAGAAAACAACAAATGAAAAATGAAGTACCACCTGGGAATCGAACCCGGGATCTTCCGATTGCCGGTCAGACGCGATAACCACTACACCATGGACTTCACTCTTCCAAATGCCGTAATTCCTCTACATACTCGCAGAAACCAATGCCCCAAGGGGGCACCTCCCGCATGCCGTAACATTATATACATTCAACTGCAAAGAACACGCAGTATAAATAACGTAAAGAACGACGCTTGTATAGGAGATATTCCGCGCAAGACGAGAAAGAGAAAACAACAAATGAAAAAATGAAGTACCACCTGGGAATCGAACCGGGATCTTCCGATTGCCAGTCAGACGCGATAACCACTACACCATGGACTTCACTCTTCCAAATGCCGTAATTCCTCTACATACTCGCGCAGAAACCAATGCCCCAAGGGGGCACCTCCCGCATGCCGTAACATTATATACATTCAACTGCAAAGAACACGCAGTATAAATAACGTAAAGAACGACGCTTGTATAGGAGATATTCCGCGCAAGACGAGAAAGAGAAAACAACAAATGAAAAAATGAAGTACCACCTGGGAATCGAACCCGGGATCTTCCGATTGCCGGTCAGACGCGATAACCACTACACCATGGACTTCACTCTTCCAAATGCCGTAATTCCTCTACATACTCGCAGAAACCAATGCCCCAAGGGGGCACCTCCCGCATGCCGTAACATTATATACATTCAACTGCAAAGAACACGCAGTATAAATAACGTAAAGAACGACGCTTGTATAGGAGATATTCCGGAATTGGTTTCTGCGAGTATGTAGAGGAATTACGGCATTTGGAAGAGTGAAGTCCATGGTGTAGTGGTTATCGCGTCTGACCGGCAATCGGAAGATCCCGGGTTCGATTCCCAGGTGGTACTTCATTTTTTCATTTGTTGTTTTCTCTTCTCGTCTTGCGCGGAATATCTCCTATACAAGCGTCGTTCTTTACGTTATATATATATATATATATATACCATATATATACAGGGTGGGGCACGGGAACCAAGTGTTTTTGGAATAATCAGGAAAATGATATTTATTTTTGTAAAAAAATATATTGGTAGAACAACATTCGTAAGAACATAGCATTTCATGTCATAATAATCATGTACCGAAAATTATATCTGGCATATGATGTCCTTGGCCGTCGACGCATTGTTGAAGGCGTTTACGAAAATTGGCCTCCACTCTTCCCAGCAGGTCTCTGTTGATTTGGATGATTTGTTGACGGATCGCTTCCTTCAATGCATCTAATGTACGGGGCTTGTCCTCGTAGACACGTGACTTGAGGTACCCCCATAGAAAGAAGTCACATGTGGACAAGTCAGGGGACCGAGGGGGTCATGCAATGTCACCAAATCTCGAAATGAGATGGTTGGGAAACAGGGGGCGAAGAACAGCCATTGACGCTCTGGCGGTGTGTGGCGTGGCCCCATCTTGCTGAAACCACAAATGTCGATGAGCAATACGCCTTCTTCGTAACTCAGGGATGAAAAAGGTGTTCACCATCTCAATGTAACGCCCAGATGTTATGGTAACGGTAACCCCATTTTGTTCGAAGAAATAGGGACCGATGACGCCAAACTTTCCCACCGCGCACCAAACTGTAACCTTAGGGCTATGCAGCGGTTTTTTATGGAGTTGTCGCGGATTTTCAGCAGCCCAATACCGACAGTTTTGATTGCTGATGGCCCCATTAAGGTGGAAATGGGCTTCATCACTCATTACCACCATCATGTTTTCATTCTGCTCATAAAGTGCAAGCATTTCCTGTGCAAAATTCAGTCATTGGGGGCAATCGTTTACATTCAATTCCTGCACCATCGCTAACTTGTATGGGTGAAAATGTAATTCTTCATGCAAAATCCATCTAACAGTACGATTGCTGATTCCGAGTGCAGCTGAATGTCTCCGAGCAGAGCGGCCTGGGCTTTGCAACATCGCTTGTCTGACCCTTTCAACGTTCTCTGGAGTACGCACAGTGCGTTGCGGCCCCTTCGGTTTTGTTTTCATTATTGAGCCTCCTGTTCGAAGATTGTTAACCCAACGTAAGATTGTGTCACGAGCGGGAACAGAGTCATTTCGATGAATGTTGAATCTGCGGCGAAACGCACGCTGAACTGCTGGCACTGACTCGCCACTCCTAACAAAATGATCATACGCGAACATGCGGTGTTCTAACGTCCACTGCTCCATGATGGCACCTGAAAGATAAAGGTGAGTGTTAGTTAAAGTTAAATGCTATGAACCCAGGAATGGAATGCTACCTACCGCACGCCCCTCCCATTCCTAATGGCCGATTACTAGCTATTCAAAAAACACTTGATTCCCGTGCCCCACCCTATATATATATATATATATATATATATATATATATATATATATAACGGTACATATATATATATATATATATATAATATATATATATATATATACACACACCGTATATATATATATATATATATATACACAGGGTGGGCCGTAAGTTTCCATACATAGGAAAAATTAAACGTTTGTTTTTATGTTTCAGATACCCTAAGAATATGCGTTTGACGTAAGATCTTGTTTACTGATGAAGCAAATTTTTACGTCAATGGAGAGGTTAATCGGCAAAACATACGTTATTGGAGTAATGCTAACCCTAACTGGCTGAGTCCGACGAAGATGCAAGGTGCCGGTAAAGTGATGGTGTGGGCCAGGATATGGGGTGACAGAATTATTGGACCAATTTTTGTCAGTGGAAATCTTAATGCCGAAAGGTATCTTAACATGTTGCAAGAAGAGATTTTCCCATCCCTGCTAAACGAGGAAGGTAACTTCCCAGTTTACTTCCAGCAAGATGGAGCTCCACCTCATTATGGTCTTCACGTGCGTCGGTATTTGGATCAGCAGTTTCCGGATGCTTGGATTGGTCGGCATGGTCCTGTGGAGTGGCCTCCCAGATCCCCAGATCTCACCCCCCTTGATTTCTATCTTTGGGGGCACTTGAAGGCCATGGTGTATCAGGAAAAGATACGAGACATAAATCATCTAAAGGAACGTATCACCAACGCCATTACAAGCATAACGTCAACTGTGCTAATGCGTGTTCATCAACAGTGGGGAACACGTATTGAAATGTGTTTTCAAAACAATGGTAACCATATAGAGCATATTATATAAATAAAAATGGTTGTCCATAAAAAAATGTTTATTTTTCCTATGTATGGAAACTTATGGCCCACCCTGTATATATATATACACACACACACCATATATATATATATATATATATATACCATTATATATATATATATATAATATATATATATATATATATATATATATATATATATATATATATACAGGGTGGGCGGAAAGTAGCTCCCTATTTTGGATTGGTAAAAAAATACGTATATTATCCATTTATTTCAGACGAAATAATATGAAAAGGTAGGCATACATGGTAGGTTTTCTATAAAATTCAATGGGCTCCAACTCTTTCCACCAGCTTCTGGAGCCGCCCAGGAATGGCGTCCACTGACTTTAGCAGGAACTCCGGCGGGATGGAGGACATGACTTCCGAATTCGGTCCTCCAGTTCTTCCAATGTCCTCGGTTTGGTGCGGTAGACTTCTTCCTTTACCCACCCCCAAAGAAAGAAGTCGCACGGTGTCAAGTCGGGGCTCCTGGCTGGCCATTGATGTGGACCACGACGACCCATCCAACGCCCAGGGAAGTGGGCATCCAGCCACTCACGGACAACAAGAGCGAAGTGCGGAGGGGCGCCATCTTGCATAAATATCAGATCGTCGATGTTCTCCCATGTGCTGACAACCGGCCAGACCTCGTTTCGCAACATAGCAAGGTACCGCTCAGCATTCATGGTGTTGCGCAGAGGAACGGCCCACAACCTGATCTGAGGTCATACCACACCACACCGTTACACTGAACTGATTCTGCCGTTTTTCAGCGGTAACCGTGCGACTTCTTTCTTTGGGGGTGGGTAAAGGAAGAAGTCTACCGCACCAAACCGAGGACATTGGAAGAACTGGAGGACCGAATTCGGGAAGTCATGTCCTCCATCCCGCCGGAGTTCCTGCTAAAGTCAGTGGACGCCATTCCTGGGCGGCTCCAGAAGCTGGTGGAAAGAGTTGGAGCCCACATTGAATTTTAGAGAAAACCTACCATGTATGCCTACCTTGTCATATTATTTTTTCTGAAATAAATGGATAATATACGTATTTTTTTACCAATCCAAAATAGGGAGTTACTTTCCGCCCACCCTGTATATATATATATATATATATATACATACAGGGCATCCCAAAAAAATGTATACACACTTTAAATAATTATAAAGGCAGTGTTTATTAAAATACATTTCATTTTCAAAATGTAATAGAATCTACAGACATTATTTAATTGTTTTGTCAATGCCTGTTTTCAAACTGACGTCCGTTCTGGTCCAGGCACTGCTGATAACGCGAAGCAATGGAATCGCAAACATCACGAAACATTTCGTTTGGTATTTGTGTGCATTCTCGTTCAATGGCTGCTCTCAATTCAGCGACTGTTGCAGGTTTTATAGCGTAGACTTTGTCTTTTAAGCAGGGTTGTGGAGTCGGAGTCGTGGAGTCGCACGTTTCAGGGCGGAGTCGGAGTCGGAGTTGAATTTTTACAATGTATGGAGTCGGAGTCAGAAAATTTTGGACCAACTCCACAACCCTGGTTATAGCCACTAGGTTAAGAAGGGATATTCAATTTTAAGTAGGACTACTACTGGTTAGACCTTAATTATGTTTAAGAGAATCTTTTTCATTTATATATATATATATATTATTGGAAAAAATAAAAATCCCTTAATATGATAATATCTACAAGTCAATATCCTTCTTAATATTTGAATGTTCCCTTATCCTAGAAAGTAACCTGACGATTCATGTGGTGGTGATGAAATGTCTTATTATTATGATAATTATAGAGTGAAACACTAGAGGAGTCGGAGTCGTATATTTAAAATGTGAGGAGTCGGAGTCGGATTTTTAGATTTTTTACAATGTGTGGAGTCGGAGTCGAATTTTTACAATGTGTGGAGTCAGAGTCGGAAAATTTTGGACCGACTCCACAACCCTGCTTTTAAGTATCCCCATAAAAAAAAGTCTAGTGGTGTGAGGTCTGGTGAACGCGGAGGGTATTCTACGAAACCCCTTCGTCCAATCCACATCCACATCGTGCCAAGTACCACTCGCAATACTCCACTCTTCGGTCCGGATCATCTTCATTAATAGCATGGACTAATCTTGGAATGTAACTTTTCCATTGACAGCGCTTCAAAATGCGTTGGACAGACGATTCTGAAATTCCTACCTCATGACTCGCTTGCCGCACAGATTTTCTTGGACTTTGGTGATACGTTTCCAGTACTCTTTCTTGCTTTGTGGGGCTTGTCGATGTCCGTGGTCTTCCGGAACGCTTCTTGTGGACATTCTGAACAGTTCCATCGGCTTCAAACTTATCTCTAATTCGAGTGATGGTAAGTCGCGTTGGTGGATCTGTTTGAAACTCTCTCCTAAACTGTCTTTGCACTTCAACTGCGTTTTCACACTTCCAGTAGCATTTTAGAATGAATTTCCTTTGTTCAAAGCTTAGTCTGACTGCCATTATTAATTCTAATGGGTTTAACTTGGAAAGAAAGAAACATCAATTGAGCTATCAGCTGTTAAAGTGTGTATACATTTTTTTGGGATGCCCTGTATATATATATACCGTATATATATATATATATATATATATACTGTATATATATATATATATTTTTTTTTTTTTTTTTTTAATTGGGGTTGTTTAACCTCCTTCGCAACATCTAAGGTCATATGACGGAGGGGACCTACAGCTTTACGTGGGATCCGAACCATGGGTCGCTACATAATCTGGGCGCAGAGGACGGTCTCCCATCCAACTACTACCCAGACCCAATGTCGCTTAACTTCGCTGATCTCCGAGAAGCATATATATATATATATATATATATATATATATCCCCGCAAGGGGGTTCTAAGCTCGTGCTCTTGAGTGCTCTTTGTGCTCGTTTGTACGTGCTTGTTCCTGGAGGTTTCACGTGCGCCCTCCCGGCCCTAGCACCCAAGGATGATGGGGCTCGACCCTGCAGTCCTTGGTCTTTTTCCACTTCGACTGTCCCCTCCACCCTTTCTTTTTCCTCTGTCTTTCCTCTCACTTTTTCTTTGTTTTTCCGCTGAGATATGCCCTTTAAATAGAGGCGAATCGGTTCTTCCTGAACTAAAAAAAAAAAAAAAAAAATATATATATATATATATATATATATATATATGCAGTAGCTATAACTAACACATTTTTGGTAAAAGTTGGGAAATTATTTATATTAAGGTTTCCACCAAGGTGACAATACTGGCTATTATCAAACGTTTCAGCATAACTTAGGAGTCTAATGGTATATGTTATTATTTCTGCAATTGCGTATTTATAATGTTATAGGCTTTTAAAGAAATTATTTTCTTAACTCCATTTTGGTCATAATTTTTGGAATGATGTCATCATAAGTGTATCTACTTGGGTGGAAAAATCACATTTGGCTACAAAAAACGAGGTATGCGGCTACAGTGTTTTCTGTTTTCTTCATTAGTTGCTTTTCCAATATGGCATGTGAAGGATGTGAAATGTATTTCGAAGATATGATTATAGATATTAACAATATTGATAATTCTGCTATAGAGATTTTTGTCAAATATGGTGTGTTACAGTCGTCTTTTAAATGTAGAGAGTGTGGATCTGAGTGTTCCTACGATGAATCAAGGTGCAGATTTTGATGCCAGAAACAACTGATAAGAAAAATAAGAAACGCCAGTAATGATTTTGATTCCATTGATATTAGGTTGAGTAAGTTAGGTTGAGTAAGTTAGGTTGAGTAAGTTAGGTTGAGTAAGTTAGGTTGAGTAAGTTAGGTTGAGTAAGTTAGGTTGAGTAAGTTAGGTTGAGTAAGTTAGGTTGAGTAAGTTAGGTTGAGTAAGTTAGGTTGAGTAAGTTAGGTTGAGTAAGTTAGGTTGAGTAAGTTAGGTTGAGTAAGTTAGGTTGAGTAAGTTAGGTTGAGTAAGTTAGGTTGAGTAAGTTAGGTTGAGTAAGTTAGGTTGAGTAAGTTAGGTTGAGTAAGTTAGGTTGAGTAAGTTAGGTTGAGTAAGTTAGGTTGAGTAAGTTAGGTTGAGTAAGTTAGGTTGAGTAAGTTAGGTTGAGTAAGTTAGGTTGAGTAAGTTAGGTTGAGTAAGTTAGGTTGAGTAAGTTAGGTTGAGTAAGTTAGGTTGAGTAAGTTAGGTTGAGTAAGTTAGGTTGAGTAAGTTAGGTTGAGTAAGTTAGGTTGAGTAAGTTAGGTTGAGTAAGTTAGGTTGAGTAAGTTAGGTTGAGTAAGTTAGGTTGAGTAAGTTAGGTTGAGTAAGTTAGGTTGAGTAAGTTAGGTTGAGTAAGTTAGGTTGAGTAAGTTAGGTTGAGTAAGTTAGGTTGAGTAAGTTAGGTTGAGTAAGTTAGGTTGAGTAAGTTAGGTTAAGTAAGTTAGGTTAAGTAAGTTAGGTTCTCTAGCAATTTCGACACTGGAATGCATTTTTATAGTAGTATTTGATGTGCAATGTTAAAATCTGGCCTTCATTTTATGGGGAAATGAACCAAAATATGTTAAAACTTTGAAGTCTCATAACTTTTCATTGGTTCATTTTCGCATAAAATGAAGGCCAGATTTGAACAAAGCACATCATACACTACTAGGAAAATGTATTTTGGCGTCAAAATTGGGTGGAAACCCTAATGTAAATATTTACCATTTTGGCTATAATGTACTTTTTTTCCTAAAATATTTTTCCTGATTGGGCTATTTTTTCGCTACTCTGCGACTTAATTAGTTGGTTAGGTTTTATTCTGGCTATTTTTGTTTTCTAATTGGATTCAGTTTAGTGGCATTTGTGATAGAATTATGACATGCCATTTGTGTGATTTTGACTTTGAGAACTTGATTCGTCATGTGCCCTAAATGAAGACAGAGGATTGGATGTTTTTATCAGTTACGGCATTATTCTCTCATCCTTAACTTGCCTGAAATGTGACAGTGAGTGCCTAATATGAAAAGATCAGAAGATATTTAGGTGAAATAACCAATATTACCTGTTAGGTCAATTGAATGCCCGGTTAGGTTAATTGAATGCCCAGTTAAGTTAATTGAATGGCCAGTTAAGTTAATTGAATGGCCAGTTAGGTCAACTGAATGCCCAGTTAGATCAACTGTACACCCTTGATGATTGGTTAGGTTAAGTTGCAATATTTTTGTTAGTTTAAATGAAAATGATGAGAGCAAACTTTTCTGGTTAATTTTGAGGTGTTTTGTACGAAAATGCCATCTGTTTTCCTGTGCAAATGCGTAGTTTTCGAGATTATGATATCTCAAAAACTATGCATTTGCACAGGAAATGGATGGCAGATTCGTGCAAAACACCTCAAAATTTACTAGAAAAGTTTGTTCTGATCATAAAAACAGACTGGGTGTACAAAACGAATAATTACCTAAAGAATTACCATTCCTTTAATTTTTCCCTGTATTCCGACCTTCTGAGGGTAGTATATTTAAAATTGGATGTTGTGGGTTATAAACTTATAACCCATCATTTACTTCATTTTTCATATAATACAACAACCCACAAGATCTGGTTTTTCTTATGTAGAATTTAAATCTGAATCTATTTTCTTTTATGGTATTTCTTGTGCAAATTGATATTAATAGAGATATAAGCAATTTTTGGATCAATTATTTGTTTTACCCCTGCAGGTTAATTTTGATATGAGAATAGGTTTTTCTGGTGTGTTTTATTCAAATCACCTTCATTTCTTGTGCAAATGAATTATTGAATGCCCAGTTAGGTCAACTGTACACCCCTGATGATTGGTTAAGCTGTCGTGATATTTTCATTAAATTATATATTTCATAAATCTCAAATCTGGAAGCATTGGCATAGGCAACTGTATGTTCATTATGCATAGTGATTCATTGGCCTACTTAGTCAGTGCTCCAGACAACTATCTCTTAATCTTTTATGGATCTCTTGTATAATGTTTGTACCTGTTGAGTCTGAAATAAAGTGTTTGTTTGTACAACTATTTACTACTATCAAAGTAGCCTATTTAAGCTAAGAATATATACAATATTTACAATCTGCAAACTATCTTATTCATGAGAGTAAATTTTTCTTAAAATTAACTAATGAGTTACTATTTACCACATCATATGGCAAGTGACCCAGGGCCGTTTCCTGGCATAAGCAGACTAAGCGGCCGCTTAGGGCCCCGCTGCTACCAGGGGCCCCTAGACAGGCTCCCAGGTCATAGCTCAGTGGGCAAGAACAGGAATATGGCTGAAGTTATTATTAATATTAATATTATTATTATTGTCGTATTAATTAAAGTTTTTGCGAGACAAATGTGATAAAACGGAGACAAACGAAACGTTTCGGTCGTTACGTGTAAATAACTATTGTGAGATCTTATTTCTATATTATTTAACTTTATTCTTACTGTATGCTTATACTTTCCTAAATGCTTAATTTTTCTAGTATTGTAAAACATTATTTCACTAATTACTAATTATTAAGAGATTTTGTAACACTTTAAAACCTAGGATTATTTTCGTTATGTTTTCAAGTTTATTAATTCTTTTCTCATCTTTTTCAGATAATGTGAATTTTGTTCGTTATTAAAACCTAAATGGTCTGATTATTTAAATGTATTTGATTAACGTTACAATTATAACAATTACTATTATTATCATCATCATCATTTAAATTTCGAATTTAAATCGAAGGATATTATATTGCCCCTTTACAAGTCCCTAGTCAGGCCTCATTTAGAATATGCTGTTCAGTTTTGGTGCCCGTACTTGCGTGAGGATATTGATAGGTTAGAAAGGGTTCAACGTCGTGCCACGAAACTAATTCCGTCATTGCGCAACAAGCCTTATGAAGATAGGATTAGAGAGTTAGACCTGTATTCACTCGAAACTAGGAGATTAAGGGGGGAGCTTATTGAAGTTTTCAAAATCGTTAATAACATCGATAACGTAAATTTTGACAAATTGTTCACTTTCGATAATAGTAATACTCGCAATAACGGATTTAAGTTGCGTGGCAGACGTTTCATTACTAATATCGCTAAAAACTTCTTTACGTTTAAAGTAATTGATAAATGGAATAATCTTCCCGCGTCAGTCGTTCATTCTACCTGCGTTAATGTGTTTAAGTCTTTAAGTCTTTAAGAACGTCTTGACAGACATTTTAAAAATATTAACGTTGTTTAGAGTGAAAAAATAAAGTTAGCAACAGGAGCTCTGGTGGTGGTGCTCGAGGATGAGTCTGTTGACGACAAATGCCAGCTTGTGACATGTCAGCGTGTGATGCCAGCAATAAAAAAAAAAAAAAAAATTAGACTAACTTGAGCGTAGATGTAGCTCGTAGAGTAAACTAACCCACTTTTTGTTTAACTTTACCTACTTTTTTTTTTCTTATCTTATCTTATCTGATTATTTAAATGTATTTGATTAACGTTACAATTATAACAATTACTATTATTATCATCATCATCATCACATCATCATCATTTAAATTTCGAATTTAAATCGAAGGATATTATATTGCCCCTTTACAAGTCCCTAGTCAGGCCTCATTTAGAATATGCTGTTCAGTTTTGGTGCCCGTACTTGCGTGAGGATATTGATAGGTTAGAAAGGGTTCAACGTCGTGCCACGAAACTAATTCCGTCATTGCGCAACAAGCCTTATGAAGATAGGATTAGAGAGTTAGACCTGTATTCACTCGAAACTAGGCGATTAAGGGGGAGCTTATTGAAGTTTTCAAAATCGTTAATAACATCGATAACGTAAATTTTGACAAATTGTTCACTTTCGATAATAGTAATACTCGCAATAACGGATTTAAGTTGCGTGGCAGACGTTTCATTACTAATATCGCTAAAAACTTCTTTACGTTTAAAGTAATTGATAAATGGAATAATCTTCCCGCGTCAGTCGTTCATTCTACCTGCGTTAATGTGTTTAAGTCTTTAAGTCTTTAAGAACGTCTTGACAGACATTTTAAAAATATTAACGTTGTTTAGAGTGAAAAAATAAAGTTAGCAACAGGAGCTCTGGTGGTGGTGCTCGAGGATGAGTCTGTTGACGACAAATGCCAGCTTGTGACATGTCAGCGTGTGATGCCAGCAATAAAAAAAAAAAAAAAATTAGACTAACTTGAACGTAGATGTAGCTCGTAGAGTAAACTAACCCACTTTTTGTTTAACTTTACCTACTTTTTTTTTTCTTATCTTCTCTTTACTTTGCATGTCTGTAACTCTCTTTTCTTGCATGTTTGTAGTTTGCATGGTATGACTGTGAGTTAAGACTGTGTTTGCATGGTTTGTAAGCGTTCTTATTTTACTTCTTTTCATCTTTCACCCCTCTCCTATTCTCTCCGACTGTTTTTCTGACTTGTCGGCAGTGGCCGGCGGATGATGATGGTGAGTCTTTTTTCTCTTTTTCTGAATGAATGTTAACCCACGAGTGATAGGTGTTCCTCCTTACTTAGCCCCTTATTCTCTTCTCTTCTCTTAACCTCCTACTCTTTCCTTTCTCGGGCTAACCTTAGAGTGGATCTTAGGGTCTTTGTTAGCCTTAGCTTCTGTAGATCATCATCATCATGATTATTATTATTTAGCAGATTAGTTGTGGTTAACTAGATGTGACTTCGTGCAGGTGCATCTTGGAAAATGAAATGACATTATCCATCAGGAGCTGAAAAACGGAAAAAGAAGAAAATAGAGGAGGAGAAGCAACTAGGTTAGGTAGACCATCAAGCTAGGCAAGTGCTCAGGAATCGTGTAGAGTAAGCTAGTCTCTCTAATATTTATATTATTTCGAAATGTGAAAATTAATGGATCACATCACCTTAAATTCTGTTCACACAGATCAATTATCAAACAAGATAAGAAAGAGTATTTTAGCAAAAATTAACAGAATATGTAATGTTATGTTCTTCTCAGGAGCACTACTGAAATATTTGGAAAAGCCATCCTCAGCAAAGCCTGATGAGCATCATGAGCCAACAGCAGGACCATCCTCTATGCAACCTCAAACACTAGTAGAAGTAGAGCCTGATGAACCAACAAGTAGCCCATCTTCTGTTCAGCTTCAAACACCACACACGCATTTCTACTGAGCAACAAGAACCAAGATCTGCTCCACCGCTTGATCCGTAGGTGCTGGTTAAGTATGCGGTCTACCATCTGAGTTCTGGTTAAGTGTGCGGTCTACCATCTGAGTTCTGGTTAAGTGTGCGGTCTACATCATCTTAAATTACACTTTTATAAATGTATTTTAAGGAAAGGAATTAAAATATAAGAAATTTAGTTCAAGAAATATATTTAATTACAAAATTTTATTTATTAAAAGAAACCAAAAAAAGTTTTGACAGAATATTTTCGTTAAAACTAACGAAAATATCACGACTTAACCTAACCAATTATCAAGGGCGTACAGTTGATCTATTAGTAAATAGTAAATACTATTCCAGAAACAAACAATGTTATAATTAATAATAGATCAACTGTACGCCCTTGATAATTGGTTAGGTTAAGTCGTGATATTTTCGTTAGTTTATATTCTGTCAAAACTCAGATGGTAGACCGCATACTTAACCAGCACCAAATAAACTAAGATATATTAAAGTTTATCGTAGCCTTCACGGTTGCCTTTTTGGTAGGTTGGTTGGTCGCAGCTTAATTGTGGTAGACTGCTCGAAGCTAGGTAGACCGCACACTTAACCAGCACCGATCCGTATGACTGGCCAGTTGTCCTGTCAGATGCCTTGAAGACAGATCTGGTGTCTCGAGGATCATTTCAAATCAGTCCAGATTTCACATTCCCTAAAAGAGAGGACGGTAGAAGCGTTCATCAACATTACATGTACAGACCATTAATTAATGGGGAAAAAATAAAGCGAAGCTGGCCGATATACTCTAGAAGGAATGATGCTCTTTATTGCTTCTGCTGCAAGTTGTTTTCAAGGAAGTCGTACAAACTAATTACGGATGGACTTTTAGACTGGATAAACGTTGGTTCGCTTCTGAAAGGCCATGAAAATAGTTCAGAACATGCAGATAACATGGCAACATGGAAGGATCTGGAACTGCGGCTAAAAACTGGGAGGACCATTGACCAAACTGAAATGTCATTAATGGAGGTAGAGCGAAGACGCTGGCGAAATGTTCTCACACGTCTTGTAAGTATAACCCAATCACTGGCAGAGAGAAACCTTGCTTTCAGGGGGTTTTCCTCTACATTGTACAATCGAGACAATGGCAACTTCTTGAAGGAGGTTGAGCTGCTTGCCAAATTTGATCCAGTGATAAAACAACATCAGCAGAGTCGAAAGTAGCTAATATAGTCATTCAAGTTACCTAGAAAACATCATTCAAAATGAGCTCATTGAGTCCATTAGTGGGAAGATCTTCGATGCCATTGTTGCAGAAATAAAACAAGCTAAATATTACTCTCATTTTAGATGCACTCCAGATATAAGCCACCAAGAACAGATGTCGATTATTATCAGAACTGTTAAAATGGGTGAAGTACCAGAAATAAAAGAATACTTCTTGGGCTTTCTTGAGGCTTCAGAAAGTACAGGCCTGCGTTTATCAGTTCTGATTCTCAAGAGACTAGATGAACTGAATATTCACTTTGATAACTGCAGAGGACAGTCATATGACAACGGGGCGAGCATGAAGGACAAGAACAAAGGTGTTCAGGCAGGGAGATTTCATATGATGATGTTACTGATGATTTCGCCCAGAAAAAATCTAGGAGGCAAAAATTTTGAAGATACAAACTGTTCTGTATAACTGTTAACTATTACACGATTGTATCATAGAGTTAGGAATTGTTTGGTAGTTGATAATTGCATTATTTTTTTATATACATACTGTATAATTGATTTTTATTAACACAGCCATTTTTTGTATGTGTGTGCTGAGGTGATGTAGTAAGGCATGAGTTGGTGGATGGAGGGGTGGGGCCTCAAATGGATACACTGCTTAGGGCCCCCTAATGGCTAGAAACGGCCCTGGGCAAGTCATTCCAAAAATCTACTAGTTACTCTATGACTGAAAAAGTATTTTCTTAGATCAAGTCTACAAGGCTGGTTTCTAATTTTCTTATGTCCATGAGTTATCCCATCCGTCTCTAATGAGAAATCTACATCTACATCTAAATTGTCCAAACCTGAAAACATCTTGAATATCTGGATCATATCTCCATTCCAGTGGTGGGCACCGTTAACCAAAAAGTTAACTTCGTTAACCGCTAATCCGTTAACCAAAAAGTTAACTTCGTTAACCGTTAATCCGTTAATTCGTTAAACATGTAACGGAAGTTACCGATAAACCGTTAACGTTAACTTTTATTATAAAAAAAATGAAAAACACAATATATATATATAATTTAATTTTCCCTCTTCTCGTTCTCCATTTTGTCCATGAGATGCATGTTGCCCTTCATGAAAATTAGCATGTCAAAGTTTTCATCAGACAGGGGTGATCTCTTGGCCCTCAGGATGTCCTTGCCCATAGAGAACAAACGCTCCACTGCAGCACTGGAGGGGATGGCTGTGTTGAACTTGATGAACAAGTCCACCAACACTTGCTCACCCAAGAAGGCAGCATCTGTCAGCAAGTCCTTGGAGTTGGTCTCCAGCCAGGTCTTGACCAAGTTCTGGGCCTTGCCCTTGAGTGACCTGTGGCTTCTGCTGCTCTCTTATTCACTAGCACAAACATGTTGCCCAAGAGACAGACTGCAAATGAAACGAATGTAGTTATTTGTTGTAATTGTTACATATATATTATTGAAAGTGCCTTAAAATGCTCGTGATATTTCTTGAAAGAAGTTGAAACATTCAACTCAAATGGCAAATCTTTTCGCCTGATTTTACAGTCGACCATGTTTTGCTCAAACCAATGCCATAAATAACTACCATATTTGGTAAGACACAAATTGTGGCGACGGAAACAAATATATCGCCTGATTTTGCACTGCGGAAATGGAAATTCGTTCATTACTATTAACAGTGGCGGATTAATTGCGCACCTGCTCAGCACTGAAAATAATAGAAACTTTTAAACGTTTATTTATGAATTTTTTGGGTTAACGGACTTGAGTTAACGGAAGTTAAATGTAACGGAAGTTAATTAGTCCGATAATGATTTTCAAAGTTAACTTAAAAGTTAAATCGTTAACGAAAAAGTTAACTTCGTTAATTAACGATTAACGGATTAACGGTTTGTGCCCAGCTTTGCTCCATTCATACAACGTCTCTCAAAACTAAATATACTGTATCTACTTCCTTTAATCTTTCCCTGTATTCCAATCTTCTTAGGTTAGGGATAAGCTTGGTTGCCCTATGTTCCACACCTTCAAGCATATCAATATCATGTCTAAGGTGAGAGGACCAAGCTTGAATGCAGTGTTATAAGTGAGGCCTAACATAAGAATTATATAATTTATAGTATTCTGTTTTTGTTGGAAGTTGTTCGACTTCAATCTAAATTCATCTGTGGGTTGATGGATCGAGTGATTGGAGGTACATGTCGACGATTCTCATGAGTCATGAAAAGTCACCCAGTCATTTTCAATCATATCAAATATGGGTTGGAGCAGAAAGAAGGATGAAACGAAATGCTTGCAGTGACGCAGAGCTTCAACGCAAAATCGAAAATGAGTAGAAACACTGGGACTATTTTCGACTATTTTTTTTCGACTATTTATTTTATTTAATTTGGCCTTTAAGCTTTAGGCTTTACTGGGCTCTTATTAAAAATAAGCAGCTAGTTGTTATTAATTAATAATAATAAATAAATAAATAAATAAATAAGTATTATTAATAGTTAAAACATGTATTATAGTATTAAACAATATTAATGGACAATATTAAACAATATTAGTGGACATTAATCCTAGATTTTTGTGAGTATGTCATTATTAATCGGGATTTCAATTTGGTTTTAAACAAATTTACATTCACAATATTTTTTGTATCGGCATGCAGGTCATTTCATAATTTCAATCCTATGAAAATGGATAGTTTTTGAGATGAAGACAATCTAAATTGAGGTAAAACAAGCTTTGATCTATTTCTGGTCTGATACGAGTGGATTTCTGGATGAGTTACAAAATATCTATTTACCCATTACAAATTGATGATTTTGTTCTTACACTTGTAAATAAAAATAAAATGTGCCAGTTTGGTTATATCGTTGAGCTTTAGTAGGTTTAGCTCTTTAAATAATACACTATAGTGATCAAGGAAATCAGCATCAGATAATAACCTTATTACTCGTTTTTGGATGACAAAGATACCATTTAATGCGTTGCTAGTGGAGTTTCCCCAAACAAGGGTGCAGTATGTTATATAAGGCAGAACAAGAGTATGATAAAGAGTCAATAAAACTTGTTTAGGGACTACATTTCTAAGTTTAAACATTATAGCAACGCTCCTTGAAATCTTTTTCGTGATATAATTCACATGATCACTCCATTGCAAATTCTTATCTAGCATTACATCAAGAAATTTTGTTACAGTACACTCCTTTTTGGCGATTTCATTAACATTAAGTTCATCAAGATATAAAAGTCTTAAACTAAATGCATTAATGGCGTAAAAGTTCTTGAAGACATTTTTGCAAGGCTGGAGTGCCAAGTACTACTTGCTTATATTAGACTGTACGCCGGATGTAAGCCATTTTGAAAAGATGCCTTTTACGGTAAGATTTATTGACACATCATACAGCAACGTTAACATTGAAGAACATTGCAATGGTTTCATAACAGTGAATGAAACCACAGGGGAAGGACTTTATGTGCCCATCCTGTCAACGCTTGAAAAGTATGATATCGACATGCAAGACTGTCGGGATCAAAGATATGACAACGGAACAAACATGAAGGGTAAAAAGTAAGGGTGTGCAGGCGAGAATTCTCTTTATAAACCCAAGAGCCTTTTTCGTTTCATGCGGATGTCATTCGTTTAATCTCGTTGTAGGGAATCTTCAACAGAGTCTGTGTCCCTTTTCGGTATTGTACAAAGAATTTATGTCGTGTTCTCTGCCTTTGTTTATCGTTGGAGGCTTCTCACAGACCGCGTCAAAAGTCTCATTGTAACGCCAATATGCGAAACGCTCTGGGAGTGCAGAGTCGACAGCCTTATAGTTATTCGATACTATAGTTGAAATCTACAATGCCCTTATTGTATTAGCTGAATCGGAGAAAGTGGATGCAGGCATCCGTCATGAAGCGCTTACTCTCGCAGACCAACTAACTAAATATAGTTTCCTCACTCCTATCGTATGAGATCCTTTTCCAGGTCAGTCTGGTAAGCAAGAACATGCAAAGCAAAAGTAGCAATATTGTTGCGGCCAAAAATATGATAACAGCTTGCCGTAACTACATTGTAAAATACAGGGATGTAGGATATGAAAAAGCTTTAATAAAAGCAAAGGAATGGCTGAAAACTTTGGTGTCGATCCAGCGTTTAAGTCGCCTTCACGCATTCGTCGCAGGAAACGCCAGTTCAGCTACGAAGGTTATTACTACTGTCGCGTGTGCACAGGCCACTTCCCGCACACGACTTTTATAAGGGATACACTGTTGGATGGTCTGACGGATGTGGTTCTCGAAGTTAAACTCGGCCTTAGTCGTAGAACATTCGAGTGAAGAAATTATTAATTTCTTTTTTTAACTAAATCAATGAAGAACCGGATGGAATCACACACGTTCTTAATTGGAGTCTTTTTCCACTCAAACTATTTTATTGACGAAATGTCTATAGAAAGAGGCACTGAACTTGAAGGGGACAGACGAATTTACAGCCTCTTAAATTTACCGCTGATGGTCAGGAATTGAAAGGGGAGGAGGTTCGACCTCTTTTGACAATGGCTCAGGCCAGTGGCGGACTGGCTTATAAAGCATCACCGGCCAGGTATTGTCATAAGGGCCCACGAAATGTTTTTTATTTCGGTAAAACTAGTTTTAGAATAGAGAAATACTGTAATATTATTACAAATAAACAATAGTATGGGTGCAAACAAAAAAATTAAGCATCTGCATAAAACTGCTTGAACAATTTTAAGATTTTTAGGCATTATTTAGTTTTAAAATTGTCATTTATAAAAAGATTTTGGATAAAACACAAATTTATGTATTATTTTATTATAAATTTGATGCTAATATTTATTTAATATTTTTATTATAAATTTAATGCTAATATTTATTTTATTATATTTTTATTATAAATTTAATGCTAATATTTATTTTATTATATTTTTATTATAAATTTAATGCTAATATTTAGATTTAAACTTATAATGTATTACTATTCCACGTTGTAAAGTTAAAATTTATTAATCAGATATTCATTATTCACGATATATTCATTCATTCTGTCACTGGAGCAGTCTGCTCAATTCGCTGGAAGAACTAGCCAACCGATCACTTATGGAATCCATATCTAATTCATCCACCAGTGCTTTCTCCACAGCCATCATCATGTACGATTCCAAATTTTCATCAGATATAGCATTGCGCAATCTTGTTTTTATTATTTTCAGCTTGGAAAATGAGCGTTGGCAGCGTTCACATTGGACCTGCGTGACTGACAGAGTGCATATGACTTTGTAGACCTGATAGAGATTATCATATGCTTTTTCGTTCAGCCTGTGAGAGGCAAGGATGGCAAGTGTACTCACTGCACAAGTACCGCAGCTTCCACAACTTGATTGAGAATCTGAATCAATGGCATTGTCTGTGTCGGAATCGTTGAAAGTGAGCTTCAAAACTTCGAAATTGGAGACAAAGGATAGCAATTCCAATTTTACAGTATATCATCTTTACTGATCGCTGGTGTAAACTTGACGATGCCTTCCAGACCATTTTCATGTAGACCTGCAAGTGTGATATCCTTGAAATTAAATGTATCGAATCGAAGCACGCCAGATCCTTGTACAGCTCTCGACGCGCCGTGAAATGGTTTTGGCATGTTTAATCTGAAAAATGAAAACAAACATATACTTTCAGCAAAAATTATGTATATATTAAATTAAGACTTAAAAATTTAATTAAAAGCTTAATTTATTTTTCTAATTAAAAAGTATAAAACTCAAACACACCTTTAACTGAAAAGTATAAAACCCAAACGCACCTTTAACTAAAAAGTATAAAACGAACAATTTTATACTTTTTAGTTTAATTTTAGTTTAGTTTAAGTTTAATCTGTCTTACAAAAGTGCTCAAAACCGCAGCCTAGATGGCAACTAGAGTCTACCCCACAAACTGCGCCACTATAGAATAGTAAAATTCTCATAGTCATAGATTTTATTGGATCTTTCAATAAAGATCACAGCACAGCACTGAAATTTGGTTCGAGAGGCTAGAGCAGAGGCATACTGTAGTTTACTAATAATTAGCCTTGTGTATTTAATGCTAAACAAATTGCTTACAAAAGACAACGCATGGAAAATGTTAATTTAAAAATGGTAAAGGGTAAGTAAAACAATTACTTACACGCACTATAAACTAGATGGAAGATACAATAAAATGTACAATAGGTCCAAGGTCCATTAAGCTATAAACCACATATCTGGCCTTAGGCGTCACGAAGACGACGTTACGTCATGATAACAATGTAAATGAGCGTTGTGCATGCAACATCACGTTCTCATTGGTTGCACTAATGACAAGAATGCACGATCAAGGGAGTGCCCATTTAATTTCAAATTCACAACTTCGCTTTCCTAGCATTAGCGCCGCCGCCATCACCATCTCTGTGAAAGTGTTCGAGAGACTCACATTATAAATTTTTGGAAGAAAGTGTGGTTATTTGAATAGGGTTTTAGTCTGTCAGTGCTAAAATACAATCTTGTGACAACGTTGTACCTATGTATCATGTATGTAAAATTGTTAGCTGGGTTTATCAAATGAAGGCTAAGGCAGGAATTATTTAATATTATAATGAAAAAATAAATTAGTTTAAATTTTGGGGAGTGGAATCTGAAGGCCAAGTTCTTCTTTTAGCTGGAGATTTAAAGAATTCTTGATGTCAAACACAATTTAAACAGATAACAGAATTTTGAAAGATTCCAAATCAAATGGAAAATAAATAAAAAAATAAAAAAATAAAAAATTTGCCGAATTTACGTTCCTAAGTGGCGCCATGATGTCGGAGTCATACATTAAGTTATTACAGTTCATTAGTTAATTACATATCTGATACTTAAAGAATTTATATAATTTATGTAGGAATCTTACTTGTTATATTTTTATATAATATATAATTTAGAAATTTAGAGAGTAGTCTCACATATGTTACATATTTATGGTAACGTAACACACAAGTAACATAGAATTAGCATAGGTTACACATATTACATAATATAAGATACATTATGATTTGGTGACGGAGAGAGAGGAGTTTCGCAAATTACGTCCTACATTTTGTAATAGCGGCAAATTTTGAATACTGACGCGAACATAGTGACAGCTCTGGGAAGGGAAACAATTCAGCATCCACGGAGTGACTAGACGAACATTGCAATAGTTACACATATGAACGTAATCACATGTAAGGCATTCGTGTAGATATGGACTGATATGTCGATAGGGCATAGGTAGACAACAGATAAATAAATGGCATGAATTAATAAGTGTTTATTATAAAGGACGATACAGTATACACAACATACCATATACAGGGTGTTTCAGGAGGAAAGGTCAATACTTCGGGAGGTGATAGTATCGGTCATTGTGAGAAAAAAAGTTCATATGAACATGTGTCTAATTCTGAATGGTTACGGAGATAGAGCTGTTTGAATCTACAAATACAAAAGCATTGTTAATGGTAATCAAGAAAGAGAAACCAAGTACTGTTTCTAACATTTAATGTTTAAACATTGGCATTTTGAATGGTTAGATTAGATTATTGTTTGTGGGGTTGGGTGAAAAGTCAAGTTTACAAAAGAAAGGTGGATACACGAGACGAATTGCTTGCGCACATTTTGGATGTTGCTGCCCGCATAAAGGAAAGTCAAAATCAACTCAGACGAACAACACGCGATCTTCGCACACGAGTTGCAAAGTGCATTGAAGTTGACGGTGGGATTTTCGAAAACGTATTGTAAACTGTAACAAATTTGTCATTTCTGTATCTCATACCATTCAAAATGCCAATGTTTAAACATTAAATGTTAGAAACAGTAATTGGTTTATCTTTCTTGATTACCATTAACAATGCTTTTGTATTTGTAGATTCAAACAGCTCTATCTCCATAACCATTCAGAATTAGACACATGTTCATATGAACTTTTTTTCTCACAATGACCGATACTATCACCTCCCGAAGTATTGACCTTTCCTCCTGAAACACCCTGTATAAATGCTGACTTATATAGTAATAGTATAAAGTATGGGGAAGTTATCATGCACTGAATACTAAACTATGTTAGTTTGAAGATTCACCATTCATATCATGACAAATACGAGAAGGATTAATTTGCTTTATGACGTCACATTATACAATATATGTTAATTCATAATTATTATTATAGTTATTTCTCACCTCTCATCCTTCTTACTCTGTCAAACTTTTTTCAACGTTGGGCTCCTCCAACCACAATCTTATGTTTCCTATTCTGTCGCTCCAATTCGGCCTTTGGATCCTCCCAAGAGAAGACGCCTTTGGCACTTTGGCGACACTGACTGGGAGGCCCTTAGGCAGTACTTCTCTAATTTCTCATGAATTGATTACTACTTCCGTGGCCAGGGCCCCTCCAACACTTACTTAACTCCTTATTACTTACTTAACCCCTTATTCTCTTCTCTTAACCCCCTACTCTTTCCTTTCTCTCGGGCTAACCTTAGAGTGGATCTTAGGGTCTTTGTTAGCCTTAGCTTCTGTAGATCTGTAGAAGTGTGCTGAGCGCATCACAGAGGCGATTCTCATAGAGGTGAACATTCCATATTCTATTCTTACTACCAATGCAAAAAAAACTTTGGTTTAACTTTGCTTGTTCTAATGCTATTCACAACAGCCAGGAGGTTTTCAGAAGGTACCATCGCCATCTAACCCCTGTCTTTCACTTAGCTTATATTTTTGCTCAGAATCGTGCAAAATCTGTTCTTCGACTCGCCAAGCATTCCTTCATCGGACAAAATTGTGAAAATCTATCCAATTCTATTTTTTTTTCGCTCTTTCTGCTATCAAGTTAAGAACCTCTCCAACAACAACTTAATTATGTCTGAAATTAGAATCTCCTCCAAAGATGTTCGTTCTGCCCTATCTGGGCTCAACTCTTGGAAGGCGTACAGTCCTGATGGTGTCCCTCCTGTTGTTCTCAAGAACTGTGCTTCTGTGTTGACACCTTGCCTTGGCAGACTCTTTCGTCTTTGTCTTTCATCTGGTATTTTTCCTTTCTGCTGGAAGTTCGCTTTCATTCAGCATGTCCCAAAGAAGGGTGACCGCTCTCAACCTCCAACTATCCTCCAATTCAGAGGCAGCTCTAGGCATTTCAGTAAGAGGGGTCCAAAAAAAAGGGCACAGTACTAAATTTTTTTTCCTGAAACAGACTTCCAATGAACAAGTGTGAAATCAATTGCATTGTTTTATTAGATCAGTCTCATTCAAATATGATACCAAATAAAAATCTAATTTGGGTACAACAGTTATAACAGAAAATTTTTCAAACAATTACAAATGTCTTGCCAATTAAAAGAACTATCAGAATAAGACGAAGATAAAAATAGTGATGTGGTTACACCAATACTCAGGGCACCTATGAAAACCATTACAACTAAAACTTTGGAAGTACTGTACAATGTATACGGATAAAGACTCAAAATAGAATTTTAAATAAAATAAAATAACAATGATTTATTTACAAAAACAAAATTTGTTTTCGGAGGCATACACATCATTCAAATAGAGCACTTGCAAGAAATTGAGTGAGGGGGGGGGGGTTCCATACGTAGCCGACCCCCTACCATAGATCCACCCTTGCAAATGCTTTGATTTCTTGCCTTTCTAAAGTTTCTGAATCTATCCTTAATAGGAAGATTTTTAAACACTCTCTTCTCACAATTTTCTTTTAGATTGTCAATATGGGTTCCACAACTGATGCTTTACTGGCGATCTTCTTACATATCTCTATGGCTCTCGGTCATCCTCCTTTCGGGATTTCGGGGAAACCTTTGCTATTGCGCTAGACATATCAAAAACTTTTGATAGAGTTTGGCACAAATCTTTGATTTTCAAATTGCGCTACTTCGGTTTCTACCCTTTTATCCGTGCCTTCATCTCTAATTTCCTTTCTGTTTGATCTATAGCTACGGTTGTAGATGACCACTATTCTTCTTCTAAAGGCTAAAGTTATTAATAGTGGTGTTCCTCAGGGTTCTGTCCTGTCACACAATTTTTTCCTTTTATTTATCAAAGATCTATTAAGTCGCACTTCCTGTCCTAACAACTCCTATGCTGATGATTCCACTCTTCACTTCTCCATCCACTTCACAAAGCTTCCCTCTTAACAGTCACTCTATGCTTTGTGTGGGACGGCTGTAGTACACCTGACCTCTGATCTTTCTGTTATCTCTGATTGGGGCAGAAAAAACCTTGTGGCTTTCAATACCTCAAAAACTCAGTTCCTTCATCTGTCTACTCGTTACAGTCTTCCACGCGACTATCCCCTTACCCTCAAAATACACAACTCAATCCTTCCCCTTCTCTTAACATTCTTGGTGTTTCCTTTTCTCTTGAACTTTTCTGGAAAGATCACATATACAGCACTCTCTTTCCACAACAGCTTCCAAGAGGTTAGGTGTGCTGTACCGTCTCTGTAGTTTCTTCATCCTTACTCAGTTGCTCTATCTGTACAAGGGTCTTGTCTGCCCCTCTATGGAATACGTTTCTCATGTGTGGGTTGGCTCAAACCACACAGCTATACTTGACCAGGTGGAATCAAAAGTTTTTGTATCATCAAACAATTCCCGCTTCTTACTGACTGTCTTCAATCCCTCTCTCTTCGCTGCAATGTTGCATCACTCTCTTTACTATCGCTATTATAACAGACACTGCTCTTCTGAACACTCTAACTGCACACAGCACCAGACTTTTGACACGTTCTCATTCCTTTTCTTCCAATTCCCTAATGCAAGGGTTAATTGGTATTTTCAATCTTTCATCTACTCAACCGGCGAACTCTGGAACAATCTTCCTCAATCCATCTTTCCTCCTGTCTATGACCTCTCTTTCAAACGCAGTGTCCAGGCATCTCGAAAACCCTGTACCTTGATTTTGATTCTCTTCTTCCTCTATGGTGGTGGGGGCGTTTTTGCGGGTATTCACCCTTGGCCCCTCCTTCCTGCAAAGAACATAAATATTGGTGGTAGTTACTGCCCGATTCTGGAATTTATTGTTTAATAAATTCGCCACATCTTTGGGATCACTAGAAAGAATTATAAAGAACATCATTCAAGAGCACTTGGAAAGGTTTAATCATATTTCAAGTTTCCAACATGCATTTATATCAGGAAGGTCTTGTTTGTCTAATCTCTTAAACCTTTTTGAATTTGTAATTGATCAGAGAGATGACGAACAAGATATAGATATTATTTATTTGGATTTTAGTAAGACATTTGACAAGATTCCACATAGTAAATTCCTGTCATAAATCGGGTAGGAGAAAGGTTACAAAACTAAAAACAGAGTAATTTTAAATGGCCATGAATCAAGGTGGCAAAAAGTGGAAAGTGGGGTACTACAAGGGTCATTGTTAGGTACATTGATCTTTATTGTGCATATAAATGATTTAAAGAAGAGAGTAGGTAGTAAAATTTCTAAATTTGCAGGTGATACAAAAGTAGTTGCCCCAGTTATAAATGTATAAAATTCTAATAAGATGCATAAAGATATTGATAGATTAGTTTTCTGAGCTACTAAATGACAGATTGAATTCAATGTTCAGAAATGCAGAATCCTCCATTTTGGCTGAAATTATGAAAACTCATTATGACATGGAAGGAAACTGGTTGGAGGATCTCAGTCAGGGAAAAGATTTTGACTGTAGGTGTGATCTAAAATTTTTTAAACATTTCTGAGAAGCTATACGTAAGGCAAATAAAATGCTAGGTATTATTAAGAGAAATGTTAGTTACAAAATTAAGGAAGTCACTTGTAGATTATATAATTCTTTTGTCAAGTTTCACTTAGAATACTGCATTCAAGTTTCGTCCCTTCGCAATAGGCACGAGACTGATATGCTTGAAGGTGTGTAATGTAGGGCAACCAAACTTATCCCTAGCTTAAGAAGGTTAGAATATAGTGAAAAATTAAAGGAATTGGGTATGTTATAATTTTGAGAGATGTTCAAACAAACAAACACTTTATTTCAGACTGAACAGGTACAAACATTATACAAGAGATCCATAGAAGATTAAGAGATAGTTGTCTGGAGCACTGACTAAGTAGGCTAGTGAATCACTGTATAATGAACATACAATTGCCTATGCCAATGCTTCCAGATTTGAGATTTAAAATATATCAGAGACCAGTCCATTAACCATAGTTTCTATTATCTTACTGACTGACTCACCAAGCCTAGTGATAAATCTAAATACAAAATTGCGAATGACACTGGCACAGTTAGGCACCTTATTGACTACAAACAGCATCCTGACACTAGAAGAAGCACCATTTACAAATCTTGGAGTCCTTAATAAACTCCTAAAAATATTAGGTATTTATGTATTAATGGACGGCCACCACATATTGATGATTGGTTAGGTTAAGTTGTAATATTTTAGTTGAAAATTTCTAATACATCATATTTTTTAAATAGCAATATTTTTAAAAATATTTATAATTATTTATATTTCAAATATTTACAATGATTAATACATGTTACGCATTAATTAAAAATTTTTGGCCTCCAGAAACAAATGTTTCTAATGTATAACATGTATTAATCATTATAAATATTTGAAATATAAATCATTATAAAAATTTGTAAAAATATTGCTATTTAAAAAAATATGATGTATTAGAAATTTTCAACTAATGAAAATATTATAACTTAACCTAACCACTCATCAATATATGGTGGCCCCCCGTTAATACGTAAGTACCAAATATTATTATTAGTGATGCGAGATGAGAATATTCTCAAGAGAATATTTGCCTTCTCTGAGAATATTCTCCGAAATATTATTTGTTAAGAATATTTAAGAATTTTCTTTTTTCTTAGTTTTAAAATATTTTTAGATTGTTTTGCAGCTTTTTAGAGAATTCTAGAATATTTCAGAACCTTATAGAACTAAATACCAGGGTAACCAATAATTAATTTCTATGTAGTTTTGAAAAAATCAAATAAATAAATAAAAAACCATGATTTTTTTCATAAAAAAGCTATTATACTGAAAAACTGAAACTGAATACTTAATTACAAGAGATATTTTTTATTTGTTTCTGAACTGTTTTGTATGATATATTTTATTAATTTCAATATAATTTTGAAAAAAAATCAAATAAAAAATGATTTTTTTATAAAAATAATTTTTTTTATTTATTAACTATTTATTAGCTATTATGCTGAAAAACTGAAATTGAATACTTCATTACAAGGGATATTTTTTCTTTCTAAACTGTTCTGTGTGATATATTTTATTAATTTCTATATATAATTTTGAAAAAATCAAATAATTAAAAAAAAAATCATGATTTTTTCATAAAAAAGCTACGATACTAAAAAACTGAAATTGAACACACAATTACAAAGGGTATTTTTTTTTATTTCCAAAGTGTCTTGTGAGATATATTTTATTAATTTCTATATAATTTTGAAAAAATAAAATAAAATAATCATGATTTTTTCATAAAAATATCAATTGATTTAATTACTGCCATCCCTGGTAAATATTATACTTTGAATTGAAATAGTCTTTATACAATGATTCAATAAATTTTTTGCATTAGTTAATTTATTTATTTCTTCACTCATCCTATCATTCACTTCTGACTGAGAATTTCTCCATTTTGACAGGAACTGAAGTTAAGTTGTATCGGAATAGTTGAAAAACCCCTCTGATATTCTAAAAAAGAAAATTCTCAAAAATTCTTAGTTCAGAGAATATTCTTGAGAATATTCTCCTAAAGATTATTCCTGAGAATTTTACAACATTAATTATTATATGCAACATATAATTTCCTCAAATTATACATCCTGTAGTTCCACCACAAATGAGATATATACATTGGAGTACAAAAAGTTTTGAACAAAATTATCTTAAATAATTTATATAGCTATATGAAATTTTCTAACCAAAGTATTTTGCTGAGTATATAATTGTCTGTCTACATTGCCTTAGAACAGTGGTTCCCAAACCATGCGCTGCGGCGCACTGGTGTGCCAAGAAAGAGCAAGATTATATTTAAAAATGTGAAAAATACAAACTGAAATTCGTAATAAAATATATGTATAAATACCTCTTTTAAATAAATTTTTGAATTTATGTACAAAGTGCGCCAAAATATTAGTGATGGGACGATACCAAAATTTTTAACGATTCTGATTCCGATTCTGATACCACTAAAAAGTCTCGATTCCGATTCTCAATATTTTTAAATATAATTCTATACTTGTTTTTCTGGAAATTGTCATATTTTACTCTGGTAAGATTAACTATTTAGCTACATTATGAGTATGGTAATATAAATTATAATAGATTGGTTTAAAAATAAAAATCAACTGTAAGTTGTAACAATTCATTTTAATCTTCTTGATTACACATCATGGATATACATGTTTTAATGTATAGCTACAATACAATAAAAATAAAATTTGTTATCCTCTTTCATTTAAATTTTAAAGTTTACATTGCAAAACTGGTTCAATTAAAAGTTAAAGAATCGTTTTAAGAATCGGAAATCATGGTACAATTCTCTCGATTCTGATTCCGATGCCGATTCCTGAAAAATGCTTGATTCTTCCGATTCTCGATTCCGATTAATCGTCCCATCACTACAAAATATGTTTACTTGTTCTAAAGTGCGCCGTGAGTAAAAAAAGTTTGGGAACCACTGCCTTAGAATATCACAGTCATCTGAAAGACTATCCTTTAGTATATGGCCAAGATAGTTAGTCTGGGTTACTTCTGACAGCACCATACTATTCAATTGAAATTCAGGAAATTTTATGGTAAACATTCAATTTTACTCCCAGTTTGGTTTTATAATGAGAGCAAACTTTTCTGGTCAATTTTGGGGTGCTTTGCATGAATCTGCCATTGGTTTCCTGTGCAAATGTGTAGTTTTTTAGATATCGTAACATAAACATATAGGATATGTTCATGTTACAAGATCTCGTAAATGATGCATTACCACAGGAAACGTGCAAAACACCTCAAAATTAACCAGAAAAGTTTGCTCTCACCATCATTTTTGTTTAAACTAATGAAAATATCATGACAACCTAACCAATCATCAAGGGCGTACAGTTGACCTAACTGGGCATTCAGTTGACCTAACTGGGCATTCAGTTGACCTAACTGGGCATTCAGTTGACCTAACTGGGCATTCAGTTGACCTAACTGGGCATTCAGTTGACCTAACTGGGCATTCAGTTGACCTAACTGGGCATTCAGTTGACCTAACTGGGCATTCAGTTGACCTAACTGGGCATTCAGTTGACCTAAATATCTTCTGATCTTTTCATAAATTAGGCACTCTGTCACATTTCGGGCAAGTTAAGGATGAGAGAATAACAGTGTAATTGACAAAAACATCCAATGCTTTTGTCTTCATCTAGGGCACATGACAAATAAAGTTCTCAAAGTCAAAACCACACAAGAACAGCACATCATAATTCTATCACAAACACCACCAAACTGAATCTAATTAGGAAAAAAAAAAATAGCCAGAACAGAAACCAACAAACTAATTAAGTCACAGAGTAGTGAAAAAATAGTCTAATCAGGAAAAATATTTTATGAAAAAGAGTATATTATAGCCAAAACAGGAAATATATTTTATTATAAAAAGTACATTTCAACAAATTTGCACAACATAAGATATATATATTTTTTAGTCAGTTTTTAATGGCAATTCAATATATAGTACTTGTTCAACTGCTTCTGACTGCGAGTAAAATTGAATATTAACCAATTTTATATACTTGAAGGCCTTGGTCCTCATAATCATAACATGACTTTTATCAGGATTATATTTTATGTCATTATCTTTTCCATACCTTTCACACACCTTTAAAAGTGTGCTGAGCCCTTTTACAGATGGAGAAATATGAACTAGTTCATCTGCATACATCAGATGATTAACAATCATTGTACCAATATAGTAGCCTATTTTACAGGTGTTCAGCACAAGAGATAGATTTGATGCTATCCCATGCTTCTCTCTTGTAAACAAAATACTCAACACAAACATGCACAATAACCAGGGTTGGTACCCAAAAACCCACCAAAAACCCAGCACAATATTCTGCTGTCTTTTTTGTACTTCCAGCATCTACTGCTGAAATCAGATATGGCTTTTTTCCATTATGAATACTGTGCGCAATAATAGGATCATTACCTATTGAACTCCAGCCATCTTGTATCAGGGTAATGGTACAATCATCAAGATTAAGGTCATTCTTCTTTTCATGGATTACTTCATCATTAACTTTTATTAACAGATCAGATGCCAACCTTTTCCTGTTTGGTGGTTCATATCCTGATCTTAGACCTTTGATTAATTTTATAAATTCTTTATTTTCTAAAATGTTGAAGGGTATGTTAGCTGAAAACAAGAACCTTGCAACTTGTAAATCTAATTCTTCCTTTTGGTCCACAGTCATTCTTACCACAAATGGTGTAATTGATCTTTGCCTTTTATGCTTTATTGGTGTTGAATGACAGAATATGGATGATGAAGAACCTGCACTGGTGTCACTCATTTCAGGCACATTTTCACTTATAATCTTTGGATCATCTTGCCAGAAGCCAAAGTTGGAGGAAGTGAATCAGTTTCAATTGATGCTCCAAATTTGAGTCTCGGCATACCTCTTGCCTCATTTTCAAAACATTCGACTTTTCTTTTACTGCATTTCTCTAGATGATGATTCACTCTCAATTTTTCAAGTGATACTTTCTTTGCAATAATTGCATAGTACTCTAGTACTACCTAGTAGGCTGATCACCTAATAAAGTCACCTCATCCCATTCGCTAGCTTTAGATTTCCACCTCTATAACTCTTTGAGTTTGGCATCTTAAAAATTTAAATTTGTTAGGTCTAAATAAAGCTGAAATCTGCTGTTAAGAAATAAAGGAAAGATCTAAAATTAAAATGGAGAAAATTCTGTCATTATTATCTCTCATATCTGAACTTTCTGTGAAATAAAGATGTCTTTTTAATATATATTGTAGATTAGATAAATAAATAATAAAATAATAGATATATTAGGCACTACATAATTATTGAACCTTTCTAAAAAAAATTTCAACAAAACAAAAAACCCAGCAAAACCCCAGTTAGTTTTTTTTTTGTGAAAAACCCGGGTTTTTGCCAACCCTGCCAATAACACCAAAAGGTGGCTGAGCAACTATCTTTCAGGAAGATACATGTCACATTTAATGGCAAGTCATCCAAAAACAAGCTTTTTCCAAATGGGGTCCCTCAAGGATCTGTTCTCTCACCAACACTGTTCAACTTATACATGCATGATGTTCCAACACCCATAGATTACCTTATCATATGCAGATGACATCACTCTAACATCCACCTACAACAACATTGACACTACTACAAATAACCTACAAACATACATAAGCAGTATACAAGACTGGCTCATACACAATAGACTCAAAGTAGCACCCACAAAATCAACCATCACCTTGCTGACAAGCAACACAAAAGAACACCAGATAACTCCACAGATTACACTAAACAACACCAACATTCCACACACACACTCACAGGACCAAAATACTTGGGGTCACATACAACACATTATCTTTTGCAAACCACATTCAGGACATTAAAAACAAATGTATGTCAAGACTTAACACGCTTAGGGTACTAACAAGCACAAACTTTGGACACCAGTAGGAAATAACATCACTCATATACAAACAATATATTTGCTCAGTAATGGACTACCTATGCTAGTCTATGCTGGGCACCCATTATCTCACACACACACACACACACACACACCTCATAGACAATACAAAATAACGCACTTCATATCATTACAGGATGTACTCAAACAACACCAATAGAACACCTGCACACAAACAAAAATACTGAAAGTTAGGGAACATTTGGACATAAGGGGAACACAATTCATGGCAGCAGTGACAACTAACCCACAACACCCTTGCCACCAAGAGCATAACTAGCTTTCAAAAGTTGGGGTGTGGGGGTGACTATAATGATGAAAAATCCTGCGATGAATTTCTGTGCTGCTATCCTGTAGGTAATGTGTTTGCAACCAAAATGATGCTCTTAAAATACTATGATTTAGAGAGTGATCAATATTTATGATAGTAATAGGAAAATCAAAGAAGCATTTTCACAACTACCTTATGTATATCAAGTACATACTTAACATTAAAGGAAACTTAGATCAAAAGTTGGGGGGGACAAAACCTATATTATCCCCCTCAGTTCAGAAGTTGGGGGTACATGTCCCCCCCATCCCCCCTGTTAGTTATGCCCCTGCTTGCCACTTACTACATGTACAATCATGCACCATTAAGGTAACACCAAAGAGACATTATAACCAAATACTCCATTCCATACCACACCCCACAGACATCACAGTACAGAAAACATATACACACACACCTAACCCACAAGGCAGCATGACTCCAGATTTGAAAAAATTTACTGGAGCACAGCTCTGAATTTACTTTTTTTTCCCTTACACCACTAGATAGGTTAATGATAGTAAACTCTTGAATTGACGACATACCAATTACAAATTGTTTTAGCTAAACATAATAATACAATAATGTACAGTTTATAACTCACCTTAAGTTTATTTATTCATTGCAGCAGCAACAGTGGACGATGTTAGACCTTGCATGTAGGCATTTGTTGTGAATTTACTGCCATGTATGCTTGGCCACTGATCAATGGCTTTCTGTGTGATCATTACAGCAGATCTAGTGCCTGGAGCTGGACCCTCCTTCACAATTCTGCACAGCTTAGTCAAATGAGATGGCTTAATGGATCCTTTGTGTTCAACAATGTAACCAAGAATGGAGAATGTCCCTTCAGCTGGTGCTTCACTCCAGGCAGTTGATCCATCTTTATCAAAATGCTTTAATCTCTCTGATTCCTTTCCACAGCTGTTCTATATATTCTGTCAGCCAATTTATCACTGAGTCTTTTGTAAAACTACTTTCAGATCTGGTTCTGGATGGTCTAGCAACTTCAGCAACCTGGTAGTAATCAGAACGTTTCTTGATGTATTTGTAAACTTCATTTAGGATGTAATCCTCAGCTGTTAGTTCCTTTTGCTGCCCTGTGGTATCGTGCTTAAATTCAGAAACTACATCATTTGCATTTCCTCCATTAGCTAATTTGGAAATTGTTTCCATCACTCTTAACATAACAGTTTTCCCTCCTTCTTTATAAAATATATTTTCTACAAATTCTGCACTAACTGTGGTTTTTTGAGCTACTTGCAACATAATCTTTGTTACATAGGAAATCAATACATAGAACTTGGCACTAATTTCTTTCTCTTGTGGATAGTGATGTTAAAAAACCGTTTTTTTTATGTCATGTTTTTTTTTATCATTTTTTTGTTTTTTATTGTTTTTTTTTTTTTTTTTTTTTAATAATTAATATAGATATTGCCAATTTAATTATAAGGTATACTTTTGCAATGATAATATTATAAAAATAAATAAATAAATAATAAAATAGGCCATATGGTACCAGTATAGAATGTCCTTTTCAGCCTATTTACAGAAAAAACTGGCCTCTTTCTTGCACTGAAAGTCTTGTATCTTGAGATCCATTAAACTTGCGAGAACACTGACTGGGAGCTGACTGCCCATTGTCCAACCTTTCCAGGACTCTCCATCCATGCCTCAGATTTTGAATCTCCCACTTAACTATCCTTTAGACCCACGATGACATATTCCCCCCCCCCCCCCCCCCCCCCCCCCCGAGACCATCCATATATATACATACACATACACCCATATACATATATACCAATATATACATAAATACTTATATACACATATTTATATCTATTATATACCCCACACATACGCATACATCCAGAATTCCAGATACATATGCACGCATACTCATATATACCTACACAAACTCATACACCTCTATTTCGCCCTTTCATTACCTCCGAGATCATTTAGCACATACAGTAATATCCATACAGCCAAAAGAAACTGATTAAGCACAGACAGAGCAGCAAAGCTAGTATTTATATCCCAAAATGCAAAATTCCAAGAAAGTGAAGTAAAACATGGTGCTACATTGGCTTCGTCAACATCCAAATCTGCAATAAGTACCATTACCTGTGATATTGAAACTATATGCTCTAATCAATCTAGTGATAATGATTCTTCAATGGAAATAGAATCAGATCTACAGAAGCTAAGGCTAACAAAGACCCTAAGATCCACTCTAAGGCTAGCCCGAGAGAAAGGAAAGAGTAGGGGGTTAAGAGAAGAGAAGAGAATAAGGGGTTAAGTAAGGAGCAACACCTATCACTCGTGGGTTAACATTCATTCAGGAAAAGAGGAAAAGTGTCTCACCATCATCATCCGCCGGCCACTGCCGACAAGTCAGAAAAATAGTCGGAGAGAATAGGAGAGGGGTGAAAGATGAAAAGAAGTAAAATAAGAACGCTTACAAACCATGCAAACACAGTCTTAACTCACTGTCATACCATGCAAACTACAAACATGCAAGAAAAGAGTTAGAGACATGCAAAGTAAGGAGGATAAGAAAAAAAAAAAAAAAGTAGGTAAAGTTAAACAAAAAGTGGGTTAGTTTACGCTATGAGCTACATCTACATTCGTGTTAGTCTAATTTTTTTTTTTTTTTTTTTTTTTTAATAATTTTATTGCTGGCATCACACGCTGGCATGTCACAAGCTGGCATTCATCGTCAACAGACTCATCCCCGAGCACCACCACCAGAGCTTCTGTTACTAACTTTGTTGTTATTTAAATTAAACAACGTTAATACCTTTAAAATGTCTGTCAAGACGGTTCTTAAACATATTAACGCTGGTAGAATGAACGACTGACGCGGGAAGATTATTCCATTTATCAATTACTTTAAACGTAAAGAAGTTTTTAGCGATATTAGTAATGAAACGTCTGCCACGCAACTTGAATCCATTATTGCGAGTATTACTATTATCGAAAGTGAACAATTTGTCAAAATTCACGTTATCGATGTTATTAACGATTTTAAAAACTTCAATAAGCTCCCCCCTTAATCTCCTAGTTTCGAGTGAATACAAGTCTAACACTTTAATCCTATCTTCATAAGGCTTGTTGCGCAATGATGGAATAAGTTTCGTGGCACGACGCTGAACCCTTTCTAACCTATCAATATCCTCACGCAAGTACGGGCACCAAAACTGAACAGCATATTCTAAATGAGGCCTGACTAGGGACTTGTAAAGGGGCAATATAATATCCTTCGATTTAAATTCGAAATTACGCGCTATGAAGCCTAACATCCTATTAGCTTTTGCGCAAGACTCCAGGCACTGGTTCCTAACCTTTAAATCTTTAGTTACGCGTACTCCTAAATCTACTTCCTCGTCAACGCTCGCTAAATCCCTATCATCCATCGTGTACACGTAATTATTGTTGCGAGAACCTATATGCAAAACTTTATATTTATCTACGTTAAATTGCATCTGCCACTTATCCGTCCACTCCATAATCCTATCTACATCGTCTTGGATCCTATTTCTATCATCCTCGTTAACAACCTTACCGCCTATTTTAGTATCGTCCGCGAATTTTGACACGTTACTAATCAATCCTACATCTATGTCGTTAATGTAAATTACGAATAACAATGGGCCTAACACTGAACCCTGTGGGACACCACTACCTACCTCTAACCACCCCGATTCACTACCATTAACTACGACCCTCTGCCTACTAGCACGAAGCCATTCTTCTAACCAGTTAGCTACCTGACCGCGGATACCGTGCGCTTTAACCTTCGCAATTAGTCTCTTATGCGGAACTGTATCGAACGCCTTTTTAAAATCTAAATAAATAACGTCAGCTGCCCTATGCCTATCGTATTCGCGCACTATTTCGTTATAAAATTCTAACAAATTAGTTAAACAAGACCTATGGCGTCGAAACCCGTGCTGACTACTATTAATCAAACCCCTACTTTCTAAGTGATCGATAATACGATCCCTAACTACGGATTCCAATAGTTTACCGACAATTGACGTTAAGCTAATGGGCCTATAATTGCTAGCTACCGCGCGGTCGCCTTTTTTAAAAATAGGCGTGACGTTAGCTAATTTGAAGTCTTCAGGAATAATCCCCGTTTCGAGTGACTGATTAAAAATCTTCGCTAAGGGGGCTACGATAACGTCTTTCAAATCTTTCAAATGTCTAGGATAAAAAGCGTCAGGGCCTGGAGCCTTGCTAACTTTTAGCCTAATAATGAAAGTTAAATAGCATTAGGTTAACACAAAGGTTAAAGAAAGAGATGAATATTTTTATTTTTTTTATTTTTCTATTTGGAATATATATATATACACACACACTGGTATTCTTGCCAATCACAATTATATATATTTTTTATACCAGTATTATATATTTTTTATTATGTATATTATACCAGTACCTGTGATATTGAAACTAGCATATATGCTCTACCCAATCTAGTGATGATTCTTCCATGGAAATGAAGGTTAAACAACATTAGGTTAACAAAAAGGTTCAAAAAAAGGTGAATATTTTCCTTTTCTATCTGGAATATATATACTGGTACTCTTGCCAATCACAATTATGTATATTGTTTGAAACGAGGAAGAATGTTTTATGTTCTAGTTAAAAAATATATACATATAAAAATGAGGGTTTGTTTTTCCTTTCTATTATATACTTTTTGCGTGATTCAATTTTTCTAAAAGATGACTATATATACTAGGTATAACCGTATAAGCATGGTAGTATAGTAAATTATAGGTAATACTAATATACTTATTAGATTAAAGGAAGAAAAATATGGAATAAGTTTAAAACAAAAAAAAACAAAAAAAATAGACTACCTTCGTTTTAAACAAAAAAAATGACAAAAAAAACAAAAAAAAAATGACACAATAAAAAACGACTCACATCACTACTTGTGGATGATAAAAAAAAAACACAATTTTCCACAAATCTGTCAAATTGATCAAATTTGTAATTAACCATGCGAGTATCATTTGAGTTTTGGTCTCTTAAAACCAATGATATTGTCAAGAACCATATTGGTATAGTCAAGGCCTGATCTCAGATTTGAAGAGTGATTCTGAATAAAGTCTAAAAGCTCACTTAGTTTACAAATTTTCTTCAATGCATCAACGTGGGCTCTGTTCACAAGATGCATTAAGTCCCATCGAAATTTGAAATTTTCTCCAAACAACTTTTTCATTTCGTTTTTAAATGGCTCGTTGTCCTTACAAAAAGCCCCATCTCCAACCATTCCAGATACCTTGGATTTAATTGCTTCTTCAGATAGTTTCAAGTGATTAGGAGACTTCAACATATCAAAAATTTCATTGGCCAAATAAACTCCTGATTTGCTGCGTACTAAATTTAACCCAGCAAGTTTTACAGTCTTATCTTCTTCACTCATAACTAATACAACTAGCATGCTTAATCCCAAAATTGTTCCAATGTCAGCTGTTATTGTTACTGAAGTTTGTTCTTTAAGCTGATTATCTAATAGCTCACAAATTGTCTCGCACGCATGTGTGCTATGATTCAAATTTCCAACCTCACAACCTGACCTATATAATACAGCTAGAAGTACTGGATATAGAGCCCATGCAGTGTTTGTTTTCATTATGTAGTATAAGATGTTGCCACATAAGTCTTCTATGCGTTTAGTAGTGTTCTGAGAAGATGTTTTCATCACTTCATAAACAGCAGCTCTTTGATGATGCTGAAGTTTAATTAAATGTCTCTTCAGGTGGGTTTTCAGATTTCTAAACCATCTCTCTTGATTTTCTCCTTGTTTGCATACATAGGTTAAATCTTTAACATTGAAGTAACCTTTTATGTTAGAATGTTTGTCTGAAGCACATGCTTTGGGGTCTGTGCAAGCTATGCAATATAATGTAAACATTTTATCATCAGAAGCATCATCAATATCTTCTTGATTATCATCATCTTCATCCTCAACAGCTATATCTACATCAGGCATATTAGTGTCACTATTTGCAATGTTTTCCATTATATCACTTGGTACTGAAAATGAATTATCAGCATGCCCTAGATCCTTCTTTTCCACCAATTTGAATGTAGATTTGATCAAATCATTGTTCAGGATTTCTTGTATTGATTTACACTTGCTTAAATGGGCTATGGAAATGTCAAATTTGTTGCTTTTTGCTTTATTAGATTTGGATGCAACACTTGAACTTGAAGGCATATTTTGACACTTCTCTTTATTAACCACAACAGCTTGGTGAGTTTCTTTTGTTAGGCACAAAATTGCATTCAATGTCTTCTGGATTTGGGAATTTTCAAATTCCTCTAAAGCAGTTTTGTTAGTCTGATGCGCAGATTCCTCACTTACCTTTTGTTTCTTAGGTGGAGGAGAAGCACTTTCTTCAGTCTGTGAAACATCTAGTGAAAAAGTTTCATTTTCTAGATTAGCAGTTGATGAAGTTGGTTCATTTTTCTGAGGTCTAGCACTAGCACATTTTGTGAACAAACTAAATGACTGCTTTGCCGTATCTCTTTGCTGCACTTCATCCTGGTATTTCTTTACTGCAATATCTAAGCTGTGGGTCCAAACTCTGGGACCTCTTGTATTGTAACAAATATATTTTTTGGAATTAAAATGTTCCTCCCAGTTTTGCTTCTTTGAATATTTGTTCTTGCATTGATCACAAAAGTAACCCCTTTTAACACCCTCACTTTTCTCTCCAACTTCATCAATATTAGGATCCATTATTGATTATTGACTACCTGAAAAAATACAAAATAAGTAAAAGTAAGTAAATATAGTACAATGAAAGTAAGTAAAAGTAAGTGCTTTAAACTTAGTAAAAGTAAGGAAGAGTAAGTAAAAGTAGGTAAGTTAAAGTAAGTAAAAGTAAGTTTAAACTTAACTAAACTTTTCAATTCTAGAGTCATGGTGGATTACTTAAAACCGCACAAGTAATTATCTGGCCAATTTATCAAACCTGGCCGAGATTAATGGAACATAGTCCAATCCTGATAATTTTATATTAAAAAAATATACGTTTTAATAAAATTTTAATTATCAAAACATTGAAGCTTAACAAAAAATAAAAATAATTGTTAAATATGGAATTACCAACTAAACTTAAAATAACTAAATTTGTAATTTAAAAAAATTGGTTTGTACAAGAACGTATACGCAAAAAAATTGCATAATGTCTAGCGGATGAACAAAACCCAAACCCAAATTTACTTTTTCTCATGGTCAAATTTACTGGAGCAATGCTCCCAAGATCCCAGGAATCTGGAGTCATGCAAGGCAGTGACACTACTTGGTCTGAATGTGGTCCTAGGTGCGAAGCTGCCACCCATTGACAGGTCAGAGACCAGCCTGAGCAGATCGGATCGTGTTAACTTAGTACGATTCCGATGTGGACATCACCCCAACTTACAGACATATAAACACAGACTAGACAACTCCACAGATGACACCTGCCACCTGTGCCAGGACACACCACAAACAATTGAACACATTATGACAGACTGTACCGCTCTAGCACAACAACGAACACAACACAACATCACTAGTGTACTGAACCTCTGGTCCACTCTGGAGAGGGTGATTCATTACCTGCGTGCTGCTGGCTTGCTCGATCAGGGTAGGCTGATCGGCAAACTAACAACAACAACAACAGATAGATTATCCATATAAACATTGAATAAGTAGGGGGATAGTATCCCTCCTTCCTTGACACCATTGGTCACAGGGAGTGGTTCTGAATTAACCCCACCCCATCTTACAATCATTGTCTGGTGATTATACCAGAATATTAATATACAGACCAAGTAACCAGGTACATTATGATTTACAAGTTTTATGAATAATTTGTCATAATTAACATGATCAGATGCTTTAGAGGCATCTGGGAAACAAAAAAATACATTAGCATCTAGAGTTTGGTATTTACAGACCATTTCCTTCAGTGCATACACACACATATCAGTACTGTTGTTTGAAGTGATATCCTATTTTGGCATCTCAAATTATGTAACAAAAATGAACAAATAGCATCCCAAATACAAGCATTTGGCAAATGTGTATATTTAGTTGCTTCCTGACATGTACGATAGTGCAGTATCCTGTGTGATACACTTGTCTATGTATTAAAAATAAATGCTCACATTTTTGGTAAAAGTTGCTTAAAATTAATCGAAACCTATGTGAAAATTATTGACTGCCCAATTAGGTCAATTGTATGCCCTTGGATGATTGGTTAGGTTAAGTGGTGATATTTTCATTAGTTTAAATGAAAATATTGTGACAACCTAACCAATCATCAAGTGTATATAGTTGACCTAACCAGGTATTCAGTTGACTTAACTGGACATTCCAGCCATGTTTTCTCATAAGAAATCAACAAAAATGATTCATCAAAACAAAGCTAATGCTGTTAAATAATTTGGGATGCTATTCATTTATTTTTGGTTGGTTGAATAATTTGGGATGCCAAAATAGGATATTGCTGAGATATGATACAGATGTTCAAAATGTCTTCTGGTTTTGGACACTATTGATGTAACTAATTTTTTCTTATTAGAGTCTGATGGAAGAGAGTGAGGACATAAGAAAATGGAGCAGTAGACTGGATTTAAGAAAATACTTTTTAGTCATAGTCCACAGTACATTCATGGAATGACTTGCCATATAATGTGTAAATGGTAGCTTTTTATCTTTAAAAAAAATTTAGATGTTTTCATGAATGAAATAGAGTTTGTAAAGTGTGTAAATGTATATTTTAGTTCAAGTCACATAGGCTACTGTACTTAGTAGCTTTGTAAATAATTTATGGGTAATTAGTTAATTTGATACAGGCAGTCACCAACATACATCAGGGATGCATCCCATGAAAATGCAATGTATCTCAAAACCCATTTTCTTGTAGGCCATCATATTATAATGGATGCATTACAAGTCCAAAATTTTAAACCCATAATTTGCTAAATAATGTATGTTTATATTTTCCTATATATCTTAAAGCACACAACATTTACATATCTGGTTAATTAACCAATTATAATAATATAGCTATATACTTAAAGTAAACTAATGTTTAAAAAAAAATATTACTTCTGGCTACACTTGCCAAATATCCAGGGGGAGGCTGCATGTTATGAAGGGAATTGGGGAGGGAGAGGGTTGGGAGAGGGTTGGGGAAGTTATTAGGTGGAAAAGAGATTTGGGAGGATCATCTACAGACCCTCCCTCCCTCTCCCTCCCTCCCCTCTCCTCTCCCTCCCTCCCCTCTCCCTCTCCCCCCTCCCTCCTCCCTCCCCTCCCTCCCTCCCCCTCCTCCCTCCCCCCCTCCCCCTCCCTCCCCTCCCCCTCCCCCTCCCTCCCCCTCCCTCCCCCTCCCTCTCCCCCCTCCCTCTCCCCCCTCCCTCTCCCCTCCTCTCCCTCCTCCCTCTCCCCCCTCCCTCTCCCCCCTCCCTCTCCTCCCTTCCTCCCTCCCTCCCCTAACAACATTAACATTTTAATCACATTTTGTTGATAAACTTCATATTTCAAGTTTTTGTGTGTACTTTATTATTTTATTATGGCTAATGCCAGACAATTTTATTCAGCTGTGGGAAGAGCAGTGTGCAATAAAGGGCTAAATTTAACATTTATAATTTTCTTTTAAAAAAAAAAAACACAAAGTTAGATTTCTCTAAAATTTAACAGAACTAGATCCAATCAACTTTGCCTTTTTTCTTTCCAGCATTGAATGTGAGAATTCCCCCCAAAATATGGAAATTGTTAAATTTTCTATTAAGACAATTTAAGTCTGAAAATTTAACTTTTTTTTTTTTTAATTCTGATTTAAATTCTGTTCTAAGCCTACTAGTAACACACATCTTAATTATTTAAATTTAAAACTTAGCAAATTATCAAATATCTTGTTATTGTATCAAAATATACTAAAAATAATTCAAAACTTATTGGTCTTACGAGAAGGTAATACAGTATAAATCAAATAATCTACCATATTATTGTGCATCTGGCAACAGTGATGAAATTTATTAAGAAAACCCACGCACTATTGGTTAAAAATTGCGACATATGGAGTCCCCAATTTGTATATTATGAAAGAATTAAAATAACATTATTAGCTTATCTATTGAGAGAAAATTTTGCCAACAGTGATGCTACAGAAGAATCTGAGGAGTATGTCTTCACTTTCTTACCTCCAGATTCTGAGGCTAAAAAATGAGTGGCAAATGAAAGAAGGAAGCAAAAGAAAAATAAAAAAAATATTTATAAAGTGGATCTAGATAAATGTTTAACACTACCATTAATACTTAGAGAAAAAGATCTTTTAACCCGGTGGAACAATCGTATATCAGAATATCCATCATTAAAGAAACTTGCTTGTATATAAGTATTTAAGTGCTCCACCCAACTCACTCACTTCTGAAAGATTATTTAGTGGAGGAGGCAAAATTTATAGTGAAAACAGGAACTGTTTGTTGCTGGAAAATGCTAAGAAACTACTTTTCATAATGAAAATATGAAATTATTGAAAACATAATGAAAAATATATAACTATATTTTCACACATTTATCATTTACAGTTAATAGTTACATATAAAGAAAGAAAATATTTATCATTATATATATATATATATAATATTATATATATATATATATATATATATATATATATATATATATACAGTATATATATATCACACACACGCACATACATGGTAAGTTCGTCTTATTTTTGGTTTATAGATTTTTTTTTATTGAATAAACAAAATTTCTAATTTGTATTTTTTAGGAGAATAATGATTTTGTAAAATTAGTATGAACCATGAAAGTTTATTAAACCACTAGTTAATCGCAAGTTTTAAAATTTTATGCCCTTAAGAATACATGATCCGGCCAAATATCTGGCACAATTAACCAGTATCTGGCCATTTCTTGATATGGCCAGATTATCCAGTATCCAGCAAAAATAAAAAGCCAGATATCCAATATCTAATTATCTGGCTATATTGTGATCTGGTATATCCCTACTGATATCACAGGCTCCACCTGCAACCTCCATGCTGCTCTGTGTGCATGAACAAGTTTGAACATGTGCAAACACTCGTTAACTCCCTCCCCCTTTTGGAACCTGTTTAACCACTCTCCATCACTTGGGCTGTCCATTTTTGTGTTGACTCCTGTGTTGCACTGTTATATCTACATATTCACTATCTTTTCTGTGTGTATTTTTTGGTGTTTATTCATCAATGTGACTTTGAACAATAGCCCCTAAAAGTATGCAAGTTCAAGCAAAGGATAATTTGGCTTCGAAGAAGCAATATAAAGCCATCACCATAGAAGTTAAATTGGAAGTGCTTAACCCTTTCATGTGTTGTTCTTTCATAATGACATCATCAACTCCAGTCCATATTTTGAATATCAAACAAGAAGCTTTGCAGCACACTACAAGAAATATTTGCTTCTGAATAACCAATATTAGTCATGACAAATGCATACTCATCATCGTAGCACATCACAGGAGGAACCATGATGAACGTGTACTCATCATTGTAGTGAAGAGGTTAAAAGACTAGATTGTGGTGAAAAAGTGATGAAGGTTGCTAGGGCAACATCACATGAACCCACTTATTCCATAATTTAAGTACTGAAATCTTTATTCTCTATTCTCTCTAGAAAGAAGCAAATTTGAAATTTTTAATTTTCACTCCAAAGCTATAAACTGGGAAGATGTTGCATCCAGCATGGAAGTAATAGATTGGAAAATCATTTTTGAGGCCAAGACAATGGAAGAGATGCTAATGACTTCATAGGAGAAAATGTTAGAAATTGCGGAAAGACATGTCCCAAAAATACAACATAGAGGAAAGAGAAGCAGGTTTGAGAGACAAAAGAGGTCATTGTTCCAAAAGAGAAAAAGAGTAACTGTAAAGATAACAGCATCAAAAAAATATTAAATGATAAACTACAGAATATCGATGATGTCATACAGGAACTAATTGAGAAGCATACGGAAAAAGATGATGACACTATAGAAGTGATAAAGGTTAACTCGAGTACTTCTATAATTTTGCAAAAAGAAAATTGAAAAACCATGTGACTATCAGACCTTTGAAAAATGAGGACAGTGCTTTATCTGATGATCTAACAGAAGTATCTGAAATATTAAGAGCTCAGTACGAATCATCTTTCAGTTTCTCAAAAACTGATAAACTGATATGTGATAGAAACACATTCTTTGAAGAACTACAAGGGAAAAGTATAATGGACTTTGACTTTACAACAGATGATATTATATAAGCTATAGGGAAACTAAAAACACACTCAAAGGCAGGACTGGATAAATGGAATGCCACACTGATCAAAAACTGCAAGAATGCAATTGCTGAGACCCTATATTGAATATGGAGACGATCACTAGACACAGGAGAAATAGTGGGCATCCTGAAGAGTGTGAACATAGTCCCAATATATATAGAGGAGGAGATTGATCTGAGGTCAAAATCTATAGGGCAGTGTCGCTTACATCTCATCTCACTAAAATATTTTAAAGAATAGTTACAGAAAATCTATGACTTTTTGGAAACTCGGAAAAAATTCAATGATAACTGACATGGGTTTTGGTGAAGTAGATCATGCCTGTCACAACTAATGGCACACTACAACAACATTATTAATGCACTTGAAAGTAATGAAAATTATGATGTAATATACACAGTGTTTGCCAAAGCATTCAACAAGTGTGACCATGGAATCATAATACATAAACTAAAGTATATGGGAATAACAGGAAAAGTAGGGAAATGGATATATAATTTCTTTAGTGAGCAGTGGCAAGTTGTTAGTACAAGGAGTATCTTCATCAGAATCAGAGGTCCTCAGCTCAGCACCACAAGGAACAGTATTAGCTCCACTACTCTTCATAATCATGCTAACTGACATAGATGAGGACATTACCAGAGACAGCACAGTAACATCCTTTGCTGATGACACAAAGATCAGTAGAAAAATAAGAAACTCAGAAGATATAGGATCTCTACAAACTGATATGAACAGAATCTACAAGTGGATGGAAGACAACAATATGAAGTTTAACACTGAGAAATTTCAGCTGTTATAGTACGAAAAAAGAGAAGACCTAAAATCCATGGAATATTATAGCCCAAATGGACATGAAATTTGGAGAAATTCTAGAGCAAAAGATTTAGGGGTTGTAATGACTGATGATGCGAAATTTGAAACACAAAATAAGATAGCAGTAAACAGAGCAAAGAAAATAATTGGGCAGATATTGAGAAACTTTAAATGAAGGGATAGGAATGTAATGATTCCTCTACTGAAAACACTGATCATACCCAAATTGGAATACTGCTTGGTCCTAACATCCCCATATAAAAAAGACATTAGACAGCTAGAAGGGATTCAGAGATGCTTCATAGCCAAGATCAAGGGGTGCAAAGAACTAAATTACTGGGGAAGGTTACGCGAACTAAACCTATATTCACTGGAAAGGAGAAGAAAGAGAGAGACCATTATTTGCACTTGGAAAATAATGGAGAAACTAGTCCCTAATCTTACTCTGAACCCTGTAACTCCCCGAACAACAGTGGAAAATAGAAAAGGAAGACTGTCATGTTCCCAAATTAAAGTTGAGACAGGGAACATCCTTAACCCTGAAAGAAAATGGTTTTGTTGTGAGAGGACCAAAATTGCTTAATCACCTAAGGAACACGAATGAATGGTGTTGCAGTAGACATCTTCAAAAGAAGATTAGATGCCTGGCTCAGAACAATCCCCGATGAGCTGGGTATACCTGGCGATGTGAGGTGGAGATGACAAGAAACCAACTCTCCTCTTCACCAGGCCAGCTTGAGAGGAGGGGTGACAAGCTTGACCTTTAAGAAATGAGGAATCATCATGTGGAACCTTTGAAAGGTTGAAAGGAAAGGTATTCTTTCACTAGTGAACTTTAGCTGTTCTTACTCCCTCTGAAAAGAGAAAAGTTGTAGAATTTTAGATGTTTAGAGAATTTACTTGTATATATTTTCAATGTGTACTGAATTGTATCTTGAAAATAGATCTAGCTATTTTGTAATATGGTGGATTTTTAATTGTTAAAATCTATTTTGTAATATGATGGATTTTTAATTTCCAAAATGTACCAAGTAAAAAACTGTCTGACATTACTAATAGAATCAAACTTACCATGTACTCTAACCCTACAAAGAAAGAGTTTTTTGAGTGTAGAATACAAACAGGCAGTGTTGCTTAATATGTGGAATTTAGGGATGTAGGTTAATCTTTAATTTTTTTACAAAAATAGCATTAGTCCTCATTGCATTTAATCTTAAATAAAAATTCCATGATCCTATATTTCAGGTGAAGAAAGTTTCATTTTAAAACCAACAGCAGTTGCTCTATACATAAATCTAGTTCATGTAAGTTAATTGTTTGGCTGATAAGTTTTTATAAAGCTAAAAATACTATAGGCTTTTACAGAAATTAGGCCTAGCCTGGCCTATAATATGACTGAAGTTTACAAAGTAATAAGCCTGACAAATTATAGCAGAGGGTGGCATCAATGTCAGTTTTGTTCTAAGTTAATATTTAGAGCACCAAATGAGTTTCTGAGGTAAGTAATTATACCATGCCTATTGTTCCCTAGTTGTACCCTACTTTGTTCTGTGCATGATATACATTATTTTATATAAAACTTAATGTTGAGTGAAGTGTTGTTCTCAAATCACATTCATTTTAAGTGCATCTTAGGTTGAACATGAAGTATAGAAAATAAAAAAGCTAAATGCTGAAAAATAGACATTACGTAAATGGAAGCCTACTTCCTACTTCAACTGTTTAAAGGATTCCCACACAAGCCCTACCATTAAACCAGAATTTAGAACCAAGCATTTAAAAATTTTGAATTTCATCATTTAGCTAGTTACTTTATTAGCACATTAGCGTCAACCTTTTGTAAGGCATTATTGTTTATCATTCATTATTAAGCATAGCTATATTGAAAAGGTAACTACTACTTGAAATTTAGAATCATTACTTTTAGGCATTTACGAGAACTTCATTGCACTCAAGAAGGTGGCAGTTTTGTCTGTCTTTATGGTCAGAATAATGTCTGTGCTTCATTGCCTCTGGAAGGAGTGAGTGACAAGGATTATGAAGAACATGTTATCAAACATCATGCTTCACTCATGTTACCTAAAGGTTTGTCTCATATAGGGCTTTGGTCTTTGGTAAAAGGCTCAAACCTTCAAGGACCTAATCTTCTGAATTAACTAGCTGCTATGAAATATAATATAGTTACTGTATCAACTCATTATAATTTAAATTACACACCTGAAACTCAGGCTGAATTTTATGATGAAACAATGTTAACAAATATTTCATAGGCTTTTTAGTAAATAAATTGAAATTGTTGAGTTATACAAACTTGGAAGCTTAGGCCAAGGCTATTAAGATTTTAGGCAAGGCTAGTATTCTTAAATGTTACAGGTCATTCAGTTTGTAATATGTATAGCTAGCCAATGGATTTAAAAGCTGAAGCATGGCCTATCCATAATATGTCAATAAGGATACTTTAAACATTAGTACAATAGGGACATAATCATAGGTTGAGTAATAGTTTGTTTTAGAATGTTTAACGACTGATTACTATTCATTTCTAAAGGATCAGTTGGTGGTTCTGTTGGAAGAGAAAGAGGAGCAAGCACAAGTTACGAGAAATGGGGAGTTTATTCTTCAACTCAGAATATTCCTGCTGTTCTGAATGACCCCCGGATAGGAATGAAAGTAAAATAATTTTAATATATATTTAAGTCAAAAGTTTTTGGCACAAGGTTGTTTGATAGCACCTACCAAAACTTAGTAATAAATCCTAAGCCATGCTTTCATCATTCAGAATGAAGGTGATGGGGTTATATTGTTGACAATGCTGTCACTCCAATTGGAGGGTTCCAGCACAGGTGAAGCAAAAAATTTTCATTTTGACACCTGACCATCTCAGATCTTCCTTATTTTTTGTGTATAAGGTAAGTTTGTGCAAGAAAGCCAGCTGTGAAAGTTTCAGCTTTCTATGACCATTACTTCACGAGTTATGAAGGTAAGAAAAATCAAGGTTAAGGTCAAAATAGCTCAAGGTCGGCATCTTTGGATGCACCTCACACATTCACTAATTATCGTAACCATATGAAACTATATGTTTTTGGACTCAGAATGAGATGTAGAATCCAAAACGCAACGAAATCAGCAATAGGAGAACAAAATAAAAATGTTCACCCTTTTCAAGGAACGAATTGACCTTTTGACCTTGAAGTTCACCATTTTGGGGAAACATTTCTTTACACACAAATGAAGTTCCATCATTGCTTTTAATATAAAACATAAAAATGTATCTTATTCACCAAACTATACTGTCTTAAAGAATTTTTCAAATGGCTATTTTTCAAATTGGCTATTTTTCAAATTTCTGGCAAAATCGCCATATGTACCGTATATGCATATATGTACTGTTAAAATCTAGAGATATCATTATTTAAACTACTTAAGCAAAAATAAATATTATTAGAAACGTGATACAAAATCACTTAGATATAAGCTAGGTACCATAGGTATAACTATGATATAGATCTCTATTTATTGTGGTCCTCCACCCCTAGAACCACACCTTTCCACCCTTAGAAATATTTACTTTTTTTTATAATTACTTTTATTAATAATACATTAATACAAACATATATATATAGGAGTATCATATAAATAGGAGTAAAAAAGGAGATCATATTATGTAGACCTGTATTCTATAGATACATATTAAACTAGAGCTCTGTATACTTTCGACTCAAGAACAGGAAACTGTGGCAAACAGGTCTGCATGATTACCTCAGCTGTTAGCATCTCATGATCATCAAAGGCATACTGAATTATTCTTGAACCTGCTGTCAATGATGGAGCAGTCATTGTCTGGATAATATCAGATGATAACATCCAACATGAGTCAGGACGAGAAGGGAAACTATGTTTAGAACGTCTTCCATGTGGAGACATAAAATTGACCTTATAATCACTAAATTCTTCTGATACTTCAACCACTAATCCAAACCAAATTTTATTATCATAGTTACAAGCTACATATACCCCAACTTGTATATCTTCAGTTGAAATGTGCTTTTGCTCATGTAAATTATCTTTAAACGATGGATGCACAACTGTCATAATTTTTGTAGGACCTGAGGAAATCCACCTCCAACTGGGTATGACTAATAGGCACAAATCTATGAAATCTACGAGTACCTGGGATGGTTACAGAATTTTTATATCTATTTTCAGGAATTCAGTTGTCTGCTGGACATTTTGTTTCGATAAGAATACAAATTTTGTGCTGGTATCTTTCTCATCCAGAAATTTCATCATGTCAAGTGGTGTCAGAATTTGGTCTTTAAATGTACGTTGAAGACTGGCACGAGCCGTCATTCTTTTGCTGTGCCTCCGACTCCATCACAAGCACTTTTGCCATGTGAAGTTGCAAAAAAGTGCCATTCAGCATCCAGTCCAAAGTCCTCTTTGTGGTGACACAAATTGGTGAAGTTATATTTATTCTTTATACTGCCCTCCGCAACCATCAGTAAAGTAATGAATCTTCCGCAGGCCTGAGCTCTCTTCTTTATCATGGGGATCAGTTGCTTTAAGAACGCAAAGACAAGGTTTGTACTATGTTTCATGTCATCAGAAATGAAACAATAACTTTTAACTTAATTTCAACATCATTTTCATTTACTTTATAGTAGAACACAAATGGATGAACTGTTGCCTGACTATTTTCCCAATGGTAACCTTGTGCAGCATCTTGTACAATAAATGAGTAGTTTTCAGAGAAGTCTCCTAGGAGAATACCTTCAGTGACCATCAGATTAGCTTTGTTTTTTAGGAAACTTGCTTGTGCATCAGCCACATAAGTGTGTTGTTAGTGCACAAATTCTAGTTGCCAAAGACTTAATGAAGTTTTCAAGGGATTCACCGATGTTAATAAGGGTTGTCCGATCCGTGGAAGTCCACTGCTTGTATGTAATTATGGTGCCGACTGCATCCTGAACAGATTCCAATCCTTCAAGGAATGCAATAACACCTTCTTCTCCTGGACACAATGCACATTTTTGTAGCATACACTCTTCTTTTCACTGTCACAAACTGCATAGAGAATGAGGTCTTTATATGATAGTTGTTTTTCCCCCAAAGCTGATAGCTGAAGTTTGGGATTTTGGTGGTAGGTACAGACACACACAGTGTGTGTTCCTCCAGCTCCTGCCAAGACACACCACTTGGGTCTCAATGCAGCAAATGATGAGAACCTATTTTTGATTAGTGTCATTTGCCTTGAAAACAGCAAAAATCTCACGTAAATTACCAAGCACCAATCGTTTCTGCTGTAGTTGCTTCTCTCCTTCATGATTCCTAATTGATAGACAATCCTTCTTGCCTGGACATATTCTGCTTATTTCATCTGATTCATAGAAAGTGCACACTGCTTCCTTCTCTTTCTTTGTTATAACCCGACCTTTGCTAATATGTGGAACTTCTGGTAATATGCCATGTTTTCTTTATTTTGCGGCTGGTTGAAACCATTCTTGTAGATGCATTGAAGAAAGATGCTGTTCTGTGAATGGTGTATGGTGAGTGTGTTAGTATTTGAATCTTCCTCTTGTAGTCAGTCGTCTCACTGAAGGCATTCTTGAGTGCTTGCATCACTCCTGCATGCCTGCGAAAATGATATACATGTTTGAGTAAATTTATATGCAAACATATGATCTATATATAGGCTTAGTATGGGGTGGATCGCCCGCGGGCTCCTGCCTCCATGTGGCGAGGGGGGTCAGCCGCGGCTGGGGGCCCTGCCGGGTCCCCGCCCGGTTGCGAAGTGGACTTTTAGCATACCCTGCTATCCTACAGCCCCCTCTTTCCTGTCTTCCTCTCTTTACCCTCTTCCTTGCCCCCTCTGTTTTTTCTGCTGTCTCTGTTCACTTCGCGCGCCCCGTGGGCTGCCGGGGCTGGTCGCTGGGGGTCTCGCCCCCATGGCCGGGGCCGGACTAAGTTGGTTGGTAGGGTGCCCAGGCCTGGGACCCTGGGGGGCCTTGGTCTTTGCTGCTGGTGGGGGAGAACTTTCGACGCTGCAAGGGCCCCTTTTGAAACGGGGGTACCTACATGGGAAGAGGCACCCATCCCCCGCCGGCGTGCGCTTGGTCCCTTGGGCCCCGGGTAATCGGTTCCCCGCGGCCCCGGGCGCGAAACAAATAAAAATTTTCTGTGGAAACACTTACAAATCTAATGGACCTCGTTGACGACCCGGCTTGTGCATCTGACCTCCCTCTGACTACCTCTTTGGACCGTGGGTCTGGTAAGGGCAGTCGGCAGCCCTCGCCCACCCCGTCTGCTCTTCTTGCCGACACCTCCTCTCCCTCTCTTCCCCAGGCTCGTGGCGCCGCTGCCCGACCCCCGCCAGTAGCGGATGGACCTGCAGTGGACCCCCGACCCCTGGATCCCCCCATATTCCACGTCCCGATAGGGACCCACCTGCTTTTTCGCCCTCAGGTGGGAGGCCCGCGGCCCCGGTCGCCTCCCACTCCGGTCGGGCCTCATCGCCCCGGCCCCTTCGGCCCCTGGGGGACGTGGGACCCGACGTCGCCGTCCGCCTTTCTCGTCTTCTCGCCCCTCGAAGTTCCGGTGGTGTTTGGCCAGACGGCTTCACTCGGCCTTAGGACGATGGACAAGTTCCTCGTCCTCCGCCCTCCTCCTCCAAGCCCCTCCCCACTAACCACGAACGCCTCTTTCGAGCGATCCATGGGAAGACGGGGACGGCGCGTTTTGACCTTCGGCCTCAGAGGGATGGCTCCATTTGATAAGGTCGCGTTCCTCTGCCGAAACCTCCTCTCTGCTCGCTATCCCCGATGTCCTGGGCTGCGGGATCACGGTGACTCCCCACCCCCGCCTCAATCAGTGCCAGGGCACAATTTACGCTGCTCGTCTTCTACCCATCCCGGTGGAAGACCTCCAGATTGACCTCGCCTCCAGGGTGTTGTGAGGGTGTACCGCTTTCCCGACAGATCGCGGTCCCCAACCGCCCCTTCTCCTCGCCTGCTCCTCACTTTCGACTCACTGGTGCCCCCGTTTCGGTATTCTGGGGCTTTGGTGAGAGACGAGCGTGCGAATTCTCAGTACGACCATACGTGCCAGATCCTACGCGCTGTTTTCAGTGTAATAGGTTTGGCCACGTGAGCAGCTCCTGCCGTCAGCCGGCCCCGTTGTGTGTCCGCTGCGGCGGCCCTCCCCACCCCTTGCCCTGTACTGCTCCGCCTTCCTGCACCAACTGCCATGGACCACACCCTGCTTCATCCCGCTCTTGCCGTCCTTCCTCTTTGAAAGGGAGGTTCGGGCCCTCTGTTCATCAGAGTTTCTCAGCGCTCGGGAGGCGCGGGAGCGGTTGCGTGGCTGCGAGGCCCGGCGTGGTGCCTCGTACGCCGGGGCTCTCCGTTCCCGGACCCCGTCCTCACCGGCGGTTCCCAACGCGCCTCCACCCACCGTGTCCGCTACTCCCAGTCCATCCTCTGCCGCCCAGCGGACTCCTACCGCGGCTCCCGTACTACCAGCGCGTCCCCACGTGCTCCCTCCGCGAACGCCGATGCTTCGTCGGCAACCCCCCTGCCCCTTCTACGCCCTCTCCACCGGCGCCTTCGGCCACCCCCATTCCGGATCGTGACCCGCCGTCACCCATGCGGGCCGCACGACGGAGGGGTAGGGGCCGCAAGCGCCGCGCCAGTGGTGACCCCGAAAGGTTCGAAGCCATAAGCCTCGCATCACATTCCTCTCCCAAACACAAACGCCCCCTTCGCCCTACCGCCCCGGTGTCCTCACCGTCCCCACTGCGCAACCATTATGCACGCTCCCCCCTGGGGTCCCCGACGGCCCTCGTGGTGGGGGCTGAGATACACCCCTCCGGCCCGGTCGATGGACCCACTGGAGGGGGAACTCGCCCGCCTGGTCGGCGTGGGTGGGACGTGCACGCCCCCGCGCTTGACCCGCCCCATCTCTCTCCTCGACTGCCAATGCCTCTGGGTGAGGTATTATTTTCCACTCCCCCTCGTAGTCCTGCCTCCCCCGCACCTCCGTGAAGGGAGGGGCATTCTGGATACCTCTCACATCCCCTTCTCTGCATCGCTCTACCCCGGACGTCCGGGAGACTCCTCTTCTGGAGGACTTGCCGGCGTCTGGTTCCACATCGCCCCCTCGTCGGGGTGACCCTCGCCTTCGCCCTCGTTCGGCGTCCCTCGCTGAACTCCGGGGCTTTCCGATTCCCTCTTTAATCTCGGGCCGCCCGATCGGCCCACCCACTCCATAACCATCCTTTACGCTGACCTTCCTACCCCTCCCTATACCTCGCTCCTGCAGTGGAACATCCGCGGGCTCCTGGTAGGCCTCGAGAGTCTCTCCTCTCTCCTGGCCTCCAGGTGTCCGGCGTGTTTCTTCCTTCAGGAGACGATTCTGGGATCCCGTTCCCTCCCTCGAGTGTCCGGTTACTGCGGGCTCCCTTCCCCGCCTCTCGATGGGGCGGGGAGGGGGGCGCCGCGGTCTTCGTGCACCGCTCCGTCCCTTTCCGCCCCCTCCCGCTCCGTACAGTCCTGCAAGCTGTGGCCGTGCGCCTTTCCTTGGGGCGCCAGCTCACGGTCTGCTCTCTTTACCTCTCCCCTAACGTACGCCCTCCACCCGATTCTCTCCGTGACCTAATTCTTCAGCTTCAACAGTCGGGACCCGGCCTGGGGGGACGTTTGCTCCACCTTTCTCTCCGGGACCCTTCTCTCCCTTATGGACGAGCTCGAGTTCACCTTTCTGAACGATGGCTCCCCAACCTGCCTTCACTCGGCCCATGACAGTTTCACCTGTATCGACCTTTCCCTGGTTTCCCTCGAAATCGTGACGGAGTTCACCTGGGAGGTCCTGCTGGATTCTTCCGGCAGTGACCATTTCCCAGTGTGTCTTACCCCGACCCGTCTCCTCCCCCCCACCTCTGTCCGCCCGAGCAGACTGGGCCTCATACGCGAGGGGCACGGCGATCTCGCCATCAATTCCTGCCTTTCCCTCCGTCAATGAGGCCCTCGCCTTCCTCGAGAGTAAGATCCTCTCGGCTGCCGCCAGTTGCATCCCCCGTACCTCTGGCTCCCCCAGGCCGCGAAGCGTCCCATGGTGGACCCCAGAGTGCTCCCATGCCGTTCAGGAGCGGCGCCGTGCCGGCCGCCGCTTCTACCGGACCCGCCAGCTGGAGCACAAGATAGAATTTCAGCGCCTGAAGGCAGTGGCCCGTCGGGTCCTGAAACTGGCCCGGCGTACCTCCTGGCGGAGTTACGTGTCCGGGATCTCCTCCTCGACTGCCCCCTCGACTGTTTGGCGCAAGGTGCGTAGCTTTGAGGGGACCCGTGTCCCCCCTCGACCCCCGGTGCTTCGGGTCGGGGACGACGAGTTCGTGTCCGATCCGGAGGCCGTCGCGAACGCACTCGCGGCGCACTTTGCAGCCATCTCCAGTTCCGATTCCCGCCGCGACCCACCGGAATTTCCACCTCATAGGGATGACCCCTATAATCACCTCTTCCACATGACAGAGCTTCGGGAGGCCCTCCGCCCCCGACGCTCCTCCGCCCCCGGCCCCGATAATATCCCCTATGACTTGTTACGGCATCTCCACCCCTCTGCTCTCAGCTTTCTACTGGACCTCTATAACCGGATTTGGTTGGAGGGTTCATTTCCGGACCGATGCGTGAGTCCATCGTCGTCCCCATCCCGAAGCCCGATAAAGACCCCTCACTCCCGTCGAACTATCGCCCCATTTCCCTAACATGCTGTGCCTGCAAGGTGATGGAGGCGATGGTCGCCTCGCGGCTGTCCTTTACCTTGGAGGCGAGTGACCAGTACCCTGCTACCCAGGCTGGTTTCCGGCGCTTCCGGTCTACCACCGACCCCCTCCTTCTCCTTAGCCATGACGTGCAGGAGGCTTTCTCCCGGCGTCAATTTGTACTCGCCGTCTTTTTCGACCTCCAGAAGGCCTACGATACTACCCGGCGGAGCGCGGTCTTCGACTGCTTACGCTCCCTGGGTTTCGTAGGCTTTCTCCCTTCCTTTATTTATAACTTCTTGTCCGCCCGTTCTTTCCGCGTCCGCATCGGTTCTGCCCTCTCTGACCGCTTTCCGTTGGAGGAGGGTGTCCCTCAGGGTAGTGTCCTTAGCGTCTTGTGTTTCTCACTCGTGATGAACACAGTCGCTACGGTCCTGCCTACATCCGTTCGTAGCTCCCTCTATGCCGATGACCTGGCTATCTATTGCTCTGGCCGCCTCCCGTCTTTGGTTGAACGTCGGCTCCAGCTAGCCATCAACGCGGTGGTTCGCTGGGCGTCCTCGGTTGGCTATGCTTTCTCACCCTCTAAGTCTTCCAGTATGCTTTTCCGTCCTCGGCGCCTCCGTCTGTCGCATACCTTCGCCCTTACCCTTGCCGGCACTCCTCTTCCCCTCGTCCCATCCGTTAGATTCCTGGGTATGACCCTCGACGGATTTTTCGGTTGGGTTCCACACCTTAGGCGGTTGCGGCAAACATCTCGCCGCACCCTCTCCCTTTTGGGTCATCTGTCCCACACGACCTGGGGGGCGGACAGGCGTACTCTGCTGCGCCTGTACACCTCCCTGGTGCAATCCCGCATCGACTACGGCTGTGTGGTCTACAGCTCCGCCTCCTCTCCGGCACTCCGTATGCTGGATCCTCTTCTCCACCGTGGCCTTCGCCTGGCGTCGGGTGCCTTCCGCTCGTCCCCTGTCGCTAGTCTTCAGGTGGACTGTGGACACCCCCCTGCCCCTTCGCCGGGGCCTTCTCATGGCGAAGTGTTACCTTCGCATCTGCCGCCTTCCGATGTCCCTACTCTTCTCCGCGATCTCCCAGGCGCTACCCCGGCCTGACACGTGGCATTTCGCTGCCTCTCTGGCCGAGATTTTCTCGTCCCTGGCGATCCCCCCACCCTCTATTCTGCCGTTCTCCTTCGATCTGTCGCCCCCCTGGCGGACCACCCCTATTTGCCGTTGCCAGGCGCTCCGTGGCCTGCGTAAGGAGTCTCTTCCTGCCGTCCTCCGGTCTTCTTTTCTGGCCCATCTTCCTGTCCATTCGGACGACGTTCCCGTCTACACCGACGGCTCGCGCTCCCCTGCAGGTGTCGCGGCCGCCGTTTTCTCTCCGTCATTGTCACCTACCTCCCGGGGTATCCCCCTGCCGGTTCAGGCTTCCATCTTTTCCGCGGAGCTCTTTGCCCTTCTGGAAGCCCTCCGTCTGGTATCGGGTTGTTCGCGGGCCTCCTGTACCATTTTTTCGGACTCGCTGAGCGCCCTTCAGGCGCTCGAGCGCTATGATTCCCCGGACCCCCTCGTACGCCTTATTCAACAGGAGTACCATGTCCTGCACACCGTTCACCGGATCCGGGTCACCTTCTGCTGGGTTCCCGCCCATGTTGGTGTTTCCGGTAATGAGGCGGCGGACCGCATAGCCCGGTCCGCCGCCTCGCTGCCTCCCTCCCCCGCCCGCTCCCCTTCTCAGACTATGTGCAGGTCTTTCGTTCCTTTTACGACCGCATGTGGCAACAGTCCTGGGACGATGCCACCGGAAATAAACTCTGGTCCATCCGCCCCCGTCTGTCATATTGGGTGTCCTCTTTCCACCGCTCCAGACACAAAGAGGTCGTCCTTGCGCGGCTTCGCATCGGCCATACGCGCCTCACGCACGGCTATCTTATGTTCCGGCAGGAGGCTCCTCATTGCGCCTCCTGCCAGTCGCCCCTCACCGTCTCTCACATCCTTGTGGAATGCCCCACCCTGTCGTCAGTACGTCGTCGCGCCTTCCCGTTCCTTTCTGATTTCCCCCTCCCCGAACGTTTACGCCTTATGCTCGCTGAGAGCCCTCTCTTCTCGCTTGACCGTCTTTTCCTCTTCCTCTCCCAATCTCGCATCCTATCTGAGCTTTAGGTGACTTCTCACCTGTAGTCCGCTGTTCTCCCTTTTCTAGTGCCTTTTCTCCGTCTCCGTTTCTCTTTCTCGTATTCTGCCTCGCCATGATATCCGCTACCATATAGCGGGAAGTGGCGGTAAACGCCCCAATACAAAAAAAATAATAAATAGGCTTAGTATACTTTAATGAAGGTACTACAGATATATATACAGTACTCACAAATTATTGTCATCCATTTTAGATTGCTTTTCTTCACTTTCTTGTGTAAAACTTGTCATATGAAGTTTCTAGCTTTCTCTTCAGGGATGTTGATGCCATTTCAAATTTTGTTTCAGCCTTTGAAGATCTCCCTTTTCGTGACAGACCCTCTGAAAAACAAATAAAATAAATTGTTATAACTTTTTTTAATCAACTGTAGGCCTATAGATGTACATGTACATTACATATGAATTTGGTAAATACCGTATATATAATCATAACTGTATTGATCTTCATTATATAAATTGATGTGCATACATCTGAATTTGTCAAATATATAAAGGTTGTAATGTTCATACATGTAGTTATATATATTGATGTTTTGTTGCTATAATATCTACATAAATTAACACTTTAAAAATACTTACTTACTTGTCTTCACTGGTGTCACATTCAGCATTGGAAGAATTGTGTCTAAATCTCCTTAGAAATCTTCAAACATTATTTCAGTAGTACACCCAGAAATTTGAAAAATAGCCAATTTGAAAAATTCTTTAAGACAGTATAGATGGTGAATAAGATACATTTTTATTGTTTATATTAAAAGTGCAATGGTGGAACTTCATTTTGTGTAAAGAAATGTTTCCCCAAAATGTGTGAACTTCAAGGTCAAAGGGTCAATTCGTTCCTTGAAAAAGGGTGAACATTTTTATTTGTTCTCCTATTGCTGTTTTCGTTGCATTTTTGGATTCTACAGCTCATTCTGAGTCCAAAAACATATAGTTTCATATGGTTACGATAATTAGTGAATGTGTGAGGTGCATCCAAAGATGCCAACCTTGAGCTATTTTGACCTTAACCTTGATTTTTCTGACCTTCATAACTCGTGAAGTAATGGTCATAGGAAGCTGAAACTTTCACAGCTGGCATTCTTGCACAAACTTACCTTATACACCAAAAATAAGCAAGATCTGAGATGGTCGGGTGTTAAGCACTGATTCACCTGTGCCGGAACCCCTCAATTGAAATTAAATTAAACTTTGTAAAAATAAGGTAATTAGACTTAACAGATTTACTTGGTTTAATACTTGATCTCACTCTGTTTCTTTAAGATAAATTTTTAAATTTGTTCTTGGACTAAAATACTATGAGCACTATGCTTTGAGGACTTATTAATAGTGGAACTAATATTTATATTGTTATCCAAAGCCCCTTTCTGGATACATAGTCAGACATTAATTTTCATAATTACTTCTCTTTTATTGTCTCTATTGTTATTAATAATAATAATCATTTAATAAATATGGAATATAGTCTGCCAATAAACCTTTTCATTTTCATTTTCATTTAACTGATTTAAAACCAACAATTTGCATTAAAATACAAACCATACAAGCTTAGTTTTCTCCTTTGGCTCGATAGTGTTGTACTGTCTGAATATCTGCATCAGATTACTACTACAGATGTCACTTAAAAAGTGTATGGTACTTTCTTCCCCTTCTAGAGGCACATGTATTTACATCATACAGCATCATTTAAAGTGTCATATTAGAATTATGCTGTTAATTAAATATCTCATGTTTTTCTTGCATTAATGCTATTATCATTCTAAAAAAATTTGAAGTGGTCTATTCAGCACTTGGTCTTGCTGAAAATATATTTACAAGAAAGAATAAAATCGCAAAATTCTAGAATCCAGAAGCAGTGCTTGACACTGTTTATGAACCTTGTCTGGATTCTGGAAATTCACCAAAATCATGTTACACTGTTTACAGTCCTTCATGCTCCCACACACAATGTAGTAATAACTAAGTGATGAAATATTAATGGATTTTATTGCATCTAGGTTATCTTCATTTAAGAGTAATCCTTATTTTTCTTATTCAGAGAGATTTTTTCACCAAAGTTTGGGGTGAAAATTTCATTGAGACGAAAGAGATTCCTCCTCACGTGTCTCTGCCTGAAGTGACGAGTCGCCATTTTGAGTCCTACATGAGGAGATTGAGGAAGCGACAGCGACTTCTAAATCGTTTGGCAAATAAGGAGGCTGTGAAGGCTGATGGGGGCTTCAATTCTGGTGAGTGTGTGCCAGCATTACCTGGTAAGTGCATCTTGAAATGCAATTATAGGTTTAATTTTCCAACTTCTGGGAAGTCTAGCCTAATTAGCCAACATGCCTCTTTTTCAATGATATTTAAGGCACAGTTACTTCAATTAGGGTGCCAAGTGTCATACTTTCCTACTTTTAATTGTGATTCCCACTCTTTCAACATAACCTTGGCTCATAATATATTTATCATCCAAAAGAATTTTAAGAATTCACAGGTCAGAAAAACTGTAACAATGCATCATTCTTATTTCTGTTAAATCACAAATTACAAATTTCAGTGTCTTGGGGCATTAGCCATTGTGTTTTTCATTTTCTGTTATAGTTTTACTAAAGTTAAATATTTTGGAAGTAGAATGTGATGAACTTAAATAGGTTTTGCAGTTATATCTCGATAGGTACATTTGTTTTAAATATTTCATTTAAAGTTTTGTAATTGAATATTAAAAACTAGAGGGTCTAATCCAGTTGTCTGGTACCAGGAATAAGAGGGGTTATGTTTTGTAGGGATGTACTGATATCGCTTTTTAGCCGATAACCGATACTGATATCCAGCTAGGGTTTATTAATTTGTCATATTTTTGTAACATATTCATAATTTATTTTCTATGTTGAAAATTTGGCAACAAAACAATAATCCTTTTCATTAAAGATGGCAACACTGCATTAGATGTCCTAGTTTTGTTTGTTATACAATTGGACTGCGGGCCTATGTTGGGCTCAGTAAATGTGTTTTTAACCAGCTAGCTGGGTTAATATTGTGAGCTATGACTAAAAGATATTTTTTTGGTTTTCTAGACTTTATACCTATTTCTCAAAAGATTTACACTTGTCCATATCTAGACCTGTTTAAAGATGTGTGTATTAATAGCATAATTTTATACTGGTCATATATACTGTATATATATATATATTATATATATTATTATATATGTGAAGTGATAAAACAATAAAATATTGGAAATTTCATCCTCTAAATAGTCTTTTATTAATAATTTTGGAAAAATCATACTTTTGAAATATTGGCTGATACTGATATCGATACAAATCTACCGATATCACTGATAACGATATATCCCTAATGTTTTGTAGGAGTTCTCCTAATGTGTATTGTTGTAGACCTTGCATTTGTACCATTTGTTTTAGGTATAAGTCTGAATTGCCTCGTGGGATTAAATTCTGAGTGTATATTCCTGTAACCTGAGACTAATGATTTTAAAATTATCTTCCCTATTTTTTTGTCACAAAATGGAGCATAAATGCTTATAAACATATTAAACTATTTAAATACTCTCCTGTTTGAGTTGCAGGTGCTTGTAGCATTTTATTCTTCAATAAAATGTGTTATTTTCTATTCAAATGTCTTCTGCCAAAACTTAGTTTTCAGAAGTATGGTTCAATTTTAAAGATAAATGAAATGAAAATGAAAAGGTTTATTGGCAGACTATAGTCCATATGACAAATATTATTAATACAATGACAGTTCATATACTGAGGATAGAAATATATACAATTGATTAGAAATAATACTGCACTGTCAAAGTTAAGTGGAGCTACAGACAGACATTTTTGTACCAAGAAGTCCATAGCTTAGAGGATAAATGGCAGGGCTCATGGATAGTTTGGATGATCGGGTTGGTTAATTCTTTGCATTAGACTGTATTGAGCATGTCTTGTTACCTCCGGGAAGCTTGGGACATTGTGGGTAGCAAACATTTGCGAAGCTGAGCATCTCAGGGGGGTAATTTATGTAAGAGTCTAAAAGACCTGTTGTACAGCAAATTTAGAGTTCTGCCAGAACCTTTTCAATAATTCACCCAGAGTTGCTGTCCATATATATTACTGCAGAAAGTATGAAAGTGTGTCTTTAGCTTCACTTGTACAGACTCAAAAGTTCCTTATGGTCATATTCGCTTTAGCACACAGGCTTCAAGATTGTTTTCTTATATCCGAGTCATCACTCAAGGAGCTGGTAATAGTTTGACCCAAATACTTAAACTCTTGTACTTCCTCAATTACCTCACCATTCATTTTAAACCTTATATCAGCTGGCTGATTACAGCTTTTAGGATGAAATTGCGTAACCTTAGCTTTTGTAACAGTAAAAAGAATATCATGTTTCTGCGAATACTCTTCGCAGACTTTTAGTAGCCAATCCAGACCTTTAACAGAGGGACTTATTAACACCATATCATCGGCATAAACTAAGTTATTTATCCTTGTGTTATCTATACAACATCCCACTGTTGCCTCATTAAGTAAAGCAATTAATCTGTCAATATACACATTAAACAAACAGCATAGGGGAGAGCAAGGAGCTTTGTCTCACCCTGCAAGAGGAGCCAAAACACTCAGGTAGTACATTGCCCCACCTAACAGTGAAAGATTGGTGGGAATACCAAAATTTCAATAAATTTAATATGTACATGGTAACCTTCCTGTCTTCTAGTTTTGCAAATAAAATATTGTGGTTCACCTTATCATATCCCTTACTTATATCTAGGAAACAGCTATAAATAGTTGAATTACTGTCAATGTATTTAGATATTGTTTCTTTAAGTACATAGATACACAGGTCAGTTGAGTGGGACCTTTTAAAGCCAAACTGATTAGGAGATGTCCTTAGGAAATCATTTAATTGGAGTAACAAGTTTTTCTAGTAGTTTCGAGAAGCAGGAAGCAATAGCAATAGGCCTGTAATTATTGCTTGACAGAATGTCTCCATACTTATTTTTGACCAGGGGCAAGATATATACCCTCATGAACTCTGCAGGGATATAGCTATGAGTAAGCATGGCTGATAGGAGCAATGATATATGCAGACATTGAAAACTCTCTAATTGATCCAAAACATGATGGTCATTACTTTTTTTAACGCTACGGTTAAATGTAATGGTAATGGTTTGAATCAAGTGTTTCATGTAAATTCCACTAGATATAAAAAGATTGTATTTAGTGGTGTACTGATTAATCAGCATTGGCACCTGCCAAATTGGCATAATCAGCCATTTTGGGGGCATCAGCCAAATTTAGTCGATTCTCTCTCAGATTCTTTGAAATTTTAAAATTTTCATTACAGAACAAAATTGATATTTATGGAAAATTCAACAGATACAAAATACTATTTATGATAATTTATACTCATTTCAAAGTGTAATTATACAGGGTGTACATAAAGTCAGGATCTATTTTTGTGAAGCACTTGGAAATTATATGGAATTCAATCATAAAATGATAGTGGTGACATTTATTAAATAATTAAGAGTAGGATTCGACGTGATGCCCATCAGTATCCCTGCACAGCTCAAATCGTTCCGCAGCATTTCTAAACACATTCTGGAGCATTTGCGGAGTTATGTTATCTGCAGCAGTTCGTATACGTGTACGTAAGTTTTCAAGACTCGTAATCTTCGTCTGATAGACGTGCGACTCGATAAAGCCCCATGCAAAGAAATCTAAAGGGGTTAAATCTGGTCATCTCGCGACACAAGGTCTGTTGCTTCTGCGTCCGATCCAGCGATTTGGAAAACGTCCATTTAGATAATCCTGAACAATTTTGGCATAGTGACAAGGAGCACCATCATGTTGATAGACGACGGGGATAGGATTGATAGTACCATCGTCTATCAACATGATGGTGCTCCTTGTCACTATGCCAAAATTGTTCAGGATTATCTAAATGGACGTTTTCCAAATCGCTGGATCGGACGTGGAACCAACAGACCTTGGCCAGCGAGATCACCAGATTTAACCCCTTTAGATTTCTTTGCATGGGGCTTGAAAACTTACGTACACGTATACGAACTGCTGCAGATAACATAACCCCGCAAATGCTCCAGAATGTGTTTAGAAATGCTGCGGAACGATTTGAGCTGTGCAGGGATACTGATGGGCATCACGTTGAATCCTACTCTTAATTATTTAATAAATGTCACCACTTTATCATTTTATGATTGAATTCCATATAATTTCCAAGTGCTTCACAAAAATAGATCCTGACTTTATGTACACCCTGTATAAGAATATTTTATATTCATGAAAAAGGCAAAGCTTAATAAGTTAAGTTGTCCATAAATTTAGATTTTCTCTAACTAGCTAATCTCTAAATATTATAAACTATTGTAACCTCTTCTATATTAACCCTTTAATGCCGAAAGTTTTTGTAGGGTTAAGTCTAAATGCGTTTATTTGAAACGCTAAGTATTCGACTCAGTCGGCGTTAGAGGGTTAAGTTGTACTTTGTAATTTATATATTAAACAATCTTATTATGTTGACTAAGTATTTTAATAATTTTACAAACTGAAATTTTATATATATATATATATATACCTATATATATATAATATAATTATATATAATTTTTTTTTTTTTTTTCCAAATTGGCCACCAGGGACTTGAAATTTTGATTTTTTGTTGTTTACATTGTTGAAGAAAGAAAATACTTCCAACATAAAGGAAAACAATTACTTTAAATATTGATATTCAGTTTATGAAACTAAAATAAAATTATCATTTCACTGAGTAATAAAACTTTTCACCCCATTTTAGCTATGGCATATGAATAACAAATTCTGGTGCTGTATGTTGTGGAGTGAGTTAATGAAAAGCATTTAAACAAATTTGAAATGTTAAAAATCTGAAAATTGAAAGTTTTCACATTAGATTAGTTAAATTGATGAAGGGAATTGATTTTTTAAAATATTGGCATTGCTATCAGCAAAGTTTTGGAATTGATACATCACCAATTGTATTCTCAGTTTTTGGTAAGACAGACATGACTTGTTTGGGCATTGTTTAAACAAATAGTAAATATATACTAATAAATCTTATTCTCAAATACAGTAAATACAATTATCCATTGATCAGTCAGATTATATTCTCATTATTATATATAAAATTATTTATATATATGAGTAATGATAGGGTTACCTAGCATAGTACACAGGTTCTGTTGATTGTATTTGTAGATGCTGCCAAAAGTTGTTAAAATCATGTTGTGTATGAATGGACACTGTATGTCCTTCCTGGGACTTAAGAGCATATACTGTATTATACCATTTCACACACAAATAATTTTCTTTTTGGTTTTAATAATTTGTCAAAGATTTCTTTTCTGTATTCATAAGAGTGATTCATTACTATTATTATTATTAGTAATTAATAATAATAAATATATTTGGTTTGATTTTTATTACTACACTTCTTATTTCTGATTTTCAAAGTCAGCCATTCAATTTGATTTTTATAATTCTTTTGTCAGTCTCATTATTATTTTTACCAACTTGATGTGCTTCCCTAGTGACATTTTGAGAAATGTTTATACAGAGTTCTGCTGTAATAGCATCTCTGATGATTTTGGTAGGGTTTTCAGTTTGGGAGGCTTGTGAGAATCCAGGTCCCCCAATGAAGCATAGGTTTTTATGCAGTTCCTGCATAAGGTCGATGTTTAACTTCATTTTCTTTCGCCTTTCTTCTGGAGTCCTTATTTTAACATGGATACTCTCTCATTAAGTGCATTAATGCGCTGTTTTCTTTTTCTAATTTGTTTATTCTGCCATCCTTTTCTGCCAAGCATTTTTAGGATAAAAGACTGGTACGATTCCACATATAAATCTGATTGTTTATTTTTGCCAGTAAATGCCTGCCCTTCCTGATGTTTGGTTGCATTGAATGCCTCAATTCTTTGATGGAGAGAGAGACCTCTTCCGAGGTGGGGAAAACAGCGCTTGATGTGGAGGGAGAAGGCATACTTCTCTCCAGCGCAACCTGTTCCCTCATGCAGACTCTTAGGGGGAGGGGGATGTTGTTGTTGTTGTTGAGGAAGCCTAAGTGACAGAATTTGACTCCATTTTTAGATAACGTTCTTGCTTTACACTAAATTTTATTTACGCTTATAAAGATAGTTCATGTGGTATATGGGGGGTGATGGGCTGGCATTGTGCTGGCTCAGGGTGTATGAAGTGGTCTGGGTAAACCATGGAGTAGTCTGTAGGGCTGGGCTGTGGATAATGTTGTCCTGAGGCAGGTGCATCATTGTCATGTCAGCTGATGAAGTGAATGTGAGCAATTGAGGATTATTTCTGACGCGATCTCACTGCAGTTGGAGAATACGTTTGGGTATTAAAAAAATATGTATAATTTAATTTGGAGCTGATGTTTGTAAAGTTAATTGGGCATGCATACTCGCATCCTTTCGTTAGTGCGTTTAGACGTGGCACACTAGGTCTTCAGTCATGTAATAGCATTGCTTGCCAAAAGTCACCAGAAGATTATATAGATTTGAAAATATAATTAATTGGTGTAAAACTATTTTCTGATTCAAGAATGGGATACTGTAAAATGGGGTGACTTTGCACAAAACTCCAATTTTGGTATATTGTCTGCTAATCCCAAAACCAATGATGTTTGTAGAAAATCTGCTATACTGGTATAGCAGATATTCTATAAACATCATTGGTTTTGAGATTAGCAGACAATATACCAAAACTGAAGTTTTTTGCAAAGTCACTCCCATGTGCAAAGTCACCCCATTTTTTGGTACTAACTACTAGTATTTATACATAAAATATAAGAAAATCACTTCTTGCAGCAGCTTACATCACTATGAAATATAGATGTTTAATGCAGAGTGAAATTCCACACTTATTCCTCACTCCAGTACTTAAAGTAATGAACACTAAAATAGTTGACATTGAAAAATAGTTAATTTATTAGCAACAATTATGAAACTATTTAAGTCTTCATAAAATAGATGAGGAGGAGCCAATGACTAAAAAGGCACTGATGTCTGGAGAATACTGGAAAGATTATTAAAGTAAAATAACTTGATCAAGGAACACTCGCCAATGTAGCTTAATGATAAAGCGCTGGCCTGTTAGTCTGAAGGTCCTGGATTTGAGTCTCTGCTGGGGCTTCAGATTTCAGCAAATAAGATGCATCTCTGATTTCCTTTGGTAGATTTAATTTTCTCAGAAGAGTTTCTTGTTCCATGCACGGTCTGTGTGTATTATATATATATATTATCAAATTCTAGAATTTTGGTTACTTTTTTTATAATTTTATTTTCTCTATGAACTGCTTCCTACATTCGTACCTCTTTTTCATTTTACTCGTTTGTTTCAGATCATTTAATAGCTGTAGGAGATAGTGTGCCACCTCTTTTCCTCTCCTCTTCATTCAACTTGCAAGACCCATCAACATTTTATTCAGTTTTCACTCATATCACATCATCAGGAGTTAGTAAAAAAAATTCAAAACTTCTTCAGGAAAAGGTAAGCATCTTCCACCATTTTTTTTTTCTGAGCTCACGAGTCACATTTACGAAGAGAAGTTTGTTTATTTCAAACATGTTATTCTTGAAGTATGTATGCAGTAAGTTTCTGCCGCGGAACATCTTGCATTTATTTGTATTGTTTCCTTATTAGCAGAGTGAGGTATCAATCAGATCAGATAGTATCTGACGTAGTTCTTGTTGAATTCATATCTCAAGTATGAAAATAACGTTAGTTTTTAATAATATACTGTACACTAATAATATATATATATATATATATATATATATATATATATATATATATATATAATATATACGTAAAGAAATAACCTGCAGGAAAAATGAAACTTACTCCAAATACTTTTGAGTTTATTTCAACTCCTCTTCAGGGAAACTGCTGCAGGTTATTTCAAAATAAAGAAGTTAACGTGTTTAATACAAATCGTATACAGTATACACACACACACACGTATGTATGTATGTATAATGTTATAATATTTCAGACCAACAAAGACCCTAGGATCCACTCATGGCTGGTTTACCTAATTGTGGTTGTAGTTGCGTATTGCGCATGTCCTCCGTGGTGGCGGAGGGGACCTACAATTTTACGTGGGTTCCAAACTACAAAAACCTTAATTTTACTACCTTAAACTATACCCAATCTATCAACATGTGTGTCTAATCGATTTTTAAACATGTTTATAGACATGCTACTAATTACTTCTACCGGCCAACTATTCCAGCTATTTACTATTCTGTGTAAAAATGTTTTTGGCAACTGCTGTCTCGAACCTTCTACTTGTCAACTTACACCCATTATTTCTAGTTTTATTATATTGTGATATTTCGAAAAAGCTATCTATTTACATTATCGAACCCATTCATAATTTAAAAAACCTGAATTAGATCACCCCTTAGCCTCCTAGTCTCGAGTGTAGTAAATTTTAACTCCTTAAGCCTATCCTCGTACGACTTCGACCTAAGCGACGGCATCATCTTAGTTGCTCGTCGTTGAACTTTTTCAATTTTATCTATATCTTTGCGCATATGTGGATTCCAAAATTGGATCGTGCACTCCAAATGGGGTCTAATGATTTATAAAGAGGAACAGTAATATCACGCGATTTGTACTCAAAATTCCTAGCTATAAACCCTAGCACCTTCTTTGACTTATTGACTGCTGCTGTACTGTTTCACCACTTTTAAATCACCAGTGACTATAACTCCTAAATCTTTTTCCTGTTCTACACTTGCCAACTCCTTCCCTGACATACTATATGCAAAATTACCATTACGTGAACCTATATGTAAAATTTTGCCCTTATCGACGTTAAATCTCATTTGCCATGTGACTGACCAATCAACGATTTTGTTCAGATCTTACTGGATTTTACTTCTATCTTCATTAATTGCCCTACCACCCAACTTCGTATCATCCGCAAACTTTGAAACTGTACTGACTAGGCCGACATCTACAGTAAATCGTTAATATATATAAGAAAAAGCAAGGGGCCCAATACAGAACCCTGAGGAATGCCGTTCGCTACATTAGCCCAAGACGACGACGCTCCATCAATGACCACCCTCTGTTTCCTACCTCGCAACCACTCTTCTATCCAATTTATTACTACACCTCTGATTCCATGAGCCTTAGTTTTTTCAATGAGTTTTGTGCAGTAAGGTGTCAAACGCTTTGAAAAAATTCTAAAAGATTAATTAAGCAAAATTTGTTCACCTAAAACCATGCTGCGTATTTCTAACCAAGTTATGTAATTCCAAGTGTTCAACTATACGATCCCTAATTATTGATTCCAGCAGTTTACCTACAACAGACGTTAAACTGATTGGCCTATAATTTCCCACTGCACCTTTATCGCCTTTCTTAAAAACAGGTGTTACATTTGCTCACTTGAAATTATCTGGTACGCACCCCTCAGAAATAGACGCATTAAAAATCTTTGTTAGTGGCACAACAATGCTTTCTTTTAATTCTTTTGGTTGTATGGGATATATGGAATCGATCCCAGGTGATTTATGCATTTTCACTTTTTCAGTATAGTGCATTATCTCCCTTTCACTAACCACGATATTATCTAAAGTATTACCATTGTCAAAAGGTATTATGTCTATGACCGTAGGGATATTCGTTACATCTTCTATTATAAAAACTGACGTAAAAAATTCGTTTAGCAGGGTAGCTTGTTTTCAGAAACTAGCTCTCCATCAGATTTTTCAACAGCCCCAAGACACTCTTTACTGGATTCCTATTATTGATGTATTGAAAGAATCGTTTGTGGTTTTCTTTGGCGTCACGAGCTATGGAGATTTCAAAATCACGCTTGGACTTTATTACGCTTTTTGCTTCACACCTTAGAGATGTGTAGTTGTTTCGTAACCACAAATTGTCTTTATTGCACTTATGTAGCCTATAAGCCCTATCTCTACTCCTTATAATATCCCCTACTCTAGAAGTAAACCACAAGGGCTTGTTATTTACTTTCGTACACTTAATGTTGTATGGTACACATTCCTCATTTATAGTCCTAAATACTGTTTCAAACGATTCCCACGTTATTTTTGCGTTGGAGATCCCCATTATGTTTTCCCAATTGACATGTGACAGTTCATTTCTAAATTTATAAAAGTCTGCGTGCTGGAAGTTAGGAATTTTAGTCGAGTTAGCTGGTTTCGAATGATTTATTGAGAGGACAAACTCTACCATATTGTGATCGCTATTGCTTAATGGTTCTATTACTTGAAGATCAGTGATTAGCCTATCGTCCGTAGTTATTACTAAATCTAAAATACTGTCCAGCCTCGTAGGTTCCCCAACCTTCTGAAGAAGATAGCTATCCTCGAGAAAATTAACTAAATGATTACCTTCCGTGTCTCCCTGCATTGTATCGTAATCCACGTTGGCGCAATGTGTGTGCGCGTGCATGCGTGTGCGCGCGCGCGCCATACATTTTAATCATCCATTTGTCTATATTTTGCTGTTTCAGTAAAAAAAAAAAAAATAGGGCTACGTCGTAGTCAATGTCGTAACACCGCTTCCCATTGATTAGCGAAGTTAAGCAACAATGGGTTGGATGGGAGACAGTCCGCTGCGTCCAGACTAAGCGAGCCGTGGTGCGTATCCCACATAAAGCAGTAGGTCCCCTCCGTTATATGACCGTAGATGTTGCGAAGGAGGTTAAACAACCCAGTCATTACATTACTGTACAGAAAAAAATAAATGGCCACCCGTTTTTATAATGGGGTGGTTGTTTAATCTTGTGAAAAACGAAAACAACGTAGAAATTGATACACACACACAAAAAAGCTTTTAGATAAAAAAAAAAATACCTTAATCATTGTACTACATCACGATATGCGATAATATAAAATTTGACATTTTACCCACATTCCATTCCATACGAGGAAATGGCTTTACTGGTATTTATTCCTATTTTAGTTATTTCACTTTCTCGAAATGGTGGAAACGGACATGAGTCAGCAAATAGCGAGGAAAAGTTCTGCATTTTTTGACACAATGATGTACTTAAATGCGCAAATGGAGCAACTGAAATTAAATCACAGCGCAGTTTTAACCTTAAGGTATTTATACGGTTAAATTTACTCATATGGATATTTAAATGATGCTTTGGTTACTATTTCAGCTTAAATTATGGTATTCAAAGTTTTAGGTACTAATGTAAAGTGAATTAAAAGGGTGCTTTTTGACCATTCTTGTTTGATTTGAGTAGGAAAGGAATATCTCAATTGAAGAGAGAAGTAGTAACAAAACCATTGAAAATATTATCCTTACCAAAGAAGAAAGCGAATATGCATGCAGCAATGAGAAAGGTAAGACAAAATGATGATTAATTTCTTCACCCATTTTAGAAAAGGCAAAAGGATAAAAAATACTTGAAAAAACCGCGTAGTACCAATTATACTTTGAGAAGCATACTGTTAATGTATTTCTTTAATCTTTTACCACACTTAACTCCGAAATCACATAACGAGTACATTTAAAGTTTGCTGTTCTTACTCCATATACACCAAATTAGTTTCAGGATGACTTTCATTGTAATTGTTCAGATTTAGTAAATTTTCCTTCAGCAATCTATATTTGAAAGTACTCTTGGCCGAGTTTGTCGTCATCTTTCAGGAAAATCGTGGTAGATTTTCAGAGCATTTAAATAATTATAATAATTCACACACTTTCTTGATGATTTTTGATAATTTAATTCGTGTAATCGATACTGCTGTTATTTTTGATAATTCGTGTAAGTGATACTGCTGTTAAGTTTTGAAACTGATTTGCTTCATTGAATTGGACATAGAAATTTTTTCCCTAAATTCATATATACACGATTAAACTAGATGCAGATATTCAGTATACTATTCCGGTCTTTGTACTTTATTTTATAAAGTGAATAGTAGTGACTGATGACTGACGTTACTGTAGGTAGAGGTCTCTTGTATGAGGTCATTTCAATTTTTATTTTATAAGATATTAAATCGGTAAACCATCATTTTTTGCGAATATGAAAGTTTAAAATGTACGAACATTTACGTCACGCGAGTTAACAAAGACCCCAAATATGTTTTCTGGCACATTTTAACTCAGTTGGAGGTGATGAGCACTGTAAGAGAAGTGCAGTCTACCATTCAAGTGATGCTTGCTCGTCAAGAATATGCTTCCGCCCTGGATCTCATCGCCACGACGCAAGATCTTCTCTCCAATGAATTATCCTCGGTTAAAGGTTTAAGGTAAATTCTCCAAAAATAGAGAATTTACTAAGTACTTCATCTTAATACGAAGTTACTTGGTTTGTTTTAAATGTATTATTGAAATTTACGTGTTATTATAAGAACTACACTATGTAGATAGTTTTAAACATTACAAGTTTTTCAAAGACATTTAGGTTGTGAACTGTCTGAGCATGAGAAATTGATTGATAAAATGGTTGCTGCAGAATTCAACAAATATATAGCTGAAGACCTCAATAGACCCCTGAGTGATACCAGAACCCTTTTAGATGAGGTATTTAGAATTTCTTGGCATCACTAGTAAGTGCTGTGCTTAATAACAGTAAAAATTGAATTAAAACACGAAATTTGTAGGCTGCCATTTGAATGATTCGTAATTTTTTACGTTGAGTATTTCGTAATTTTCTCGTTTCCAGGATCAGCTTATTGCTGTCGTATTTGCAGTTTTAAGACTACAGAAATTTGATTTCTTTGAAATTCTTAGGAATGAAATTAATGCTGCCATCAGTGCAACAATTAAACAGGTTAGCAACGAGTACTCAACTCTTAACAGCCTTCCTCACACTTTTCCTTCCTTCATACAACGGTTGTGTGAATATGAAAAACTATTATAGATGAATAAGTTTGAAATTGGGCAAGATGTAGCATTAGCCAATCCCAAACGGACAATTTGGACAATGCAAAATAAAGCTTTTGGGAAAGGAGACTGGATTTTGAGACAGCTTTATAAAACAAACATTTTTAAATCCTGTTTATCAGAATTAATGTCATACAGTATTTGTGTCTTCTCCCTCAACCAGTCTCTGCAGTCAAGATGTCCAATTTTGTCATTAGAGTTTCACTGTTATTCATATTCATGGAATCCATTACTTTACATTTTCTTTTGTACGTAGGTTGTAGCCGAAGCCGTCAGTGAGGTAGAAGTGGACCAAGAGACGACCAGTGTGGTTGACCAGGCAAAGGCTCTCCACATTCCAGAGTGGTTGTCTCTACTGGACGAAGTCACAACCAGGCTTCGAATCGTCATTGAGAGAGTTCGAGTAAGGAAATTGAAAAGGAAACGCATTTAATTCTCTGACTCGCCTTTTATATTAAAGTACAGTCAATTTAAAAAGTACTGTGGGGGAAACTCGGTGCTTTACTTTTATCTCTAAGAAACGTGGAATTTCACTGCAGGAGCTTCTGAATTGACTGTATGTTTTCTCCGTTACAAGTTGATTTCGCGTTGACATATGAACTTAATATTACCTAATCTAAAGGTCAGATAAAATGACCATCAAATGTAGGTGTATTTAATTATCTTTAAACGGTATTTTATGGACAGGCAAATATACAGAGGATTGACAAAAGTAAATAGACATCACAATGATTGTCCTCAAGAACAAATGGCAAAACTCATCAATGGCATACCAGAACGTGTGTCACCTTTACGTAATGGAAAGGGGAAAGCAACACGATTCTAAATATATTTATTCAATAAATCTGTTATTATTTATTCACTTTTATTATCAAATCAAAAACTGTGGGAAAACCAAAGATGTCTATTTACTTCTGTCAACCCCTCTGTACATGGCTGTATGCATAGTGCCGATAACATTTGAACTAAAGTTAAGATTTAGGAATTTTTCCATATTCCACGGATTGTGTAGTGTGTTAGTGTGTGTGAAGCGACGGGTAATGAAAGGTTATTCGCAGGCAATGATCCAAGTGATGGTTCAGGCGGTGGAAGCGAGCGCCGGTCGCTCTCAGCCAAGCAATGAAGGAGTGCATGCGGCATCTCTCGTCACTTTGTAAGCACTTTTTCTTCACATACCATTAGTAAAAGCCAGCGCTCGTGGCTGTCAGTAACACCGTTTCCCTATAAGCGAAGTGAAGACACTGAGGTCGGGGGTTCGACTCCCAATGGTGCTGGTTAGTAATAATCCAGGAGTTAGCACAGTAGGCCGCGTTCGTTTGGCCTGAGCGCTGTGGCAGTTTTTGGCTCTCCTCACTGATGACATGAACAGAAACTTTCAATGATCTTGATCGAAAAGTGAATTTATATAACATACGTCTTTCAGCGATGTAGATATGTACATTCCTCCCCAAAATTTTTATTTAAATATTAAATACTTATATAAATTATAAATTTTGCGTTTTAGGGTGTCTGCGGAAACGTGTGAACCGATGCTGAGTGAAGCGAGTTGCACCAAGGCCCTCGCGGGTCTTCAGGAAATACTCTGCGGGACTTGCGATTTTGCGCACGACAGATGCGCTAAGTTGCTGCACGCAAGGTAATTCATTCCTTTGGGATCTTAGATGAGGATATGAGCCCAATATTCCCTCGTACAGTATCTTATCCTTAGGACGTAACCCTTCTTTATAATACTCGAATCGCGTCGTTTAGAATAAGTCCATATTATTGAGAAGGAAAAGGGTTAGTTAATTCTTCATTTTCTTCAACATAATTATTATTATTTCATACTTTAAGCCAATGTTGAACCTCCTTACAAAAAATTAAGCTACGTCGTTACGAGTGATTTTCACTATGAATGTAATAAGTTCGCTTTCATTTCATGTTTCTTCTCGAGTAAATTATCACTTGCATGTTATTTGTAATGGTTATGTCCCCCCTGCGAGTAAATTTGGAGGAGTCATACCAGATTGTGAGTTACAACTTCATATCTGGGCTATAAGTTTTGAACCGCTGAACCAAGATGAAGTGTCATGAGCAAGAATCGGGTTCCTGCATCAAAAGTCTAGGTCACAAATAGGGGTGAAAGGTCAAAATGGGCTTTTCTTGTCCGCGCCAAAACTTTTGAGCTGCTCAACACAAATTGACATTTCGTACGCATATATATCGCCACAAGACAATGTGTTGCGAGCGAGAAGCGAGTCATTGCATCAAAGGTCAGAGGGCAGATGGAAATCCGCGCAATAACTTTTGAACCGCTCAACATAATGAAACTTCATACACATATGTACATTAATAGACTTAGTCCAGGCAATTTGTAGTTAGACCTGGGCAAAATTGCTTCAGAAGCTTTCTAAACTGTTTCCAGCTCAGGAACCATTGCCGAATAACATATCCAAAATTGGACCCCGGGAACACCCCCAAAAATGAAATTCAAAATGGCGGACTGGATGTTTCCTACGAAAAAAAAAATAAATATAATTTACGCTTTTATTTATAGAGATACATTTGATGCTTTTTCTTTCAGTTGTAATGTTTTAAATAATTCAACAATATACAACACAACCAGTTATTACGCAAATATAATGTTATATAGCTTTTTACAGATTTTTATAATCAATAATACAACAATTATTTTTTTCCCAGTTTCAAGTTATGTTCATTACAGAAGAAGTGATACCTGGTCACAAACATACAGAAATTAATCCTCTTCATCACTATCATCGGATAGATTACCGGTACTTGGGTTGTTATCGCAACCACTGATTCCATTACGCTTGCATCCACATCTTGAAGTAGCACATTTCGTCTTGCAGGAGCAGCTGATCATGTTGAGTAGATAATTTGGAGCTGGTGGCTTGTCGCAGGCTGTAGGGTAGTAGGAATTATTCTTTACATACCAACCCCACTGTTCTGCATCGATCTTCTCTTCTGTAGACTTCCAGATTAGTATTTGAAAGTATGTGCGAAAGCTGTGGTACTTTGTGGACGCATCGGTAGGTGGCAAACGTTCGGGTGTAGCAAAAGATTTAGCTGTGGCTACCTTTTCAACTAACATTCGATGACGTAGTGCGTTAGTGGATTCAAGTGTTTTGCAGCCATACAACAGAAGCATTGCCTTTCTTCCAGCGGCTTCAATGTCAGAGTGTTGGCAACAATCAGAACAGAATGTATTTGCAACTGAACGGAGTTCAGCCACCTTCATCAGTGTGTCGAATGCTTTGGCTTTACCGATCGAAAAAATTCTGGATGTGCTATCACAGCCCGTGAAAGCATGCACAAACAGGAGATACTTGCAGATGTCATTGCCTAACAATGATTGAATGCTGAGAATATCATACACAGGATTAGGAGATGGTCCCCGTCTTATATCGCTGCGATAGTACAACTTGAAACCACTGTCCTTGGCATGGTACAGAAGGAGAATCAGCAAGTCGGTGTCTTCCCTATTACTGTTGTAGTTGCATTTTCTGATGAGGAAACTGCTGCACGAACGATGTCCACATCAGCATCCCCATCTGCGTTGTGAACAGTACACCCGTGCTTCTTCAACATCTCACCTACGAGGGAAATAAATGCTTGCTTGCTTGTTTTCATTAGCCAAGAAGTGTTCCTTCTGGCCAACAAACTTCATGCTTGGACTGAGATTCACATTTCTGCTTGTCTTGGTGCTGCGTCTTCTGTGGGTCATGTCCTTGATCGTAGGAGAGCTGCTGTAGCCATCAAAAACAATGATTGCTTTTCCATGTTTTCAGAGTGAAATCGGCATATGAGTTGGCGATGCTGTCATATGTTTCATCTTGACGCCAGGAAACACGATGTAGTAGAGATCCACCATCCAATACGTACTGGTCTGTGCACTGAATTTCTTGAACTTCTTCCATGCGTAAAGTGTCAGTGTATTTGATTATTGCATGAGCTAGCTGAGACTTATCGGGTTTCCTGAAGATACTTCGTGATTCGAACAATGCAGGAGGATATGCACACAGTTCGTAACACATGACATCTTCAAGATTCATGTCTCCGCCAGTGGCAACAGTCATCATTCTCTGAAACAGTAGTGCAGGATCTACTTCTATATCTGAAGCATCAGTGATCACAACGGCAGAAGCAGATCCTAGTGTTTTCACTTTGTCAGATCTTTTGGCAGAATATGTAAAGGCTTGTTTCCAATCATTTTTACGACAATGTTCGTACCGATTGAATGCAATTGATGAACGTTAACTCCAGGATCAGCAGTTAGCCCTGTTACAATGTTGCAGAGACCCGAGGTAGAATGGAATGGGGATAAGGATTCCAGACGTTCAAGTACTTTCTTCATGTCATTACTGTCCCTGATTTGTCTACTTCCCCTCATTTCCTTGTGCTGTTCACTACTTTCCAACAAAACTCTGGTGTATTCCTGCATTGCTAAGTTATAAGTGGAACACAGAGGCATAGAAAAGAGCCACGTTGTCCTTTGGATGTCTGTAAATCCACTTCCGCGTGTCAGTCCGCCTCTGCTTTTCAGGGAACGCATTAGTACTTGTTCTATCACCAGGTCTGTGCCGAGTCCGGCCCATAATCTGTCGCTTCTTCTTACCACAAACTTACCTTCCTGGAACATTTTGTTAACGGCTGGATTTTCAGAAGGCAAACTTAACATTTTCTGCAGGTACAGGTATATCGATTTCAGGTAATTGTGATGTCCGGCTGCTGCAATTATGGGGATGGTCTCCAGCATAGCTTGCAAGTGCAAATCCCACGAGCCGGTTCTGTCTGCTGTTATCAAGGAACGTGCAATGTTGATCATTCGCTGATATTCCAACCAGAGTTGACTTGTTTGCGAAGTAGATTGTAGGTCAGTTTTCTTCGCATCCAAAGTGGTAGCAATCTGACACAATGCATTCGAAGATTCCACATCCTCAACTGATTGTTTGGCGGTCATAACATCGTCGAGCAGGTCACAAGCTTCCTTATGGAGGTCATGAGGAGTTCCATCTTCATTACGAGGGAAAACGTCTGCGACTAGTAAGGTACTAAGAGCTGCATCTACTATCATATGACCACGTATCGCTCTTGAAACAGCTTTTCCAGACATTATGTGTTGCACGGCATTTGGTCCGTATATTTCTTGAAGTACTTCAGACAATCCTGAACCATTCATAAGAGTACCGACTGCTCCCAAAAGATTCATCAGAGTGTGAAATGATCCCAGCATTAAACCAATGTCCTGCAGGTCTCTCTGTTCATTGATGATTTGGGAAGCTTTCCAGAACAAAGGCTGATCAAAGGTAATAATGCATGGGACTTTTTGATCGCGTGCTATCTTGCTCAAATATAGTAATGTCGAAAATATGCAGGTCATGTCAGTTGGCGACATATCTATGATGGGAAGGAACGTGATCGACGCCACACCTGGATGTGAGACACTTGATCCACCGTGAATTGCCTGCATTGTTCCCGACCAACTTGGACCTGATCTTTCTGCTGAAGATATCTGCCAGAGAAGACTAAGTCGACTTATGGTGGCAGTGGGTACTGGAAGTTCGCGGAATGAGATGTCCCTCAACATGCTTCTCGCGTGTCTATATTCCCTAATGTCAACGGTTGCAATCTTCTTAATGTCATGGTCACCAACATTACGCCTGTGAATAGAAGGGTGGATCTTGATCTTCGGAGTTATTGCGGCAATCATACCCATTCCATGAAAGGTATTCTTCCCATCCAAAGTGCAGACATCATGATGGACGTTATCTGCTGCTAGAAGGACTGCAGTGTTTTCATCAACAGTAAAAGAGCCAGACCCACTTGCCAGCGCCGCGTTTCTTTCGAATCTTGTTACTTCTGCATACGACGAACAGTAACCCAACTGATGGAGAACGTCAATAAGGTACCTTGACCTAAAGTTGTGGTGTAGCTGAACCGACAAACCGATCTGTAGTGGACATAGTAATCCTCTAGGACGGGTTGCTTGCATAATGCTCTGCCCAATTGCACCTATTTTTCTTGAAGCATCCTGTCCCGCAAATGCTTTTGATAATAGCAATTTCAGACTGTTGGGAATGTAATCAAGAGCACTTTCTGCAGTGATGTCATTTGGAGATGGATACACATCTTTTCTAGGCGAGTCGACAGACTTGATATCACTTCTGATTATTTTTGCAGCAGCTTCTACTAGGTAAATCTTCTGTAGCTCTATATCTATATCACATTCTTTCGACTTTTTGTGATAATCTATAAGAATTTCATTAGCTGTCTCTCGTAGTGTTACTACATCTGCCTTCCCACTTTCACCTGATATTATGATCTTGTCTCCGTAACGTTCTAAAAGCTTTCTCTTCATGTGCCTGCGTTCGTAGACAGAGCTCTGACTTCCTTGAAGATATTCCTCCATTTTGGAAATTAGGTCTCCAATCAACAGTTGTTCATCATCATTCTCTTCCAGGTAAGCACAGGTCTGAAGGAATGCTTGGTGTTGCTCTTCATTAGTTGGTCTCCCTTTCTTCGAATCATGATCGTCGGAGGAGTATGCGCGAGGAATGTTTTTTCCACTTCGAAAATTTACGCTGCAGGTGTGATGGTAGACACAATCTGCAGCAGGAAGATCACGAAGATAATACTCCAGACGGCCTTTTACATTAAACGACCATTCATCGCAGCGGCTTTCACAGCACCTTTTTATGGTTTCGGAGAACTCTGTAGTTCTTATTTTGACATGCTCTGATTTTGGTTTGTGTTTGGAAAAAAAGTCCACAAAGGTATCACAAAACAAACAGTGAGTAGCACTGGAAAATGCGTATTCATGAAAACGAGCACTTTTCCTTGGTATTGCCTCGGCTGCGGTCTGTCGCTTCTTTATTTCAATGGTCTTTTTATCCGTAAACCTTTTCCTACATACAACGTGAACACTTATTCCAGCTGTTGCAACAACATCGCTTCCACGGCTGCGGCTGGATGCATTTATACCATCTGCTCCTTTTTGCGAGATGTGAACCACTTCCTGTCCGCTGTCCAATTTCTCCAATTCTTCAGGGGTCTGCATTCTTGAAGGCGGACGCACACCGAGTCAGTCTGAAACAGAAAACACAAATTAATAAACTGTGTTGCAGTATTTAAAAGGAGTACATAATAACAGTTTTAAAGAAAATGACAAGCACAAATACGCAGATTTGATAGTGGGTAGTAGGAATTAAAGAGTTGTATATAATATAAGTTTATAAAGATGTAGCAATGTCCATTCTCACATACACTCCATACAGTATATTTTATTTACATTACGTGACGTCGTAGTTTAATACTAGCCGCCTAATACAATTTTTAGTGTCATATAGGTTAATTTAGAAACGAAAATGTGTTTTAAAACATTTTACTGATCAAGAAAAACGTCATAACTCTCTCTACAAAGCGAAATTAAAATTTATTGTATTTCGTAGGAAACTGCCAGTCCGCCATTTTGAATTTCATTTTTGGGGGTGTTCCCGGGGTCCAATTTTGTCGGATTTTGAATATGTTATTCTGCAATGGTTCCTGAGCTGGAAACAGTTTAGAAAGCTTCTGAAGCAATTTTGCCCAGGTTGAAGCTATTTTTGCTCTAGATTGCCTGGACTATATTTGTCGCGATCAAGACTCGGGTCCTTGTATCAAAGGTAAGGTCACAAAAATAGGCGGTGGCATTCACGTCGTTCTGACATAGTTGTTGTTATTACCACCACCATCAGGACTCGAATCCCTGACCTCAGTGTCTTTACTTCGCTTATAGGGAAACGGTGTTACTCACGTAGCTTATACAAGATCGTTGTATCGTCCGCACATAATAAACCTTTGACATTGCCAGTCGAAAGCCATTTATATAGGTACAGTATATAGTGCCAAATTTATCGTTACCAGTTTATAGACACTATTTTATAGGCTGCAAAAGGGCGTTCGAATGTCAAACCGGGCTTCACCAATTTATGGGGTCACTTTAACGGATTTTACTTGTTGAAGCTCTTCAGAAGTAATTTTAATGTAATAGTTAGTTTGTTGTAAAGAGGTCACTAGATAATGTAGTATCAAGAGTCAAGAAAAAGAAATAAGTTTCGTGGGTTTTTTCTTTAATTAATAAACAGATAAATGTTCATAGTGAATAACGACACAGTTGGTTAATTTAGAATATGCAAATAATAGTGAATGAACTGCTAGAATTAAATATTAATTACAACGAAAGACAATGCTCAGAATGTATATGGAAGGTAGGTGAACTCGCTACACGAATTATAAGGTAACGCACGACCGAATTTCGGAGTCCTTTAGAGGTGAACGGAATGACAAACTCGCATTCAGTAGGCCCTTGGCGAGGGTCTTTTAGAGCGGGTTACATCTTAAGAGGATATGTTGTCACTGCTGTTATTATTCTTCAGTTAAACAACCTCGAGTCGTAGTTGTGGTCTATCTGCTGGAGGCATTTCCGGCGGCGGATTAAAAAAATTTGAGAAAAAAAAAATGGCTCTGGACCATATACTTTGTACCTTTCATTGTTGCCTTTATGGGCGTTCTCCCGCTGTCACTCGTTTTCTGGAACCGTGCCACTTCCTACAGACGTAAAACTTAAGGTCCCATCGAAGTTGAAAAATGGTTCGGTTGTTTGAATTAGCGCTTTCCGCTTCGTATATTTCCGGCCGAAAAATGCCTTTATGCTCCTGGAAACTCGCCGTAGTTGATCGCTACAACTATAGTAGGAAACCCAAAGTACTTTTTTTTTTTTGGTTTATACTCCTTTTAGTATTTTTAATAGCCGTAAGTGGGGCTTCCACCCGGAGCCAAACACTTCAACTATATCTGAACTTGGCTTAGCGTTGATTTGCCGCTAGGATTACGTTCTTTACTTTTCTCCAATGGTCCAGTTTATTGTGTCATACCGACATACGTTTTTGTTGGTCGTTGTGGGACCCCATGCGTAATCGGAGATGACAATGCTAGTTTGTTTTAAGTATTGACTTTGGTTGCGTAAATAATAGCTACAAAATACATAAATTTTCTTAAAGGTCTCGCGACCAAGGTTTGGATAAAATGAGCGCGAGTGAGTTTCTATGTCTGTCGGGGATCATTGAATCTTTCGTTGAGGACACACGCAAGATCTCCGGGAGAAAAAGTTCCCCCTTCAGAATGGGGCTTCAGGGACAAGTAAGTTAGTTACCTAGGTGTAAATTAAAGAGCCCACTCGCCTATTAGTTAATTAATTAATTTAATTAATTTATTCATCCGAAATTAAAGACTTTTAGATATTTTTAAAACGTATTTTGTTTTGGGTTTTGTCATTGTAAGTTTTGTTTGATTTCGGTATCAAGTATTTGGTTAGTTTTTTTTATCATTATTATTATTGTTGTTATTTATTATCACCGTCATCAGTGTCGTTATCAAACAGTTATAAATAAGAAATAATATTAAATCATCGTAAAACGATAAATTCTGTTTTGATTTGCCCCCCCCCCCCCCCATTACCAGCGCAGTGAAGCGTCGTACTTGATGCGGATCATAAAGAAAATGTATTATGTATTTCAAAAAGTAGCGAAAGCTATGAAGAATAGTGCCGTATTATTTCCCCTCAAAGAATTTTTTTGTTAATATTATACGGTTTCCTTCAGGCAACGAGATTTGTGAGTCGTTTTCATGAAGAGAGAGATGGTCGCCTGAGGCTGAATTTAAGCAGCGAGCGATGGAAGGCCGTGGCCATCCCGAGCGACCTTCAAGCCTTAATGGATCACATTTCAGCTACTGGTAAAAGCTAAACATTTAATATTTTTAGTGCCGTTTACTTAAGATTTTAAAAATTCGATTAAATGATGTTAAAATTTAATTAAAGCAAATACGAGGCATGGGCGTCTGTTAGCTTAGTGGTTACGGTGGCGGACTGTGAGCGGTGAAGCTCTGGTTCGCTCGTATCTGCTGGCTTCTGGGTTAGGTTAAGTTGGCCGCTTACGCTGTCATGATTGCTCGGGCTAGAGGTGACCCTGGGGCGCACTCGCCCCAACATCGTGAGTAAATGAGTAAAGTAGTAAAGAACTTTAGATGCCACTATTTTCCCCATGCAAAGTCGGGGCACAGGAACTTAAGCCCGTATCACGCGCCCATTTGTTGCTCTCTTCACCGCTGTAAAGTGTCTTGCCTAAAATCGATTAGAACCGTATACGTATTAATCGGTAGCAATCGGGATTTGAAAATGTATCAAATTTATTAATATCTATTCAGCGCCAAGTTTTTAAAATTTGTTGCTGATTTTTTTAATGCGGGAAAGGGGGGCCAAGGGCGAACGCCCGCAAAAACGCCTCACCCCCCCAACATAGGAGAAGAAGAGAGCCAAAATTAAGATCCAAAGTTTTCGAGATGACTGGACACTGCGTTTGAAAGATTGGAGGTCGTAGACGGGTGGGAAAGATCGATTGAGGAAGGTTTTTTCAGAGTTCACCGGTTGAGTAAATGAAAAATTAGAAATATCGATTAACCCTCGCGTTAAAGAGTTGGAGAGAAGAGGGATGAGAATCTGGTATTGCATACTCTCCTTAAAGGAGGCATGTAGTTAGAGTTGAGTTAAGAAGAGCAGTGTCCGATTAATGTGAGAACGGCTACGTGGGGCACGATTCATTGATGAAAAACGGCAACAAACGGCCGTGTGATATTGGGTTTCGTCAAGAGAACCAAAGCATTACGAGTTGGTGGTTCTCAATCCAAATCGAACCCGGAAATGTTGAGAGTTCAGTCCCTCAGAGCAGTCACGGGAACTCTCAAACCAAATAAGGAACGGTGAAATTGATCGTAAATGAGTGAAATAATTGAGAACTAAGCGTTGGTTGGAAAGGACTTGTGTTGCTATCAAGTAAGGAAATAATTGATGTAATGATGAAATTTTATAAACGCAACCATCTCTAATTTTGGTGAGAAATCTATTTAATTTTTACGTTCTTAAAATCACAAAAATTTCTTTTATAGAACTAATAAAAAGCATTACCTCGCACTACCCTTTCCGTAAATAAATTCAATACGATATACTTCGCTTTAACGGTAGAATTTAAAGGCGAACAGAACGCTCGTAGAACTTCTAAATTAAGTATATGAAGCCGAGCCACTCTTCAGTGAGTGCTCACTTAAAAAAATAATAGTAAGTGTAGTTACGTAGTTACGCTTTTTTGGAGAGTGTGATATAAAATAAATTTAAGATATTTTAAGGAAAAACTAGAATGGTAAGAATAGAATTTGACGTTGCTATTTTGAAAAGGAATGTTCTCAGAATTGATCATTTTTCTTCAGGTTTGCTACAATTTCCCCCAACACGAGCGGAAAGCGACTCTTCAGCTTGTTCTCAAAACCTGTCCATCTTTCACAACACTCCTTCGAATCCCACGCAATTGCCACAGTCCCACTCTTGTCCCGCTCTGAATAGCATCTCTAACGGTATTACTGAAACTACGCAATGCACCTCCACGGGAAAAGGTGGAGTAACTGTGTGGGGAGAGGAATACGTTATCGTCGGAGTATGTGTTGTAGTTGTAAGATTGATAGTGGAGTATGCGGAATGTGCAATAACGCTACGCCTCGCTTCCCAACAGTTACTTACGAGACTTATAGATTTACTTCGGAAATTCAATGCAGATACGTGTAGGTAAGTGGTGGATGTTAAGTTTTTCGTTCTGTACCTTCTAAAGCCATTTGTCTTCCGAGTAGAAGCTTATTATCCTCTCTTCATTACGAGGTTACTTATCGAGGCAGGCGCCGTTTCGCTTGGTCTGAAGACAATCACGACGAGGCATTTGGCGTTGGCGTTGCGGTCTCTGCAGCTCCTCCTTACACTCATTCCTAGACTTTCGTATCACTTCGCGGTCATTCTGAAGCTTTCTCCCGTGGAGAAACACATCGAACAGGTAAGCGCCTCCTCGCTTACGGCTAAGCTATTTTTGGAATCTGGTATTTGGTCGAAATATATCCAAATGATTTGTTATTTTTCCATTCTCTATATAACTTTCTTCACTAAAGTTCATAGAAATAACTTTGATGTGTTCTGCATTCTTGGGAGTTGATTTTATCTTATGTTCCAGTTTAGATTTTGCTCTTCACATTGAATTATCGTATTTGTCAAGTTTTCAGTATGCTTCATATTGAAAATGTGTTTAATTCTGACTTCCATATACCCTTGCCTTTCGAAGTGAAAGAATGCTTATTCCTAGACCACTATCAGAACTGCTGCTTTTACAGGTATTAATAAAAAATGCATAAGAATAAAATATGTTTCGACTCCAAGAACTCTGTTTAATCTCTCGAGACTTTAAACCGCCTTTACCCTACGTGGCTCTTCTTAAATTGGTCGTCATGTACCAAAAGTTGAATTTCGAGTGTCTGTCCTCGTATCCATCATTAAATGAAGATGCATATCGGGTAGCAAAGTATGCTACACCTCTTATCCCTGTGGTCCCTGCTTCCAACAAGTTATCCCACCCCTTCACCTATGGCCCGACAGTAGAAGATTGCTCTTGCTCGATTTCAGTACAGCTATACCCGCCTAGCTCATGAGTATTTAATGAAGAGGGGTTCGGGTCTCCATCTTGTGACATTTATAATGCCCCTTGACGGCGTAACTTGGTGGTCGAATATCCCCGCCTGGAAACCTCGAACGGCAACATCTCGCTGGGCACCGGGGACAGGACTGTACGTTTTCCTCTCTTTGGGTCTCGGAGGCGGATGCGTGCTACCCGGGTCGGGGGTTTAGGCCGGAGTATATTTGTAGAGGAACAGATTTCACATTGTATCAAGTCTTCAGCGATATATAGGCATTGATCTCATGCTTTCCTTATGATTTCTAAAACGATTCTTGTTTTATTAACTGATTTTTTGTCATTTCCTCGTTTCATCGTAGTCTTGTTCCATTTCATTATTTATTTTTTTAGGGGAATATTCGTTATAGCTTTGGTGTGCCCGGTAGTTCAGTAGTTACGTTGGCGGACTCTGATTCGTTCTTGCTGGCTGGCTCCTGGTTCAGTTGGCCGCTCACCCTGCTGCCACTGTAAATGAGCTTCCTGGCAGTTACCTTTTTCAATAACCTCACTGTTACGACGCCAGAAAAGTTTTTAAAAAACTGTCAAAGTGACCAACATCCTGCAGGGTTAGGTTTGGTACTGTGATCCCTTCTAGGCCTATTGCTGTTTACCCTCCCTCTGGCTACTTCTGTGTACACTCCAGAGTTGACTGCGATATTAAGAAATCTGCATAAACGCGAACATTACTAAATTAGCGTTTGCTTCCCCCCTACTCTAGGGCTGCATCCCCACCATTCCTGCGTTGGCTGGCTATGCCAGGCTCTCTAGCAATTACCCTACCTAATCCAACAACCTGGAAATACAACCTAACGCCTCGTGGCCTTATTAGCGAGGTTAATCTCTTAATTAAGAGATCTGAAGATTTGCACGCATCCCTACAGTACCTTCTTCCTCCTTCCCGATCAGTCGTGTGATGAGTGCCAAGCATGTGTTCATGAATTGAGCAAGAATCGGTTCCCTGCATCAAAGGTTAAATGGAGTTTTTACGTGTCCGCTCTATAACTTTTGAACCGCTCAATGTAAGTTGATGAAATTTCACACGCATATGGGTCCTCAAAAGACGATGTGTCGCGACCAAAAATCAGATCCATGCATCACGGGTCAAGGTCACAAATTGTCGGAGACATTGATGTCATTCCGACATAGTTCTTTTTGATACAACTCGGTTACTTCCTCTTCACTGAGTACGTGGTGTTCGTGCGAGATGACGTTGGGGAGGGGGACGGGGTTGAAACGGTGGTAAAATATTTAGTCAGTCAATCATTCGAAATAATTAACGTTTTTGACACTCGTATGTCCATTCACAGTCTTGTGGTCGAGAGTCAAAGAAGCAGCTTCAGCTACACACACTGAAAGAGGCGAATTAATTATTTGTCCGCAAATGCTACAAACAGATTTTAACGTTTATTTAACTTTTTGTTTTTCTAGCAAATTTTTATGGCAGTTAACTGTTGCGTATTTCTCAAGTAGTTTTATGGATAAATTTTAATTTACAATTAGGATGAAAGAACAATTATTAATTTTCAAGTGAAGTGACGCTTTACAATACTGAAGGCTATTTGTTTACGATTTTGCGATCATATTGTTTGCTGATGATTTTAAACCTTTAACTTCTTAGTACTTAACTGAAAAACATTTGCACAAAGTATTAATATTTTGGTTGAATATAATTTAGCCGCGTGTATACGTATAAGTATTTTTGAGTGTGTAACAAGATGAAAATCTTATTTCAGCTTTCGAGGGAATATCGCGAGCACTGCGAGGCAATTGAGAAGAAGATTGTGAATGTGATGAGTGATTCCCTCGAAAAACACCTAAGTTCGTGGGAAGCGCGATCTCCTGTTCCTTCACAGGCCTTCAACAATATCTTAAAATCGCTTTCCAAATTACACGAAACCATCTCTGGAGTTTTGCCCACGAAACAGGTAAATCGAAGTTGTCAAATCCTTGTTCACACTTTAATCCAAGGTTACAAGCATCGAAACAGCCCCTGACTTTAGTTTTATTCATTTTAGATGAACTTTGGCCGTAGGGTTTACGTAGAAAGATTTTAAACTTTAAAAATTGCCCTACGTTACGTCACCTTGGAAAAGGGGTCTGAAGGTTGTACGACCACGTGGGATTTAGCCTTATTAGTACAATATATATATATATATATATAATTATTTTTTATGCAGGAAGTAGTGGCCAAGGGCAAATGCCCACAAAAGCGCCCCTCCCACAAAAGCGCCCCTCCCACAAAAGCGCCCCTCCCATAGAAGAAGAGGAGAGCCAAAATCAAGGTTCGGGGTTTTCGAGATGCCTAGATACTCGGCGTTTGAAAGGTGGATTGAGGAAGGTTGTTCCAGAGTTGACTGGTTGAGTAGATGAAAGACTGAAAATACCGATTAACCCTCGCGTTACGGAGTTGGACAGAAAAGGAATGAGAAAGTGTAGAAAGTCTAGTACTGCGTGCGCTCCTTAAAGGAGGAGGTATGCAGTGAGAGAGTTCAGAAGAGCAATGTCCGTTATGATAGCGATAGTAAAGAGAGAGTGATTGAAGACAATCGGTAAGAGGCGGGGAATTGATGAGACGAAAAGCCTTTGATTCCACCCGGTCAAGTACGGCTGTGTGGGTTGATCCAACCCACACATGAGAAGCATACTCCATACAGCGGCGAACAAGACCCCTGTACAGAGACAGAAACTGAGTCGGGGTGAAGAAACCACGGAGGCGGCGGTACAGCACACACAACCTCTTAGAAGCTGTTTTAGAAAGAGAGTATATGTGATCTTTCCAGGAAAGATCACTAGAGAAGGAGACTCTAAGAATGTTAAGAGAAGAGGAAGGATTGAGTTGCGTATTGTTGAAGGTAAAGGGATTGTCGTGTGGAAGATTGTGACGAGTAGACAGATGGAGGAACTAAGTTTTTGAGGCATTGAAAGCCACAAGGTTTTCTCTGCCGCAATCAGAGATAGCAGAAAGATCAGAGGTCACGTGCTCTATAGCCATACTACGCGAATCATGGAGTGACTGTTGAGAGGGACGCTTTGGGAAGCGGGTGGAGAAGTGAAGAGTGGAATCATCGGCATAGGAGTGAATAGGACAGGAAGTGCGAATTAAAAGATTAATAAATAAACAGAACCCTTAGGAACACCAATGTTAATAGCTTTAGGAGAAGAACAGTGGCCATCTGCAACCGCAGCTATAGGTCAACCAGAAAGGAAATTAGAGATGAAGGAACAGATAGAAGGATAGAAACTTTGGTTTTGCGTGGAATCTAACGGGTGGTCAGAAATTGCAAAGTCTTTGCCATGAATCGATCTCACGAGCTACCCAGAGTGCCCATATATCAGCCAAATCCAACGTTTTAACCACTAAGCCACCCAGGGTACCCACTTATCTACCAACGTATTTCTTTTATGTAAGGCTGAACAGCTGAGTAAACTGTGGCCGGTCTGCTCTTTTTGGGAATCGAACCCGGGGCCGGTAGATTCATAGTCAACAATGCTGACCACTACATCACCGAAGGGCGCTAAGTTTTGTTTCCGTACGTATTGTTCATATCAACCAAACAATTTTTTTTGTATGGAAAGATGAACAATTTGGGCAGAAACAAAACCAAGGTAGTGTATATGTATACAGGGTGTTTCAGGAGGGAAGGTCAATACTTCGGGAGGTGATAGTATCGGTCATTGTGAGAAAAAAGTTCATATGAACATGTCTAATTCTGAATGGTTACGGAGATAGAGCTGTTTGAATCTACAAATACAAAAGCATTGTTAATGGTAATCAAGAAAGAGAAACCAATTACTGTTTTTAACATTTAATGTTTAAACATTGGCACTTTGAATGGTATCAGATACAGAAATGACAAATTTGTTACAGTTTACAATACGTTTTCGAAAATCCCACCGTCAACCTCAATGCACTTTGCAACTCGTGTGCGAAGATCGCGTGTTGTTCGTCTGAGTTGATCTTGACGTTCCTTTATGTGGGCAGCAACATCCAAAATGCGCGCGAGCAATTCGTCTCGTGTATCCACGTTTCTTTTGTAAACTTGACTTTTCATCCACCCCGACAAACAATAATCTAACGGAGAGAGGTCTGGAGACCTTGGTGGCCATTGAATGGGACCACTGCGGCCGATCCATCGACCAGGGAAAGTTTGATTTAGGTATTGCATCACCAGACGGGTAAAATGTGGAGGAGCTCCCGTCATGCTGAAAGTACATACCAGCGCGTGTAGCCAAAGGAACATCCTCCAATAGTCCTGGCAATTCATTTTGCAGAAATTCTAGGTAACTTTGTCCTGTAAGACGATTCCCTGAAGTAACAGGGCCAATCAGCTGATCATCGATGATACCGCACCACACATTGGCAGAGAAGCGATGTTGAAAATTTGTTTCCACAGTGGCATTTGGATTTTCGTCTGACCACCGATGAGAGTTACGAGTGTTGTTGATACCGTCACGGGTGAAAGTAGCTTCATCGGTGAACAGTATTAATCGAAGCAATCGGTGATTAGCATTTACCCAATGACAAAATTCCAGTCGCATGGCAGCGTCTCCTGGTTGAAGGTGGTGTACACGTTGTGCATAATATGGATGCAAGCCTTCCTCACGTAATGTTGCCATACTCTTGTGGGTGGTACACCGAGACGTGTAGAAATTCTTCGTGAGCTAGTAGTAGGACTACGCTCTACCAACTGAAGAATGTTTTCCACTTCATCCACATCTTGTTGACCTTCACGTTCAGATGAAACATGAGCGCTGGGAAGTGTACCAATCTCACGCAATGTTGAAAACCCTGGTAAACACACTTCGATCCGGAATTCTGCGGTTCAGAAACCGTTGACGGTATTCTGCAACAGCAGATGTTGCACTTCCATCGCAAAAATCGTAGACATACACCATATCTGCATATTCGGCATGTGTGAAGGTGTGTGGCATTCTTAACACTGCTTCAAACACCAAACAATGTCACTCACAACAGTCAGCTGTCGATTGGCTTATGTTGCATGCTTACATGGTTCAATGTTATAGGGGAGGGAAGGGGGTTGGAAGAGTTGCGCGCGCATCAGATTCAAACAGCTCTATCTCCGTAACCATTCAGAATTAGACACATGTTCATATGAACTCTCTTTCTCACAATGACCGATACTATCACCCCGAAGTATTGACTTTTCCTCCTGAAACACCCTGTATAGCAAAGAACTATAGACCAGTGCTATTGACGTCCCACCTCACCAAAGTATTTGAAAAAATAGTTCGAGAGAAAATATATGACTTGGTGACACTGGAAAGATTTAACGAAAATCAGCACGGATTCCGATTAGGAAGATTATGCCTGTCAAAACTTATAGAGCACTATAATAATATTCTAGACGCATTTGAAAGCAATGAAAACTACGATGTCATATACACAGATTTTGCTAAAGCGTTCAACAAATATGATCATGATATAATAGCACATAAAATGAAATATATGGGAATAACAGGCAAAGTGGGAAAATGGAGCTACAGTTTCCTCGAAGAACGTCTACAGGTAGTACAAATTCAAGGTATATCATCATCAGAATCGGAAGTACGCTGCTCAGTACCACAAGGAACAGTATTTGCCTCACTCGTATTCATTATTATGCTAACAGACATAGACAATGAAGTAAAGAGCAGTATAGTAACATCGTTTGCAGATGATACAAAGATCAGCAAAAAAATCAGTGATGCAAAAGAGGTGGAGGCCTTGCAGAGGGACACGAACAGAATATACAAATGGTCAGAAGAGAACGATATGACATCTAACACCGAGAAATTTCAGCTCTTGAGATATGATAAAAAATGAGGAACTTAGACGGCGTATTATGCCCCCGATAGACAGGAAATTCAGGGAAGCACGAAAGCGATTGATTGGGGGGTAATAATGACCGATGATGCGAAATTCGAGACACAAAATCAGATAGCGATAAACAAAGCAAAAAGAGTCGCGGAACAGGTACTAAGAACCTTTAAAAGAAGGGGGGCAAGAAAGTATTGATCCCCCTGTTGAAAACACTGATCATGCCAAAACTTGACCACTGCTTACTCTTGACGTCCCCGTATAAAAAGGAAGAAATTAATAATAAAATCGGCGAGCCGTCAGAGAAAGTATCACCCCCGGCCATCACACCAAATGTTATAACCCCTCCGTCTATGGCCCTGGGGTGGTTCGAATCGACGGGGGTTCTGGTTGGGAGGCAGCAACGGATATTTTCTCGCGATACTTTGCTTCTATAATATACCTAATTTCTTTCTCTCGCTATAGGGTCGACAGTTGTTAATTCTTCTCTTTCTATAATACTCTGATACTTTCTCTGACGGTTCGCCGATTTTCTTTTTATAACTTATCGGGAACTATTTTCTCTATTTACTAAGTTCTCGGAAGAGAGCCCAACTCGAAGAGAAAAATAAAGTTTCTCTCACTGTAATTTACTTATAAAAATGTACAGGTAGTGCTCTGAATTTACAGGGGTAGAGGTTCGACCTCTCGATCATGGCTCAGGCCGGAATCTAAAAATTTAAGGAGGCAAGGGGTCTCTGCCCACTTCTCGCAGCGAGGCTGCTAACAAGGGAGTGTCGTAGTAGTGACCAAAGAAGAGTGAAGTTAATTTTACAATTACATGTATCATACAAGTCTAAATGTTGGGGGAATGCAGTTGAAGGTTAAGTTTCCCCCCCTTTTAAACACATGATCAGATGAAAGATTCCAAATAAAAACTAATCGTATTTTCGCCGAGTATACATTTCTGAAGGCGATATAATTTCGTAGTAGTACATAAGTACAATCTAAGTACATCATTGAATACGTTGTAATTTTGGTTCACAACAATCGTGATTATAATTATGGATTAATTCACATTCCCTTAGTACCGTTTAGTTACAATCACATTATATTAAATTATTACAGTTAATTACAATTAAACAGTTACTATAACTTTTTGTTTTTACAGTGTTTCATATTAATAGACAATTAAGATGTTAGAAATATAATACAAAGTACATGGGCACATACGGTATATAACACAACATAACACCTTATGTTATAAATTTGTAGCAGAAGCAAGAGAGGATTTCGAATTCAGATGCTTGCTTTTGCCGTGGATAGCGGAATTTGACCACTTACCTAAGCATTTTCGAGTTCATTGCGGGAGACGAAATAATTAAAAATAAAAATAAAAAAATAATACAAAAGAATGTATTTGCGCGTTTTCGAACGAACAGATACGAATGCATAAAGTTTTGCATTTCATAGACTGACACGAGTAAAATGAATATCTAATAGAATTGATATAGGATAATGGTCAAGAGAAGATATGGAAATATGGATACGACTAAACCATAGAAATGATAGATCGTAGGGTTGTGACAAACAAAAATAGAAAGCAACAAATAAAATTTTATCGAAATTCGCGTTAAGCGATTTTGGTTCTTATGTAAAAATGAATATTGATTATTCATTGTTCATATAGATAGATACTCCAGGGTTCACAGCAAATCTTGCTAAGCGATTTCCCTGACCTAATTTATTTTTTATTTTTTTCTGCATTTTAAACGCGCGCGCGCGCGCACACACTTTTTCATTAAGTGCCATTTCCTTACAAACTCTTCATGATTCCACAATTTCTATCATAAAACTTACTACTACGGAATCTTTGGTGAAAAGAATAATTATTTAAACAGTCTGCCGTAACCTATCGTTCTTTACAGTTATGTTAATTCCCTGACCACCATCCAGTTTTTTTCTGTTTTCCATGAAATTTCGCAACAAAACTAGACTTTCCAGGTCGCTATGAACCCTGTACTATATATGGAGTAACACGTGTGATCACGCGTGGTTTTTGTCCCATTGGAACCAGAGATATTTGAATTAAATGTGGGAGGGTTAACATTTAAACTTACTTTGGACGTGAAACCATTAAGAGTTTCCTCAGTAATTTAAATGTATGACAGGTTATGTTAATTTTTGTGTGGTGATTCCATAATTTTCGTGTTAAATAGCATCTTAATAATTAAGGATACAGAAATGCAGTTGTTTGGTATGAATACTTTAATAGCACATACGTTAAAGGTTATTCGTTTCACCGACAGGTGGAAGTCTTATTCGGCAGGATAACCGGAACACTCAAGGAGAAGATGAACTTTCACCTAAAACGCCTCTCCGTATCTCCTGTTGGTCCGCAGTGTTGGTAAGTTCACACGGTGGTTTCACTTATTTTTTTTAAAACTTGTTTCATACGAGATGATTCAGAGTAAATTTATAGAGTTCGTAATCGATTGGTATGGGATTTATTATTATTGTGTCCTCGAGAATCATTTCCGTCATTCTTGTTGCTTCAGCCTTTGTTTGATGTCTCATAGTGATTGGAAAGAAAATTAGCAAGATTTCCAATTTAACCGAGAGAGGCAAGGAATTTAAATGACACTGTCAAGCAAGCTCTTTTAATTCATACAGTTTAGTGTTAAAACTACTATATACAGTACATTAATTCTAAACATCTTAGGTTTGTTGCATCTACACGTAAATTTTGTGTTGAGAACAATCCGGAATTGGCATAACCTATGCTTTATTATTAAAAACATTTATAATACGTGTTTTCACGTTTTCATAATAGGAGAGAAGCATGCAAATATGTTATTAAATTCCAACAAGTTTTATAGTGCAGCTATGCTTCGCATCGTAGCATAGCTCGAAAACATTAAATTTCGGCCACCACTCCTTTTCTGACTCTAACGACGAACGAATTAAATTGGGAAAAGAAAGTGGCAGGATAGGTCTTAAAATGTGTGTTAGTTTTTCAGTTGGTTTCAGAATGAGAGAGATTGCATGATCGAAGGATGGAGGTTTTTGTTAAACCCATTCACTACAGGCATACATTTGAAGCGAATTATATGATAATTCGAATTACAATACATATATTCCCCTATTTTCAATCTCGGTAGTTGGTTTATTTACCACACCCGGAGCGAAAGGGTTAAATATAAGTAGTAACGGATAATCTTTGTTTCAGGGTGGTAATGAGCGAGTTGACTTTTTATTTCAATCACATATCGAGCCTTGGAATTGCCCTTTCAGAGACTCAAGAGGAATTTCTAAGTCAGTTATGGAAAACTGAAGACAGTTAAGAGTGCATTAAATTTGTAATATGATAATTTATGTGAAAAAAAAATTACTTTATTTGGTTGTTATATGGTAATGTTTATTATTATATACATGTGCCTAAGTTATTTTGAATGAATGAATTATATAGTTTGTTAGGAAATACAAATCATAGTTTAAGTTCATTATTATTTATTTCTGTAATATGTATGTGAAGGAGGCTGTGTAGGCCTTAATACGAACAATGTTATAGGTCAATTTTTTTTTGTTGAAATATATTTATTTAACTAATTTATCCGAAGGTAATGCGTGTACAAATAAGTGTGTACTTGAATGGAAAGGAATGTGTGGAATTTTTAGCTAGATTTATAATCCCTGCATCGTTTAGGCGTATTTGATTGCAAAACGTGTGATTATTCCAGAAATTATTTCTTTGAATTTTAAGCCTGGCATCCTACTTTCTATTGCCTTCTAATATCATAGAACTGATTAAGCGTTGGCAAAGGATTGATCTTAGGGTATTGTACGCATCTTTGCTCGTCAAATATTGTTCCAGATTTCATTCATAATTATCAGTCTTACGTAAGTGTTTGAAACTGACGTTCATTAGAGGCTCTTAACTTAAAAAAAAAATCTACAAATGTTTTCAGTTTAAGCAGCATTTAAATTTTGAGAGGTTGCAGCATTTTATAAGGTACAGGCAAGTGGCTCACCAAGCTATATTAGATGCGAAACAGATTGAAATCACACTTCTCATATCACGTCTGTTGCCTAGTCTGTATCTTAACAGGGAAAACCTAATATATACTGATCGAAGTGCAATTTATGTACTTAAATTTATGCAATGAAGTTTCTAATTAAAAATAGTTTTGTACTTAAATTTGTATTTAGATTAGATTATCTCTGATCGAAGTCTTTATTATTATTAACTGCTTGTAGTGAAATTATTATGGCTTTTCTTATGTTTATAAGACTGATTTAGAAACTCCTTTTTGACTTATTCTAAATAATCCAAATTGACAATAATACAAGTATGCCTTTCAAAGCCAAAAGAGTCTGGTTAGATTTTTAGTTGCATATTATTACTACTGACTCAAAAGGCAAAACTAAACAGTATTTCTCACTACAATCTGCCTTACTGTACATTACCCCCAGATATTTTTTAAAAATCTTTAGTTAAGTTCTCTTGGCTTTGAACAGCAAAGGTATCGAACTCTAGATGAAATTAGCAATCTTCTCCAGCAGGACCTGAATTATTGTCTTCTATTTCTTCATCTACGGTAATTTTAGTAGTAAAACCCAGTTAGGATGACTAATCTGAGCATCGTTTCTTTTGCACTTCCGACTTTCAATCAGAGGTTAAGATCTGCTGTTTTAACTAGACTTAAAAAATTCCTGGAAATTCAGTTATCCTCCCCTCCGAACAGGCTAAAATTCATTTGGAAAAAAAAAAAAAAAAAAGGTTGTGAATTATATTTTTCCTAGAGTATTATTTAACACTGAAATGGGATCAAATTATTTTAAATATTTGAATGTGTATGTTATTAAAATAAAAATATTTTCATTTCTCGCATAATTCAACCTAAAGTACAAGTAATAAAAACCAAACACTCAAGACGTATATTTTCACAAAAAGAGAAAGTGGAACGCCTTTAGAACCATACATACGATTAAACATACAAATCAAAGTCTATCCTTGATGAGAGATACCACGGACCAGACTGTTCGGATGTTTTTCTGACGTAAACTCCGCCCTTAAAATATTCAGTTTCCTTCCACTTACTCATTTGTTCTGTGGAATAAGGACCATAAATCTCCGCCTCGTCGTTATTCTCCCATCGAAACTCCCATTTTACCTCACCTGACGAAGGAAAAGTTTCATTAAATGGACGACTAACATTCAAAAGCACGTGATTCGTCATTCATACAAATTCTTCGCACTACCAAACCGATACATAGACTATGTGAAAAAACTATATAGGGCTATGGGTTGATTGCCTGATTACCCTCATCCGTTGGAAATTTCCAGCAGATGAGGCAATCAACCCATAGCCCTATATAGTTTTTTTCATATAGTGGCCCATTTGCAAGTCATTGACCCCTCTAAAATTTACACAGACACAAACAGTGGCTAGGCTTAGCTCATTAGGCCTAAGCCTACTTAGTAGCCCACCACTCAAAGTAGGCCTTACTCTCTACACTCAAGGCCTATCCTAACTAAAAACATTGTAAATTTTTAATTCAACCTGTGGCGCAGGTTACATAAAAAACTTATTACAGTAATTAAACTCGGAACTTTAACACTACCAACAATTGAAGAAGACTTGGACAAAAGGGTAAAAAACCCAGACCAAAAAAACAAAAACACAGACCTTGGAGCTATGGCACCATGTCAAAACTACAAGAAATTAATGAGAAAAAAAATCAGCACGTAAAGGTGTCATCACCAAACTGTACAATGATTACAAACAAAGACCTACAAGATATGGTCTTGAAACATTAAATTCTATTACCTGTTACAAACAAGAAATTCTCACACTAGATGACATACGGTACCTAATTACAGAAATTGATAACACAATTGAACTAACAGACGAGTATTCTACTCTCCTACTTGACAATAAAAATTACATTACAGAAGTTAATTCCTATATTTCTGAAATTCAAAAAACAAGACACAAATGAAAGCAGCTTAGAAGCTTTCCGAAATGCTTCACTTAGCTCTCCCAACATGGCTGAGGGAAATGAACTAAAATAAAAATTGCCAACACTTGAAGTATCCACTTTTGAGGGTGACAGAACCAAATTTCAATCTTTTATTGAAATATTTCATAGCCTTATAGCCAAGTTATAGGTAATAAAAACTACATTACAGATGTTGATAAATTTAGTTATTCAGTGAACTATCTGAAAGGCCCTGCCTTAAGATTAGTGGAATCACTGCCAGCCATAGGTACTTATTCTGTGGCAATAGAATTACTTAACAGAAATTACATAAGATGAAATTATACATATGGCTCTTAAAGTAATGAATATGCGAACCCCAAAAGACAACTATGGTGACCTCTTTTACTGTGAGTTTGAATGTCTCATGGGAGAACTTAAAAACAATAATTTAAACATGACAGAAACATCTTGGATCATTCAAGCTGTTGTTTTGGAAAAACTCCCTTCTAAAGTCAAAGATATTTCATCAGAGAACAACTGACATATACCCTAACCTTAATAAGCTGAGAGAAGATTTCCCAACTGTAATTGCACTTTACAAATCAAGTTACACGCTCCCAAAATTTAACACAGCACAAGAAAAAACCAATACAGAAAACCAAAAACCTAACAAAAGATTTCAACACTTACCAGTTACATTCAAACCACCACAAAACTCAATTTGCAGAAGATAAAGTGACAGAAAAAGACTCAGAGACCCCTACTCTACAAAACTTTAATGTAACTACTTTTGAGTATAACCCCATACCATGCAAATTTTGTTTTAGCAGTGAACATTGTTCTACAAATTGTCCCAAAAACACAGACTTTACAGCAAGGTCAAAACGTTGTGAACAAAACTTATGCAAAAAATGCACTGGATCTGGGCGCAATAAGTTAAACTGCAAATCAAATTTGAAATACAATTCTAAGATTTGCAACAGTTTTGACCATGTTACTCCCATGTGTAATACACAGACATGGAAAAAACTTACAAACATTATGAACAAACACCCAAATCAAACGAACAAACTCAAAATGCTATGAATGGGCATATCAGTTCATCTAGCATTAACCACAATTCAAAAATTCTTTTACCAACCACAACCTTGGAAATCCAAAACAAAAAGGGACAAATAGTGCAGGTTAGGTGTCTCTTAGATACCTGCTTACAACAAACATTTGTAACTAAACAAATGATAGAAAAATTAGGACTTCAGAAGCAACAAGGAAATGAAGATATCTCTATTTCATCATTTATTACTAAAAACCCAGTACAAGCCAGTTTTAAAACTGCAAATGTAACTTTAAATCTTGATGGAACATTTGAAGCCCTTAAGGTTGTTGTTGTTGTGGACAAAGTAGAACAAGAAAAATTACAAATAGCTGGGTTAAAACAAACTTTGCTGCAACTTCAAAACAAATACACGATAGCTGATAAAACCCTTAATGCAGATGTAGCTGATTATATACATATGCTCATGGGGGCTGACTATCTTCATCTGGATAATAGAGGCATCATTAAAATTGGAGATGGAATAGCCATACAAACTCCCACAGGTATTGCACCTTTGGGTGACATAACTAAATACAATTTTACTACTGACACAGAAAACACAGAACACGAACAAAATTCACACAAAACAAAATCACCATATTCACAAATTTCTGACTGTGTAACAAGCTCAAACAACAAAAACACTGTCATAATCCCACATCATTTGAATGAAAATGATTCCACATTGGATGAAGGGTTACAGCAGTTGACTATTTGATTCAGTTGGCATAAAGGACAGTACAATTACACATGAAGACCAATTGATGACAGAACAATTTAAGGATACATTACGATACAGAGACAATCAATACTATGTGGAGCTGCCTGGGAAAATACCTTGTCCAGAAATAATGGACAATTTGAAAGTAGCTAAGGCACATCTGTATAAAAATTACAGAAAACTTAAAAATGACAATCTTTTAGAAAAATACAACAACATATTCAAAGAACAAACAGAAGGGGGCTTCATTGAAGAAGTTACTGATGAACCCTTTAAAAAATGAGGTTGTCATTATTTAACCCACAGGGGAGTTTACAGAGAAGACTCATCCACAACTAAACTAATAGTAGTATACAACTGTAGTTAGTCTAAAGGATACAAATTCTGTTAGTTTAAATGATTGTCTCATGGAAGGCCCAAATCTTGTAAAAATTCTCCTTTGTTTCCATTTAGACAATTATGCAGTACAGAGTGACATAGAAAAAGCATTCCTCTGAAGCTTGAGTATGATAAAAATCATCTCAGGTTTTTGTGGTTTAATGATCCACATGACTTTAACAAAGGTTTCAAAACCTACAGACAAAGTAATTATTTTTGGAGCAAATTGTTCTCTAAGTATTCTTGCTTTAACAATTAAAAAGCACCTAAACTTATTTAAAGAGAATTTAACAGTTCAGTTTTTAAAACAAAATTTCTATGTGGATAACCTCATTGGTTCCACTGTAACTGAAGAGGAATTGCTTGAAATTTACAAAATGTCACAACCCATAATGAAGCAAGGAAATTTTGGACAGAGTGGGAGTTTCTAATTCTCCTAAATTAAATGAACAAATAACAAAAGACAACAATGGGAACATTGAACCAAACAATTACACAAAAACACTTGGAATGCTTTGGTTTTTAAAACAGAATTCCGAACACAATGAAGTGCTTTCAGAATCATCCAAAAATTTTGACCCCATTGGATTATATTTACCAGCAACCATAAGATCCAAAATCCTTTTGCAAGACTTATGGAAAAAGAAAAGTGATTGGGATGAACCACTTTCAGTGGAAGACCAACTTCACTGGAAAAAATTGGCCACAGACTTAAACAAAGTTCAAACCATCTACGTACCAAGATGTGCTGGTTACAGATTGAAACCTCAAACACTACACATTTTTACAGATACCAGCACACAAGCTTACGGGTGTTGTGCCTATTTAACAAGTGAAAATTAAAGTAACTTGGTTTATTGAAAGGCAAAAGTGGCACCCTTAAACCAAAAGAAAACTGTACCACAACTTGAATTATTGGCTGTCCCATTGGGAGTCAAAACAGCACTCTCTCTCACAAGTGTATAAAGAAGTTGACATAACAGACATTTACTTATGGACAGAGTCAAATTTGTCTAACATGGGTGACCAACACAGATACAACTTCTTGCAAAAACATATTTGTGAAGAACAGACTAACAGAAATTAAAACTGCAAACACATCCCTTGGTATCAAATTTAGGTACATACAAACAAAACAGAATCCTGCAGACTTTTTGACAAGAGGGCTCTCTTACAAACTGTTGAAAGCAAACAAAATTTGGTATGAAGGGCCTGAATGGCTAACATGCGAGGATCTTTGGCCAGTGAAAGTAGTTAACCTCACACTCAATTCTACAACAACTGAAAAGATCAGAGGACAAACCTATTTTTGACTAAAAACATTATTCAGACAACAAACTCTTGAGAATTACAGTCTATTGCTGCAAGTTTGTCAATAGCTACCTTCTCAAACACTGTCCTCAGAAGGCCTTTTCTAACTTAAGAAACTGCAACAAAACACTGGCTCAAACAGATACAAGTTTCAGAATTTGACAAAGAGTTCAAGTATCTTAGGTCCAATAACACATTAAACAAAGGAATTCCTTCACTTGTCATGGATCTAAATCTGTACCTGGATACAGAGGGTCTGATAAGGTGTAAAGGAAGGCTTAACAAGTCAACTTTGACTTACAACTCTAGGCACCCAATTCTTCTTCCGAGGAGGAATCACTTCACAAATCTCATCAGGGATACCCACAACAAAATACACCACATGGGGGGTCCCACAAACCCTGACAGAGATGAGAAGAACTTACTGGCTACCAAAGGGTAGAACCAAACAAAGAAAATTTTAAACACACGCATTCCTTATAAACATATCCATTCACAACCCTTTAAGACCCCAAGCCCTCCAGACCTACCTGTGGAATGAGTAACATTTACTCAGCCATTTGAAACCACGGGTATTGACTACACTGGAGCAGTGAATGGGAGTTTTGGAGATAAAATGGATTCAAAGGAATACAAAGTGTACATTGTACTCTTCACCTGTGCTGTCACACATGCCATATGTCTAGACATAATAGAAGATCTGACAGCAGAAGCTCTTATTGCTGCTTTCAGACGATTTTGTGCACACAATTCTGTACCCAAAACTATATGGTCAGACAATGCCATACTTCAAATCTGGTGAAAGTATTATTCATCAGATTTGACAGTGAAACAGTACAAACTCATTTAATCAAACACAATATAACCTGGAAGTACATTCCTGTTAATACACCATGGTATGGTTCCATTTGGGAAAGAAACATAGACTGTAAAGAACTGCCTTAAAGAGACTATTGGGACCAAACATCTACAACTTTTTGAACTCATGACTATTCTGTCAGAAATTGAAAATGTTATCAACAACAGACCATTAACTTATGTGGGAGATGGTATTAATGAGCCAGAACCTCTCACACCAAACCACCTAATTAAGGGAGAAACAGTAAACATGTTACCAGAATATGAACATAACAGTACAGAGGATCCAGATTGGGTAATAGGACAAAGAACAACACAAAATATCAATATTTGACACAAATCAAAACTCAGTTTATGACAAAATGGAGAGAAGAATACTTAACAAGTCTTAGAGAAAGACAAACAATTAACAAAACAAAATTGGAATGATTCAGTCAAAATTGGGGACATTGTGTTGATACATGACAAGATGCCAAGACAACATTGGTCAATGGGAAGTCTTAGAACTCAAAACTGGTGAAGATGAAATTACCAGGGTTATAAAACTGAAAACAGCAACTGGTGAAACCACCAGAGATATCACATTACTATATCCTTTGGAGTGTGGGGCTAAGTTAGAACCATTACCCAAAAGGATGGATCAGGATACTATTGGGGAGGAATCTCTCAATGTACCTGATGTAACTCAGACTAAACCAGACAGGCCTCAAAGAAAGACTGCTTTGAAAGCCAAGAAAACTTTTACAAGAAAAAATTAAAACTGGTGACTTATAAAATTTACACAAATAATGAGCAAAGTTAAAGTGCTTCATAACTTTACTTTAATTCCATAAATTTCCTATACCTAAGGGGAGTCAAACTGATTGACATAACTAACTAAACTTGAGAAGTTGGCCTCGAACTTTTATATTTAAATAGGTCCTGAGTAACCGCTCTCTTTCTAAATTCCTACTTTATTTCTTTTAACTCATTTCACATGGTTTAAAAGACACTGTTTATTAAAAAATTTAATGTACAGGGTGTACATAGTCAGGATCTATTTTTGTGAAATAATTATTTTTTTCTATTTTTCTTTTCAGAAGCCCTTAGAATGAATACAGAAGAGCGTGTGGCAATAGTAATTTGGCGAATCGAGCGAAAGAAATACAATGACATCAGAGAGAAGTTTAGAAGGAGATTTCATAAGCCGGGGCCAATAGACAAGACAATACGAAAATTGGTGAACAAATTTAAACAAACGAGATCTGTAAATGATGAAGCAAGATCAGGACGACCGTGTATGTCAGATCTTACCATGAATGCAGTACGCGGAATTATCAATGAGGAGCCACGTACGTCCATTCATGCTGCATCACACAGACTCGGCCTCCCAACGTCATCTGTGCACAAAATTCTGAAAGTTAATTTGCAGAAGAAAAGCTATCACTTGCAGGTTTTACATGATTTACATGAGGAAGATTTCCCTCAACGAAGTGGTGTGTGCGCTGATCTTGTAGAACAAATCTGGAGTGATAATTTAATGGACAACATTCTTTTTAGTGATGAAGCCACTTTCCATACGTGTGGAAAAGTAAATCGCCATAACTGTCGAATTTGGGCAGATGAAAGACCAAATGATTTCGTCCAAAATAGGGAGAGAACTCACCTAAAGTTAATGTCTGGATGGGTTTAACAAAATCTAAGGTTTATGGTCCTTTCTTCTTTGCTGAAGCTACTGTTACAGGGCTTATTTATCTGGACATGTTGCAGCAATTCCTTGAACCTCAGCTGACTGGGGATAGGATTGTTAGTACCATCGTCTATCAACATGATGGTGCTCCTTGTCACTATGCCAAAATTGTTCACAATTATCTAAATGGACGTTTTCCAAATCGCTGGATCGGATGTGGAAGCAACAGACCTTGGCCAGCGAGATCACCAGATTTAACCCCTTTAGATTTCTTTGCATGGGGCTTTATCAAATTGCACATCTATCAGATGAAGATTACGAGTCTTGAAAACTTACGTACACGTATATGAACTGCTGCAGATAACATAACCCCGCAAATGCTCCAGAATGTGTTTAGAAATGCTGCAGAACGATTTGAGCTGTGCAGGGATACTGATGGGCGTCACGTCGAATCCTACTCTTAATTATTTAATAAATGTTACCACTTTATCATTTTATGATAAAATTCCATATAATTTCCAAGTGCTTCACAAAAATAGATCCTGACTTTATGTACACCCTGTATAACATACAAATTTTTCCTTTGGGCCCCCCAGTATATGGAAAAACTATACATGTTTACAATATGGTATCGTATGTGGTAGGTACCTTTATTTCATAATTAAATATAAATTATTAATTAATTGAATTAAATATCTACAAAATTGCCTTGGGATTGGCAACATAGCCTATTGGGAATGAAAATAATTGCCATACATACATAGAACCCATATGTAGGCATCAGGCCTGCATAACAAGAAAACCAAATTTATTATTAAGTGTTCAAAATTTTCCACTGCTGACTCGTGAAAACTACTTTGAGAGGAATCAATGAACTTTGAAAAATCAGCAAATAATAAAAGATGATTATATTATAGCAGCTCGCTTATGTTACAGTGATGCTTTAAGCAAGGAAGATGTACTTTATCTTCCTATAAGTTCTGGGTGAAATCCTCATAATATAAAACCTAATAACTATAAAAAGGATAGGCCTATTCCTTCAGGTATTCAAATACAGTGACTGCCTGTATTAGTTACATCAAATCAACTCATTGTGTAACTCCATCGTACCACGGCCCTACATCGAAACGGAAGCGAGGCCCAACGAAATAATAAGGTAAGGCAATTCCTTTCTTTACCATTAAGCAGTGCGAATACCGAAGGCAAATAAACATAAAAAGGTCCTTTGAAGACCTACATATAGATAACTCTCTAACGAAAAAATGTAGGGCTTTTGTCATTAACTCTCCACTGTAATCTGCTGGAAATTTCCAACAGATGAGGGTATCAGACAATCAACCCATACAGTGGCGGTTCCTCATATGGGCAATATGGGCAGCCGCACAGGGCGGCATTTGTGGAGGGGCGGCATGAGCGCCTGCAAAAAAATAAAAATAAAAATAAGAATAAATAAATAAAGAAATAAATAAAAATAAAAAATAAAATAAATAAATAATAAAAGATCAATAAATATATTTTATTAATAAAAAACCATCTATTGCATTTTCCATAAACCTTCCCATAAAAGACCTAAACAATGCAAAATGCTTCCAGATTAATATTATTGGGAATAAAGGCCCACACTTTAACATATGTAATGTTATTTTTCTGGGTTTGGTTAAATAGTGAAGTGTATATTATTTATTACAGAACGAATCTTCACACTAAGCCACTAAGGTCTGTCAAATAACCGCAAATGGATAGGAAGAGGTCAAAGCTATCAGGTGCTCAGTTTAGAAAAAAGAGGAAAGAAGAAGAGGAGAAACGAGCAAAAGATAAAGGTATAGAGCTATGTCATCTACTCTTCACTGCTATATTGCACTGCTATTTTGTGATATAGCTTTCTGAGTCAAAGTGTAGCATAATAATTACCCTCTCTTAAGTGTCTTATTCTATTTATGTGATAGAGCATTTGTACAATTTAGAAATTTGATTCTCTAGTTTATTTATGGCAGTTGTGCAATTTAATTTGTATTTTTCCTGTTCATAGTATCATAATTACATTCTCTTAAGTGAGTTATTCTATTTACGTGATGAAGGATTTGTAAAATTCAGAAATTTGAGTCTTTGTTTTGGTTCTGAAGTTCCAACAATTAGTCCAATAAAAAGTTATTTTGTGAAAGTTATATGTCTGTCCTTTATTTTGGGGGGATTCGAATGTGTGTGTGTTGGCGAACAGGGGGGGGGGCGCTGAAGGTGAGGTTCGCCCAGGGCGTCATGTAAGCTAGGACCGCCACTGAACCCATAGCCCATATAGTTTTTTCATAGACAAACTGAAAGATAAGTGTGGTCTCTTGTGAAGTTTAAGTAGGTATTTGACGAGAAAATATCTAAGTTAGAACTTTGGTGAATGTTTCAAAAATGGGTTGAAAATTAAATTGGAGTACAATTTACTCTCACCTAAGAATATCACCATTTTAAACCCGCAATTTCACTTCATTACGATGTATGTTGGCTGGAAACACCATCTATGGAATGTTATCTGAAGATGGAATTCCAACCTTGTTATTTATTAACCTACAATTCTCAGGAATAAATTAATTGAATCTATACCAGTTTTGCTCTGTTTATGCACAGGAAAAAACTTTAATAAGTGTTGGCTCACATAACATATTTCCTACAAAGTTGAAGGCCATATGCAGATCTCAACTATCCCCAGTGAGAAAAAAAAGCTATCCACCAACAAAAGTGAATCTGAACTGAAACTGTTCCACTTCACAATCTTTTGAACCAGATTTAACACTACTGACCCACGTGATAAGTACTAATTGCAGCAATAAATTTGGAAAACTAGACAGCTACAGTTCTGTATTGCACCCCCACAATTTTTTTATTAAAAATTTATAATTGTAATATCTTATTATCATCTCACTAACTTTGGTTTTGAACATTTTACAGTGAACCATACCCAAGAATTCATTAATAGGGAGACTGGTGCCAACACACAGACTATAGAATCACTTTGGCAATTGCTTAAGCGCAAGTTATCACCTGGTATTCTTAAAACCCAACATCGATATGCATATTTGTGAATTTTTGTGGCACCATCATGCTACAATCAACAATTTGGACCCTTTGGAATTTTTAATAGACTGTATCAAAATAATTTATAATCCTAATGTTCAATAAAATCATATTTTGTGTGGGGAGCAATACAGAACTGGCCCCAACTAGACCACATATTCATCATAAATGGGTTAATAGGCGAGTTGTTTGACACACACACACACACACACACACACACACACACACACACACACTACTAGAGGTGGAAAGAATACAAAAATTTTGTAACTGGAGGAGTACGAGTATGAATACAGACTCTTTGGAATAAGCGAGTACGAGTATGATTACAGCAATTTCAGATTACCTTGAGTACAAGCACAATGTTTTTCAGTGCTTTACCTGGTGCTTGCATGAGCAAAGCTTATTTGTTAAGAGACCATATGAACACATTACAATGGAAAATGAAAAAATGGACACAAAAGGAACAAAATGTATTTGCTTTACTGTTACATAATATATATACAGGGTGTCCCATAAGTCTGGCATCATAGGAGAAATTCATATTTTTCTATTTCTACAAACCATAATTCATATTTTTCTCTTTCTACAGGCCATAATGTCTGAGCAAGCAATGAATCCAGATAATTCTACTCATAGGAAATTGGAGTCAAAGAGAGGCCACTGCTGAATTTAACAGACTGCATCCAGACCGCAAGCCAATAACACAAAGTTGTGTTAGCAGACTTGTTGCAAAGTTTAAGGAAACAGGATCCATAGAAGATAAACCACGCAGTGAACCTTCAAGGAGGTCCACTGACGATGATACAGCAACTGCTATCCTGGAACGAAGAAGGAAATTTCCCAACATGGTTCCAGCAAGACGGCACTCCTGCACATTACAGCACCCAAGTAAGGGAATACCCGTACCAACAATTCCCTGGTCATTGGATAGGACATCAAGGGCCTGTGGAATGGCCAGCTAGAAGCCCAGATCTCACGCCACTAGATTTTTATCTCCGGGGCCACTTGAAAGTGCTGGTATACGCAGAGAAAATTAGGAGTGTTGAACATTTGCGGCAGCGCATTATTGGGGCATGTAACACCATTACTCCTGACATCATTCACCGTGTGCTTGCTGACTGGGTATCACGTCTGAATTTGTGTATTGAAAACAATGGTGGACATATTGAGCACATTCTGTAAATAAAAGCTTTTGTTTGCCTTTTTTTTATTATTTTTCCTATGATGCTGGACTTATGGGACACCCTGTATATCACATGAACAATAATTACATTACATTTCTCATTACATTATTAAAGTTTGATTTTTGAAAAACTTCTTTATTGCAATTGATAAGCATCAGAGACTGAAAAACTACTCCTCAATCTCATTCTTCTATCCCAGAAAAAATTTCTGACAATCAAAAACACCCTTTCCGAAGGAGCAGTAGTAGCTGTAACACCCAGGAAATGTTGTGCAAGAGATTTGAGTGGCCTGGAAACTTGTCCTTTCCAGTATGATAACGGATCCATTGAGTGCGGCAGGAGGCCTTCCTCAATGTACAAATCTACTGGGTCTGATAACTTCTTCAGCCAGAATTTTTCAGCAACATCCATAAAGGAGAACAGTTTTGCGTGTTTTAGGCTGTTTTTGTCGCTTGAAGATCCTGACCTACCTTCAGCTTCAGTTTTTTCCATCTCATCTTCAAACAGGCATTCATCGGAAACAAGTGATCGTATGGTTGTGATCAGGTGCATCTGTTGCTCTACGTTGTTCATCAGGAACTGTGCCTTAAAACGTGGGTTGAGGAAGGTGGCAACATGATGGTCCACACTTTCAAGACATGAAGAAAGCTGATTATCGACTTCCACTCACAATTGGTTGGCCAATTCACTGCAGTATCTAAGCTCTTCTGAGAGGGTCACTCAGGCATTTCTTAAGTCGAATAATGACAGGACATACAGCAGAAATTGTGACCATTTCTCCTTCCACTTGAACCATGGCTTCTTCAAAAGGCTCAAGAATCACAATCAGTTCCTTTAGAACCGTGATATCCATTGAGGATATTTTCAAATTTTTGGCTGTTTTGGAACCCAATAAATCTACAGCTTCATTGACACACGTGTTTTTTCAAAATGGATCAGATCATGGTTAGCTGGGAATCCCAATGTATCACATTCTGGGGTTGCAAAGTGACTCCATGCTTGCGTAAATAGGAACTTGCAACTGTTGATCTTCTCAGTACCTTTGTCAGTCATCCCACTTTCGCAAGAGCATTGGATACAAAATATTCAGATGCAGTTTCACGCATAGCCACCCTTATACAGAGTTGTTGAGAATGTGCAAAGCAATCATCAATGATGCATTGTTGCACAATATTTTCTTGACCTTTTTCTCAATGCCAAACTTCTGGACTTTTCTTCATAGAAGTGAGCAATATTGGTGGAATTATGGCATTGTGGAAACTCTGCACATGTGAGCACACGCTTCTTGAGTTCAAAATCCTTGTTGAGAAAATGAAGTGTCATACCCATGAAAGAGGTCATAGTCCGATTAGTCCACAAATCCACAGTGACATAGAGATGGCTGAGTTCATAAATCTCCTTGATGGCCTGGAATAATTTGGTCTCTACAGTTAGGAAGTATCGTGTCTCGAATTGTTGGCCTTGAAGGTATGGAGAACATGGGATCTAAACCTTTGACGAACTGACAAAATGATTGCCTTTCCACCAGCTGAAGGGGAAGTTGATCACATGCTAAAGTCTGGATCAAATTTTTAGCACAGGCAATTTGCTTGATATGATTGTTCCCATATTTCTCCATCTTTGCCTGCACTGGAAAATACATGGAAATCTTGCTTGATGATGGAATTTGAGACTAAAATTTTCGCCTTTTGTCTCCCCTCCTTGACCTTTGCCCGTTGGCTAACGTATTAAATGTGTTGCTTAGGATGTATTCATTTAAAATGTTTAATGAAGTTGAATGTCGTTTTCCCGGAAATCAGTCTTATTTTTGCAGTAACACTACGCTGCTGCATCTCCGATCATTTGAAAGTGATCCATCATCGCCAATGGCAGCTTCCATTCAGTAGCACGACTGGAACCCACCACACCACCCAATGAGCTGGTATTATCTTCATCAGAATTAAAGTTAGCTTCCTCAATCTTTTCTGTGAAAAATTATATATATGTAAGCAAAGAATCACAGGGAAAAGGAAAAGGAAACACAAAGTCCGAGCACTTTCGTGATATGTTCACATCTTCAGGGACAAGAGAGAAATAGACAGAATTTACAAAATAAAGGAGTTAAATACACAATCGTAAAATTTCCCCAATAGGCAACTCAATCTAAAAACAACAAAAGCAATCTAGAACTTCCCAATAGATAACTTAATCTAAAGGCTACTAAATTATTGAATACATAAAAACTATATGAAAGAAATTATACAATTAACATGTACACATAAAATAATAACAGTTATTAGAAATAGTATTTATTTAATTAAAACAGGTAATTAAGTTGCAAGAATGCAGTAGTCTAAGGAAACAAAGGACATGGCAGAAACATCAGCACATGCTATTTCCAAAATATTCTGTTATCTATTGGGAAAATGAAAAATTCCCCAATAGGCAACTCAATCTAAAAACAATCTAAAACTTCCCCAATAAAGTCTAAAGTCTACTAAAATATTGAGTACATAAAAACTATATAAAAGAACTAATACAATTAAAATGTACAGAAACATAATTATTATTATAATATTTATTTAATTAAGACAAATAATTAAGTGGCAAGAATGCAGTCAGAATATTCCACAACTTTTCTGACAATGTACAAGTCTAATTTGTAAAGCCCAGGGCTAATATTAAGAACAAACAACATTATTCTTGATCACACTCGATTCAATTATATTTCTACTAACAATAGATTTACTAAAACTTAATTTGGAGGCATTTTTCCAGTCAATGGGTTGATTAGTATCTCTTACGTGAATAAAAATGGCATTAGATTCCTGGCTGGTTCTTATACTGTATTTATGCTGCTTAATACATAATTCTAATGTCTTGTCAGTTTGACCAACGTAAAATTTATTACATTGTGCACAGATTTTTATATACACAACCCTGTTCACTTAAAAGGGAGTTTTTAATCAATGAATTCTTAATTATATTTACATTTCTGAATGCAACATTTACGTTAAAAGTCCTCAGCAATTTTGGCAGATCAAGGAAATTTTCTTTAAATGGTAATGCTAAGATATTTCTTGTGATATAAGGAGTCTTGTCTTTTACCTTGTAGGAGGTTTTATTTTCCATTTTTAAGATTTATCTATGCAATTTTTTGGATATTTTAAATCAAACGCAATTTTATATATTTTACTAATTTTATCATCAATGAACTCTGGCCTACAAATTCGTAAGCATCTTTAAGAACAAATTAGAAAAAATAGTTCATTTTACATTAATGTGGTGAGCCAAATAATAATGAATATAGGAACAATTGTTGGTGGGTTTTCTGTAAATATTGTACCTAAACTTTTTTCCAGACTTATATATTAAAATATCTAAAAATGGGATTGATGAGTCTTTTTCTATTTCAACTGTAAAATTGATAGAGGGAGTTAAATTATTAAGCTTGGGTAAGAATTCATTGAAATTTAAAGTTTCTGGCCAGAGGCAAAGATCATCATCTACGTATCTAAACCACAGAACATAATTTGGCAGAATCTTCCTTAATAATTTACTTTCAAAAAACTCCATATATAAGTTACTTAAAATGGGAGAGTGGGGGTTCCCCATATCCATACCAAATTTCTGCCTAAAATATTCATTATTAAACAAATTTCAAATCTACTATGCACAGCTTAATTAATTCAGATCACCTGAAGATCAAGGCCCCAGCCTTCTTTAGTTAGCTTTATAAGGCAAACTAATGAAAATATCACAACCTAACATAACCAATCATCAAGGGTGTACAGCTGACCTAATGATTGGTTAGGTTAGGTCTGATATTTTTGTTAGTTAGCCTTATAAGGCTGACTAACGAAGCCTGGGGGTCCTGATATTTAGGTGATCCATTAATTCTATAATGGTAGTCACAGGTAATGGCAAATTATGCTTAACCAATTCTTCCGAAAGAAAAACTAATAGATCCTCCACAGGGACTCTCGTAAATAAAAAAGATAACATCAAAGCTTACCAATCTAAAATTGTAATGAACATTGATACTATTTAATTTCTCTACAAGGTCTACATTATTATTTGTGTGTGATTGTGAAATTGTGCCTGGGAGAGGATTACGGATGGATACAAGCCATTTGGACAGCTTATATGAGATAGATCCTACAGAGCTAACAATAGGCCTTGCAGGATTACTTGGCTTACAAGTTTTAATCAGACCATACATATTGGGTAATGATTGTGAAGTACTCAAAAACTGTTTAAGTAATACTTCTTTACCCTTCAAAAGTTGCTTAACTTTCTTGTTAAATACACTGTTCACTGTTTCAAGAGGATTGTTTCTGAATTTCACGTGTCAGAGTCATTCAAAAGATCACATTTTTTTTTATGTAAACTTCTTTACTGAGGATAACTAAGGCATTTGATTTATTGGCTTTTCTTAAGGACTCATAAGAATTGAAGAACCTCTGTGGACAATTTGGAATAGATAGTTTAGACATGGCCCAATATACTAGACCAGGCGTGGGCAACCCTTGGCACGCGTGCCAAACGTGGCACGCCAACGACTTTTTTCTGGCACGCGATTCCCCGGGCTCACCTTAAAAAAAATTAAAATAAATAAATAGCCAAATTCTTCGCTGAGTTTTATATTTTAACTTAATGTTTTCTGCTAAAAAATGGTAAAGATTAACTTTTGCATCAAAGATTTGACGATTTTGGCACGCTCACTTAAAAAGGTTGCCCACCCCTGTACTAGACCCTTACAAATATTCACATCCTCTATAGGTAAATCACTATATTTTTCTAAGTTACAGAAAGCCTTAGCTATTTCTACATAATCCACATCTGTTTTAGCTGCTGAAAAATTTATTCTGTATCCAAGAGCTGTAACCATATTTTTATCTAACACTTTATCTGATAGATTTATCACAAATCCGGGATTAGCATCCTTTGTCCAATCACTTTTTTCAATTAGAATTTGTAATTTAACATCCAGTTTTCTTTTCACAACACTACACTCTTGCCTAACTTTGTTGTAACAATAGTCCAGTAAGCACTGTTTCCATTCAGGTGGAATTGCCCTGTCAAAACTATATCTTCTCGACCAGGTAACTTTAAAAATTTCTTCAACTTCAATCTTAGTAATTTCTATATGCTTCTGCAACACTATTCTCTGGAACTCATTGAAGGGGGTGATCTCTCACATTCAGAAGTCTATTATGGAGTAATGATGAGGGGAGGACTTGTTCACTTTGACATCATTTTAGAAATATCAGACAAACTTTTCGCTTCCCAATAGGTAACAGAATATTTTGGAAATAGCACATGCTGATGTTTGCGCCATGTCCTTTGTTTCCTTGGACTACTGCATTCTTGCCACTTAATTGCCTGTTTTAATTAAATAAAAACTATTTCTAATAACCATCATCATTTTATGTGTACATGTTAATCATATAATTTCTTTTATATAGTTTATGTATTTGATAATTTAGTAGCCTTTAGATTAAGTTATCAAATGGGGAAGTTTTAGATTGCTTTAATTGTTTTTAGATTGAGTTGCCTATTAGGGAATTTTTACACTTGTGTATTTAACTCATTTACTTTGTAAATTCTGTCTATTTCTCTCTAGTCCCTGAAGATGTGAATATATCACAAAAGCACTGGACTTCATGTTTCCTTTTCCTTTTCCCTGTGGTTCTTTGCTTATTAAAAAAGATCATGTTACTTTGTGATTTCTTTGCATAATATATATATATATATATATATATATATATATATATATATATACATATATATACATATATATATATATACATAATATATATATACATATATACATATATATATATATATATACATATATATACATATATATATATATATATATATATACATATATATATATATATACATATATATACATACATATAATATATATATATACAGTGGACCCCCAATTTGAGTACGTAATCCGTTCCAGCATGGCATACTCAATTCGAAATGTACTCAAATCGAACTTAATAACCTATGGAAATTAATTAATTTGTTCCAAAACCCAAAAATTTCACCCCACCCCTACTTTTTCTATAGAAATTGGCCTACGAAATGTCACTATACCACAATATAAAATACAGTATCAAAGTCACTGCATGTACAAATCACCAAATTTATGCTATATTTTCACTATTTTATGCTGTAATCAACAGAAACTAACATAAATAAACACTAAGTACAAAGTCAGAAAACAAAATGTACGAAATTCTAACAGAAATCCCTAAGAACACCTGTACTATTCAAAACATTAGACCCCGAATGTTCCCGCAACGAACGCTCTAGACAAACTGAAACGCGTTCGGTGTCGCTGGCTGGCGTACTCAAATCGAGTTTTCTACTCAAGTCGAGTCAATAGGAGCCTATGGACGAGCGTACTCAAATCGATGCACACTCAAATCGGGGGTCCACTGTATATATATTTCCTCCTTTAATTTACCGCCAATTCATACCTTGGGAAAGTGGTACATATCTCAGTGAGACAGTGGGTGGGTGGTGTCACTGAGTTGGGGATGGTAGACTAGGGGAGTAAGTAAGGTTCTGTTGCTGGATAAGTGGTAGGAGGGGTATGGACTTAGATACGATGAAGCAGATGGGAATGAGTGAGAAAAAGGAAAATTGCTTCTGCTAAAAAGTGGGGACCTTCAGCGAGTATGGATTGTAGACACTCAGGTATAGAAATTCTGGATGAGAGAGAAAACACCTGCGCTGAAGAGCGTACAGGTTTGGGCATTCAACCAGATGTACGACAGTGATTGGGGTATGGCAGGTCTGGCAGAGCAGGGTTGGTGATTTAGCTATAAGGTGACCATGTGTAATGCATGTGTCTCCTAGGCAGAGATGGGCTAAAATCACTTCTTTATGGCGGGACCAGTGAAATGAGGAGGCCCAGTATCCTAATTATGGTTTGATCTTGTGAAGTTTGTTGTATGTGGCCTGGTCCCATTTCCGTTGCCAGATGGAGCGGAGACTCGGGAAGAAGTTGGAGAAAGGGAGGGGCCAGGGGAAGGCTGGCAGTAAGCAGGCCATTTGCCATGTGGTCCACCTCCTCATTACCCTGGATGCTGACATGGGCTGGGACCCAGCAGAAGGCAACTGTCTTGTGTTGGAAGGCTGTTAAAAAGTGGAAGGTTTGCTGGATGGTACAGACGAGCAGACAAAGGGAGTTAAATCTCTCTAGGAGAGAAATGTACTTTGGGAATCTGAATAAATGACAAAGGAGTTGGCAGGGTGTGTGTGTGCAAGGTGTCGAGGGCCTCCATAATCGCGAAGTTATGCCAAGAAAACAGAGGCTTCGCTGGGCAGGCTGATGCCTCGAGAAAGCAGCTGGGCCAGTATCACCGCCGCAGCAGCCGTACCAGCCTCCGAGTGGGAACAATCTGTATAAATGGGGACAGTGTCCGGGTGTTGGGTTGCGTGTTCTCGGAAAAGTGACCTGTATACTGTAGCAATCGTGGTAGTCTTTGGTAGAGCACACAGGTCCCTGCAAAACTTGATAAGGGTGAGGAGCCAGGGAGAGTGCATGTTGTATGAGGTGGGGATAACTGAGGGGGCAAGCATGATGGAAAGGTCCAGGAAAGAGCGGACCGCTTCAGTAAAGTGCCAGCTTCATCCTTGGGGTGGGAGGTCAGAAGTCACCGCACATAGAAAGAAAGAGGGTAGTCTCTGCGCACAAAGGTATGTCCTCATGAGGAGCAAACCCTGTTGGAGGGTGAGAGGGAGGTAATTTTATTCTGTTTGGAGGCTGGGGAAGAGTGGAAGGCACCAGTGGCGAGGCAGAGGCCCCTATTCAGTACTGGGTCTAAGATACGGAGGCAGGCATTGGAGGCTGAGCCATATATGACACTGCCATAGTCCAGCTTCGACTGGACCATGGAAGTGTAAAAGCAAAGGAGAGAACATCAGTCTGAAGCCCCATTTTTGTGGGAGAGGCGATCTAGAAGAGCGAGGGGACATTGGAGGGATTGCTTCAGCTGTTTGAGATGGGGAACCCAGTTGAGCCATTGGTCCAGGATCATGCCCAGAAATCGCATGGAGGGTACAACCTCAAGAAGATCGCCATATAACATGACAGAGGGGACAGGAAGGGTTGTGGGTCTCTGCTGAAGAGCATACACTTGGTCTTGGGGATGGAGAGGCGGAACCCCACCAACGTCACCCACTTTCCACTCGATAGATGGCAAGCTGAATTTGCTACTGAACAACGGACAGCTCCCACCCTGCAAGGTCATCCGCGTAGATGGAAGAACAGAGGGTGGGTGAAAGGCATTTTGAGACTGTGTTCATTACTATGGGAAAGCAGAGAACACTGAGGATGCTTTCCTGTGGGACCCCATCCTCCTGCACAAAGGAGTCTGAGAGGACTGGCTCACCCAAACTTTAATGGTTCGGGAGGAGAGGAAGCCCCTGATGAAGGTCAGTAGTATTCCGATGAGACCCAGATTTTGGAGCTGACTAAGTATTATTTACTGACGGGTGGTGTCATAGGCCTTCTGTATGTCAAAAAAAATTGATAGGATGAACTGTCCACTGTCAAAGGCTATTTGTATGTCTTGGCTGAGGAGCAGGAGGGGATCAGTACTGGAGCAGAATTGTCTGAAGTCGGACTGGGTAGCTGGGAAGGAATCACTATTTCTGAGGAAGGATAGTCACATAGCGACCATTTTTTCTAAAGTTTTGCAGGTACAACACGTTAGAGCGATAGGTCTGTAGTTTGTGGAATCGAGGGAATCTTTACCAGGTTTGGGGATGGGGATTACATGGGCCTCCCTCCACCGGGAGGGAAAGGTGCCCTCTATCCATATGCAGTTGTACAGGTACAGGAAGTTTAACACAGAAATTTCAGCAGTTATGGTATGGAAAAAAAAGAGACCTAAAATTCATGGATTATTATACCCCAAATGGACAGGAAATTCAGAGATATTCTAGAGCAAAAGATTTAGGGGTTGTAATAACTGCTGATGCAAAATTTGAAACAAAATAAGATAGCAGTAAACAAAGCAGAGAGAATAACAGGGCAGATATTGAGAACCCTTAAAGGAAGGGATAGGAATGTAATGATTCCTCTAGTGAAAACACTCATCATACCCAAATTAGAATGCTGCTCAGTCCTAACATTCCCATATAAAAAAGAAGACATTAGACAGCTAGAAGGGATTCAGAGAAGCTTCACATCCAAGATCAAGGGGTGCAAAGAACTACATTACTGGGAAAGGTTACGTGAACTAAACCTATATTCACTGGAAAGGAGGAGAGAGATACACCATGGAAAATAATGGAGAAACTAGTTCCTAATCTTACTCTGAACCTTTAACTCCCCAAACAACAGTAGAAAGTAGAAAAGGAAGACTGTGTCATGTTCCCAAATTAAAGGCAAGACAGGGAACATCCTTAACCCTGAAAGAAAATAGTTTTGTTGAGAGAGGACCAAAACTGTTTAATCAGCTGCCCAAAGACTTAAGGAACACAAATGGTGTTGCAGTAGACATCTTCAAAAAATTAGACGCCTGGCTCAGAATCCCCAATGAGCCGGGCGTACCTGGCTATGTGAGGTGGAGTACAAGAAACCAACTCACTACTTCACCAGGCCAACTCGAGAGGAGGGGCAACAAGCTTGACCTTCATGAAATGAGGAATCATCGCGCAGAACCTTTGAAAGGTTGAAAGGAAAGGTCTACTAGGAAAATTTGTGGAATGTGTATGTGCTGGATCATGCTGTACAGGATACCATCCGGGCCAGTGCCACCTGTAGTTCACGCATGTGAACAACCGATTGTAGGTGCTGTCTTGGTACGGTGAAGAGGAACTATTGTTTGGGGTGGGTACGAGGGAACTGTCCGCAGAGGAAGAAATGATGGTGAAGGTAGAAGCTAGGTGGTTTGTCACCAATTTGGGCTCGTATAGAAATCCATCATTAGTCCGGAGGACAGGGGGTTGGGAGGGGGACATGTCACCTCTCAACACCCCATACCTTCTTCCAGATGGTAGCCGAAGGTGTGGTGGTGATGACACCAGACACAAAGGCACACTTCCTTCATCGTACGGCAGGCAATGGCCCTGGCCCGCTGCATCTCCATGCAATGGATGGGGAGTCACGTATGGTAGAAGCATTGAGTAGCCTTCTTCTTGGCATGTATGCCCTCCATGCACTCTGGGGTCCACCAAGAGTACTCATCGGGTGCGGGGATAGGCGGAGGATCATGGAATGTTAGTGCGCACAGCCACTACAATGACTGATTCAAAGTACGCGATGCACTCATCAGAGGATGGGAAGTGGGCAGTTGTAAGGGTTGTAGATGTATTGTCATGGAGCAGGACCAGTTAGCTCTAGTAATAATCCATTTTTCCAGTACCCCAACAGTCTGGTCAAGCCAATTTAGCGTGAATTGAACCGGGAAATGGTCACTACCATAGTCCTTTTGAAGGACTTGCCATGTGAAATCTAGGAGGGCATCAGTTGAGATGAATGACAAGTCTATACAGGATGGAGTACAGGTGGTGGCATAGTAGAATGTAGGCGAGCCATCATTGAGATACTCGAAGGAGAGCTCGGTCATGATAGTAATCAGGGTCAGGGCCATAAAGGTGATGTGTATGTGTGTCCACAAGGGGTGGCAACTATTGAAATCACCCAGTAATAGAAAGGTCCTGGAAAGTTGTTTTACCACCTCCACCAAGTCATTGCGGGAGACTTATGTGGGGAGGGAGGTATATTGAACAGACGGTGTACTGTCTATCCAGGGAAAGCCGGGTAGCAATCACCTGTAATGGGGATCAGATAGATTATGGAAGGGAACTGTGTGGTGCACAAGAATGGCAGCCCCCTTTCGAGTGCAGGTAGATGGGGTGGTGATGTAAGAATATCCAGTAGGGCAGGGCATGGGCCTGGTCCCCAGGATTAGCTCCTGGAGACAGACACACACTGGATGGGAAGTGGCAATCAAAGAATTAAGACCTTCATAATTTGCAAATATTCCTCTGCAGTTCCATTGTACTACTGTAGTTTTTGGGGAGTCCATTTTTCGATGATGGAGGATGGGTAAAGGTGTAGGTGCTAGGGGGTTAGGATGTGAAGGGAGATCTGGGGTTCGCGAAGGCGAAGGATGGGTCAGGAGCATGGCTGGCTATCTGCCATTCACCAGAGAAGGAATAAGTCAGCCAGTCGACCTCAGCAGAGATTGCAGGGTCGAGTTGGCCGAGTGAGACCAAAGGTGTGGATCATGGCAGCTAGGAGAACATCATGGGCTTCTGTGTTCAGGCCAGGCAGGGACACTTTATTTTCCAAAGTGGCACCTCCCAGCCTGTCTGGGGTCTCATGGTGGACCCTGGGTGGCAATAGGGGGTACCAGAAGGATCGGGCAGAGGACATGCTCAGGGTGGCAGGTACTGTGGGGATGGAAGGAGATGAACCAAAGTGTTCTCGTGGAGGGGTGGAAAAAATGGCACCAGGAGGCAAGGGCAGATCCATAAGACTCATGGGTACGGCCTAGCTCCCCTTGGCCACACCATGTAGTTGCGCTAGAGCCGCATCCACTAGATCCTCGAAGGAAAGGATGTTGTCCAGATTGGATCTCATCGTGGGAGGTGGGTCATTAACTCAGCTACTACTGTCAGAGTCTGTGGAGGTAGATTGGAGGGACTTCTGCAGTGGGGTGATATGGTCCTCGTAGATGAGGTGGGGGGTGTGAGGGTCTGAGCCATCTTAGATCTGGGGGAAGAGGGAGAGGCATGTTGAAAGGCCGATGGGTCTGGCAACTCGCTCCAGCATCTCTGCCTCATTGGTTTGCTCCAGGCATTAGGTTCAGGTGTGTGGAGAGAGTGCTAGAAGGGCAGGGTTCGAGGTGGACAGGGTCTGGGTGTCCTGGGGAATCTGTGACAGGTGAGGTGCGTGAAGAGGGTGGTTTGTGGGGGGGGAACAGGAGGTCATCGGGTCCAGCAAGGACTCCCTTTGGGAGGGATGAGGAGCAGTGGTCGAGGTGGGTTTGAGCAGCAGACCAGGCGGCATACCGAGAGGACAGAGTGGAGGGCAGCAGAGTAAGATACCCCCAGCCTCACCCGACCCTGCACCCTGTCTCACGCCTCTCAGAGGCTAAGGAAGTCTGCTACCTGCAAGGCCTCAGACCTCCTCCTCGAACTTGAAGAAAAGGCATTCGCATTGTTCCTTCACAATTGGAGCACTTGTCTGGGTGAGTGATTTCTCTGCAACAAACACACAGTTGGTGCGGTTGTCAGCAAACTGAAATGATGTGTCCAAACTTGCTGCATTTAAAACAATGGGTCGGGTCTGGGATGTATGGGTGGTCAGTGAACTCAAACGATGTGCAGTCTCCCATACCCCATACAATACAGTCAGGAGGGACTAAGGTTTTTGAAAGTAAGAAGTAGGTGCAGAGTGGGGGAGGGGGTGCCTCCCTATTAGGATGTGAAGCAGTGAATCTTAGTGACACCCTGGGGTTCGAGTCCTCCAGGAGCTCATTCACTGTGATCAATAATAGGCAGGTGGCCTAAATAGTTCCCTGACTTTGGTTCAGGCAAGGGTGTGGGGAGACGGACACCGAGCATTCAAGGACCTCAGTGAGGGAGAGTAGGGCTTTCGTCTCTGCAGCTGAGCGTGATTTGATGAGGAGGGAGCCATCCCTCTGGTCGCACATCATAGCAGCTGGAGTTGCTGTAGACTTGGATCATCTGAAACGTCCATTCAGAGTTGGTCGGAAGAGACCCAGCAGTAGGCTGGATCAATAGGAATTTGTGGATACTTGGAAGGGATAGGGAGGCTGTAGAGTCGAAGTGGACTGGGATATCCAACATTGATAGGATGAACGTGAATGCCGACTTCCCCGTCTGCAGCAGGGATCTCTCTGAGGGGATGCAGGCTGATGGCAGGTGAGCCTACAGGGAGAGCAAGAAGCTGGGTTTAGGAGGCAAGTCTTGGGTGGAACTTGACTTGCCCATAGGTGGCTGAGGTGGGCTGGGGCGAGACCCCTGCTCTAGAGGGTGTATGTCAAAGGGCATGTTCAAAGTACAAGCTGGGGGTCAGTAATGAAAGAGGAGAGTGCAAGTGTTCCGCTGCTGGAGGGCAGGTGGCTGACCTCCTCAAGACGTAGTCTTTCAGTGGTAAAGGACTCGGGGGCCTGGTTGCCCACCACACGAGTTCTAGGACAAGAAGTAATAGTTTCCATATGTTATTAATGTTGTAGAACATGGACCCAGGGGATGTGAGAAATGGAGGCTGAGCGCAAACCGCAGGGGGGTAGGGTACCTCATCCCCAGGGGACACACGTCAGTTTAAAAATGGGGCCCTGTGATGTGAAAGTTTGCCTCCAAACGGCACAAAGACCCCAGCCCCCCAATCCCACCAGCCCGGACACCCAACCATCCAACACAGTGATGCCCTAAGGGCATCACCTCCAGAGGATAGCACTGGAGACCCAAACTGGGAGCCAAAGACTTTAGTGGCTCTTAGCCCAGTCTCCCCAGTAGCCTGTCCAGCATGGGTGACCCTTCCGGGGGCTAAGCCCCCACCAATGTAGCCCACTGGGTCAACATGGGAGCCCACCCACCATGACAAGATCGCCACAGGCGGGTAAAACATTAAATCTTTGGTAAACTTGTCTTCTACTTTATTAACTTTTAATTTGCATTTTATTTTTTTATATATATCGAAACCTGACCATAGGCAGCAGTGTGTTAAAACCCGGACAGAGTTCCAGTATAAATTTGTATTTTTATAATCCATTTGATCTTGTGCTAAAAATCAATTAACTTTTAATTTGCATTTTATTTTTTTATATATATCGAAACCTGACCATAGGCAGCATTGTGTTAAAACCCGGCAGAGTTCCAGTATAAATTTGTATTTTTATAATCCATTTGATCTTGTGCTAAAAATCGATATTTTTCCTTACAAATCTGTACGCCTCACTGGTAATCCTTTAAGGTTTTAATTTTTAATTTTTTATTATTTTTACTTCTCTGTTTATTGTATATATATGTATGTATGTATGTATTTGTATATATAGATATGTATGTATATATATATATATATATATATATATATATGTGTGTGTGTGTGTGTATGTATGTTATTCTTTTTTCTTTCTGTAACCTATATATAGGCTTAACCCTTTTTATGTACTTCAGTGTTCCTGAGGATGTCATTAGACGAAAGCGCTTGAGCACCATTTGTGTTTCCTTTCCTTCGTGGTTTTATTCATCATAAATATTTTTCATGTGTTACCTTCGTGAAATAATTTTCATATATATATATATATATATATATATATATATGTTAAACACAGACCGTGCATGGCACAAGGAACTCTTCTGGGAAAATTAAATCCACTATAGTCCGAATAAGTAATGATAAATGACAAATACCATAGTTTTTTTCCTTTTTCATGATTTTAGCCCGACGTGGGCAACGGGTCTCTCGCAAAGAGATCCCATAAATATAGCTTCCCTCACCAGCTATCTGCAAAGCAGACAGGATCCAGCTTTGGGACGTGGATCTAGGGTTTAAAGCAAACCTAGATCCCTACACTCAGAACCTCTATATAAGTAAAAGACTCGTTGCATTCACGTTGTGTTGAATAAATCAAAGAAAAAGGGGGTAACTATTGTATTTTTAGCCAAAAAAAACCAAAACTTAAACCTCAACCGGGACATTGAGCGTCCACTTTTCAAGGCACGAAACACGTCCGTTTAGTATACACAAACTCAGAATGGTTCCCTGAGAACAATATATGTTAAACACAGACCGTGCATGGCACAAGGAACTCTTCTGGGAAAATTAAATCCACTATAGTCCGAATAAGTAATGATAAATGACAAATACCATAGTTTTTTTCCTTTTCATGATTTTAGCCCGACGTGGGCAACGGGTCTCTCGCAAAGAGATCCCATAAATATAGCTTCCCTCACCAGCTATCTGCAAAGCAGACAGGATCCAGCTTTGGGACGTGGATCTAGGGTTTAAAGCAAACCTAGATCCCTACACTCAGAACCTCTATATAAGTAAAAGACTCGTTGCATTCACGTCGTGTTGAATAAATCAAAGAAAAAGGGGGTAACTATTGTATTTTAGCCAAAAAAAACCAAAACTTAAACCTCAACCGGGACATTGAGCGTCCACTTTTCAAGGCACGAAACACGTCCGTTTAGTATACACAAACTCAGAATGGTTCCCTGAGAACAATATATGTTAAACACAGACCGTGCATGGCACAAGGAACTCTTCTGGGAAAATTAAATCCACTATAGTCCGAATAAGTAATGATAAATGACAAATACCATAGTTTTTTCCTTTTTCATGATTTTAGCCCGACGTGGGCAACGGGTCTCTCGCAAAGAGATCCCATAAATATAGCTTCCCTCACCAGCTATCTGCAAAGCAGACAGGATCCAGCTTTGGGACGTGGATCTAGGGTTTAAAGCAAACCTAGATCCCTACACTCAGAACCTCTATATAAGTAAAAGACTCGTTGCATTCACGTCGTGTCGGGCTAAAATCATGAAAAAGGAAAAAAACTATGGTATTTGTCATTTATCATTACTTATTCGGACTATAGTGGATTTAATTTTCCCAGAAGAGTTCCTTGTGCCATGCACGGTCTGTGTTTAACATATATTGTTCTCAGGGAACCATTCTGAGTTTGTGTATACTAAACGGACGTGTTTCGTGCCTTGAAAAGTGGACGCTCAATGTCCCGGTTGAGGTTTAAGTTTTGGTTTTTTTGGCTAAAAATACAATAGTTACCCCCTTTTTCTTTGATTTATTCAACACGACGTGAATGCAACGAGTCTTTTACTTATATAGAGGTTCTGAGTGTAGGGATCTAGGTTTGCTTTAAACCCTAGATCCACGTCCCAAAGCTGGATCCTGTCTGCTTTGCAGATAGCTGGTGAGGGAAGCTATATTTATGGGATCTCTTTGCGAGAGACCCGTTGCCCACGTCGGGCTAAAATCATGAAAAGGAAAAAAACTATGGTATTTGTCATTTATCATTACTTATTCGGACTATAGTGGATTTAATTTTCCCAGAAGAGTTCCTTGTGCCATGCACGGTCTGTGTTTAACATATATTGTTCTCAGGGAACCATTCTGAGTTTGTGTATATATATAATATATATATATATATATATATACTAATATATATAATATATATATATATACACACAAGGCATCATAAAAGATCTGATTCATTAATATTTTTCATACTAATAAGATACAGTGGACCCCCGATTTGAGTACGCATCAATTTGAGTATTTCAATTTGAGTACGCTCGTCCATAGGCTCCTATTGACTCGATTTGAGTATGCAGCCGCTTGTTTGAGGACAAGGTCAGAGCTACTTAAGTCATTCATAGCAACAGGCAGAAGCAACAGAAATTGATGCTTATTTCAAGCCCTCAAGTCCCCAACCCTCTACCTCTTCCATGTCATTGGCTGTGGGCTCTAAGAACGCCTAGCCCTGATGAGTTACCAGACATCATCATGGAAGGAGACTCTCCCTCCAAGCAATAATTCCTCCTCCATTCCTCATCTGGAACTTCCAGCACATCAAGCAAGACTCCTACAGGATTATTCTATTTTGTCTATATTGTACGGTATGTATTTTGTATTCTATTCTGTCTATTTTTAATACAATTACTAAATTTCGTAGGCCAATTTCTATAGAAAAAGTAGGGGTGGGGTGAAATTTTTGGGTTTTGGAACGAATTAATTAATTCCCATAGGTTATTAAGTTTGATTTGAGTACATTTCGAATTGAGTACGCCATGCTGGAACAGATTATGTACTCAAATCGGGGGTCCACTGTATAAAGCATGAAGCATGTGTAAGTGATAGAGCAACTAATAAAGTTTTTTTTTGTACAAGACCAAGGTTGTCAATATCCATGAACTACGAATCAGGATCAGGGATGCAATAGCGATGGTCGATGTTGGCATGCTTGAACGCACACGGCAAGAAATTGAATATCAATTGGATGTTGTACAGGTGACCAATGGCGCACATGTTGAAGTTTATTAAACATGTATGTAAAACTTTTAGCTGTGCGGAGTCACATGGACAAACTTGTTTCTTTATATGTTATTGGGTTATCACATTAATAAAGATTGAAATCGTTCAGATCTTTATGAACAACCTGTGTATACAGTATATAAAAGCTTTACCTTTGGTTAACCAAAGGTAAGCTTTATGATAAACAAATCATTTGAGTTTTCTGAGCTACCAGTACATACAAAATAGGCCTGCAGCTCAGATTATATATACACAGGTAAACCTCATTTTACGCCGCTTTAAATTACGTCGCTTCACTTTTACGCTGCTTAAAGTAAAAGCTTAAATGTAAAATTAAAAATGGTAAAAAGCCGTAAACTACACAAAATATGATGATGTAACTGTGTGGGACTACTGGAAGTCATATGACATTTTAAAAAGCATTTCCAACATAGCCGCAGCTTGGAATGAAGTTTCAAAATCATGTCTAAATGGTGTCTGGCATAAGCTGTGGCCTGATTGCATTGCTGATTTTGGTGGATTTGACAGTGTTGAAACTGTGACAAAAGATGTCACTAAGATAGCGAATGAAGTAGGTCTAGATCAGGGGTCCCCAACCCTGTGCCCGCGAGCACCATGGTGCCCGCCGACCCTTTTGCGTGTGCCCGCCACTGACTGACTATGATTGATAAGTTTTTATTTAAATTTTTAATAAAATGTTAAGTATGTTACATATTTTAAATATTTAGTTACTAAATATTTAAAATATGTAACATACTTAACATTTTATTAAATTTTAGAAGTTAATTACGGAAACAGATGCTCATTTATTTGAAAATAATTATTTCTTTATAAATAAATTAAGTTATCGTTTTGATAATTTTTCTAAGATTCTTAGTTAGCCCATCCTTATTTTTTTTTGTGTATTATGTTCATTATTTTACATAGGAATTAAATGTTTTTTTTGTGTGTTATGTTCATTATTTTACATAGGAATTAAATGTTTTTTTTTGTGTGTTATGTTCATTATTAAGTCCAACTATAAATTTGCCTTGAAAAAGTAAATCGTGCCCACCGCACTACCGGTAGTCTTGAATGTGCTCTTCGGCACAAAAAGGTTGGGGACCCCTGGTCTAGATGATGTGGAAGATGATGAACTGCTCAATTCTGCAGTTCCTCAGCAAAAAATAAAGAGGATCTCCCTCCAGGATCATCTTCCTCTCAATAAATCATCTCCATCTCGCCACTGTCAAACAAGATCAAATAATTTTGCTTTTAATTGCTTTAATTACCAAAGTAAGTAGTAATTTATCTTTAATTCAATTATTTTATTAACATTAAGCATTCTTTTACTAATTTTAAGCATATATAACCCATTAATAATTTTCATTTTATGGAAAATATGGGGTCACTTTTGGAGAATCCTGGAACCCATCCTATTTATTTAGGTAGAAGCCCATTGTTTTTAGCTTCAATTTACGCCACTTCACTTTTCAACGGCAATCTGCTGGAACCTAACCCCGGCGTAAATCAAGGCATACCTATATATATATATATATATATATATATTATACAGGGGTTGGACAAAATAATATGAACACCTTGATAAATGGCAGTTTTTATTCTTAATATGGAGTTGGTCCTCCTTTAGCGGCAATAACAGCTGCAATGCGTCGGGGAATTGATTCATACAGCTTTTGGACAGTGGCTAGAGGAATCCTGAGCCATTCTTCGAGCAAACCCTGCTCCAGTTCCTCCAAAGACGCCGGTGGTGGGAATTGGCTTCTGACCTGCTGCTCCAACTGACACCACAGATGCTCGATAATGTTAAGATCTGGGGATTGTGGAGGCCAATCCAAGCATTCTACTTCACTAACATGCTCTTCAAACCAGTTTTTAATGACCCCAGCGGTGTGAATTGGTGCATTATCATCCTGGAAGACGGTGCCACCATTGGGAAACAGCATTTGGACCATGGGATGGACCTGGTTAACCCTACCATGCAGTACTACAGCTGGGCCAAGAGTATTCCACGATATTGCTGCCCAAACCATCACAGATCCGCCTCCATGCTTAACGGTTGGGGTCAGGCAGTCAGGGTCATAAGCATCTTTAGGCTGTCTCCAGACGTAAACTTGACCGGAACATGGAAATAGCATAGAGGAGGATTCGTCGGAGTAGACTACATTCTTCCACCGGTCCAGTGACCAATTCTTATGGTCATTACACCATTTTCTGCTCCGACAATTTGCCATCTTTGGAAGTCTGACAGGTCTTTCATAACTGCTAATTCATAATTCACTCAGATCTGTAAAAACAACGTGAGGGTTATAACATGATGTATACACACACTGTTACGCATTTAAATAGGTTTGCCAGTCATTTGACCGTTTACTTTGTGTCTGAGCAGTCCGTAAAGATAACCGGTGAAATCGGTGGGTGTTCATATTATTTTGTCTAACCCCTGTATATGGCAAAAAATGCTTGAGTAAATGTTATAAAAATAAACAAAATATAAATACATACCTTGTAAAACTCAGATGTATATACATTACATGTGCAACCTTCCACAATGACGTCAGATACCACCAGATCTCTAACTAATACTAACCTCCGCAATGCCCTGCACAAGCATTTATAGTCTGCTGAAGGCTTTCTAGAACATTCTGGAAGCTATAGGTTGCTATAGTTACCGAACAGCATAGACAAATTAGTAGCACATGGTAAATGGTCGTGAGAGGTTAACTGGTTGAGTACGATTACAGCAATTTCAGGTCCCTTCAAATACAACAAATATACGTAATCAAGTACTGATGTACTCTTTCCACCCCTGTATAACATTACACATTACCTTAAAACCCATTAATAATTCTTAACCCATTAATACCCAATTTTATTTTTTAATAATTTTTCATATTTTGCCATTAGATATATATTAAACCTGTTAATAGTGAAGTATGATCAAAATGACATACAAGGCAACGAAAATTCAGGTGTCCTTTTAAAAGGACAATGGGTAGATGTGAGTAAAGAAAACATAATTAAGCATGCTTTAAATTTTATTGAAAAAATGTATCATAAAAGTAGAAATAATGCTACTTTCATAAAATAAACTTTTATAACAAACAAAAGCTATATCTGAGAACCTGACATATAAACAGCTTGAACTAGGACTAAAAAAATATATAAAAAAATCCTTATACAATGCCAATAAAAATGTGAAAAAAATAAAAAGATAAAGAATCCTTTTACAAAAGAAAAAAAGAAAAAAATAATGGAGAAAATAAAAACATATTGAATCCTTTCACAGTGATTTATTTTGAATGGTATGGCTCAAAGCATGGGACACAAAGTGTTACATTACATTTGGTACAAAAGCTTTTTGGTTTACCAGTACATGGCTTATTTTGACATAGTCTTTGCTGATCCCTCTGTGCAATAACGTGGTTCAGTCCATCATATCTACTGTTGTTACCCACACTGCGAGTTAATGGCCATCCAATATTTTTTCTACCTGTGTTGATTTTTAGATAAGATATTGCAATGCTTCTTTTGAATGTCAGAAGATCAACAGCATTTTCTCAAAAAGATGCTTGTGAAGGAGCCAAGCATTTACTAAAGACATATCCACAACTTTGGTGAACAATGGCCAGTACCACTTCTTTCCCCTGATGCCAATAGAATATTTTGCTATAAGCCAATTGTGATGGTCTACACAACCCATATAGTTGTTGTAGTTTTTCAGAGCATTTGGTTGTGGAACCTTTACTTTAGCTTTTTCATTTTTATCCCATCTAGCTACTTTATTCATAGGTTCAATAGTATCAAAATTTGTTCCTACAGTTACACATTTGTTGTCATGCCATTTCACAAACAAGATTTCACCATTTACATCATAAAAGAAATCATGGCTACCACGCTTAGTCTTTTTCATGTCACTTGTTGATTTTAGAGGACAGTTTCCAATTCTTTATGGTTCCTGTTGCTCGCAAATTCATAGTTTGTAAATGAATTAGGAGATCCCTACTTATAAAGAAGTTATCAAAGTATATTGCCATTGAGGAAGGAATTGCTGTGTTCTCAATCATGTTCAATACTACTCTGGATCCTAAATTGAGATCTGTCACTGATGTATCATTTGTTTTTCCACAGTACAAGTCAAAATTGTAGCAAAAACCTGAAGAACCACATACAGCCCATAATTTGTAACCAAATCTTATAGGCTTTCCACGAATGAACTGTTTCAGAGAATTGTGGCCATAGTACTTTACAATCATTTCATCTACAGATATATTTTCTTCAAATACACCAAATTGCCTAAGTTTTCTCTTATCATATCTAGAAGAGGTCTTACTTTGAAACGTTTATCATCCTTATTTCTTTGAGCTAATGCATTATTGTTGAAATGCAACATTGCTTTTATTTGAAGATATCTATTTCTAGCAAGAGCTCTTTTTGAAATATCCACTCCTAAGTCTTCTTCTGTCGACCAGTAGTGCCTTTCAGCAGGTAATTTATGGTAGCCTGATAGAAGAAGTATACCAATGAAAGCTTTTAGTTCTTCATGACAGAAATTTTTTTTCATTTTTTGTTTCAGTTGCGTATCTGACACTTTCTTTTATTATATGATCCTGTATAGCATCAGAGAAAGAGTTCAAATAATTCAACATTTGATTTTTGAACACAATACTGCTTCATTCTACTGAAATTTTCAATATGATCGCTCTTCCTGTTACCTATATTTGCATAGGTAGGGCTTTTTTGTCTCCAGTTAGGATTCACATCTGCCAGAGTCCGTTTTTTTGTTTTTGAAGAGGATTTAGTTTTTTCAGATGACATGTTTCTGCTTGTATGTTGAATTTCAAGACATCCTGGAGTATCACTAACATTTGCAATTCCTATTATGTCACTTGTTGCAGGTTCATCTTCATCTGACAAACTGTCAACTTCTGGAGGAATTATAACAATATCACACTCTTCGTAATCTTCATCACTATCTTCTGTTATCATATGTATTGCCTCTTCAATAATAGCTTTTCGATGTATGGACATTATGGAAGCCGCAAAATTCAAGAATAAATTATATTCAGCAGAGACTTCTTCATATACAAACAAATTACACCATGCTATGAAAATGAATTTTGCTGGTTACATCATCTATCTGAGAATACATCATTTATCTAAGATTGCGCAATGTTGTGAATGCATTCAATAAAAAACCTACTATTGCATCACATTTTTAAATCTTATTCTGAAGGGATATAAAGGAGCAGATTGTAGATTATGTAGTGAATATCATATATTCCAAATTTAACCCTTTCAGTACCCAGAACCCTGTATTATGTCATTGAGCAAAACATGAAAATTGCATGCAGCATTTTCTTTAGTCCCTCATAGAAAACAAAGAAAACAAAAATGCATGTGACATAACTAACTAATTCATTTCTTATCTAGAATATATACTTATGATTCATAACTTTATAAGTGACCTGATTTTTATGAAGACAATGATGAAATGGGACATAGCAGAACACTTTGAAAGTAAAAATGTATCAATATATTGATGCTCAAACCTTTATTACTGTCATTGCACTGTGTTATTAATTCTATCTCCTTATTCTAAAAAATGAGACCTTGCGCAAGTCATTTTGTGATGTAAGTTTCATCCCTAAAAAGCACTTTCTCGGAAAATGTTTCAAATAACTTATGCACAATTTTTGCTTTTATTTAATTTAAACTACTAGTAAATTTATCTAGTTAATAATATAAATGATGATTAATATGAAATTATCGATTTTGGCTAGAATAATAATCAATTTTTAAATGTCATTTTAATAGGACAATGGGCGTTAATGGGTAATGAAGTGGGCACGATGTTTGAGATTGTGACTGAAAATAGTAGCATCAATTACACAAAGATACAGATGAGAAATTAGCCTAGTACTGGGAATAAAGTACCACACCATCCAGTGTTCCCTTTCATGACAAGGTTGGGGGTGTAAGTTACCTCTAGTGATATGTCAAGTGAGAAACTTCTCCATTTCCACCACTTTCGTTAAATCTTGTGCCACATTTATACAGACTACATTTATTCACTTACTAATCCTTCCATGTTTTATGCATTCTTCCTTTACTTCTCTCTTACACACTTTCTTACACACTTTCTTCCACAATATTTTCATTATTAATTCTCTACATACAACCATACCAGCTAAACATACTATCATCCATTCTCTTCTTCACACCTTTCCCAAACATTTTCATTTCTAATAGGGTTAATCCATTTCACACAAATTATACTGCCTTAATTAATATTCATCTTAAATGCTCTAACTTTTGACAGTGAACTTTCATGCCAAAGAAGTGTCTGGCATCCATACATCAGTGTATCACTGCTTTAAATCACAGATTCAAGTTCAGACATCGAGCGCACACCAACGTGAATGGGAAATATGTCTCAAATACTTGGTGAACAAATGAGTGACTGACTTTATTCGAGATATGTGAACCATTAAAATTACAATGGCCTGGACTGGAAACTCACCGAAAGTGTCTATTTCTTCAGAGTTTACTTCTTTTTCAATTTTACTTTTCTTACTTCCCATTACGCAGGATGCAGGATTATTATCTGAGAACATGTCCATCGATGGTTTAGAAGTAGATGCTTTAAAACGTTGAATCTATGGGCCAAAATTGTTTGACACGAATAAAAATCATATATATATATATATATATATATATATATATATACAGGGTGGGCGGAAAGTAGCTCCCTATTTTGGATTGGTAAAAAAATACGTATATTATCCATTTATTTCAGAAGAAATAATATGAAAAGGTAGGCATACATGGTAGGTTTTCTCTAAAATTCAATGTGGGCTCCAACTCTTTCCACCAGCTTCTGGAGCTGCCCAGGAATGGCGTCCACTGACTTTAGCAGGAACTCCGGCGGGATGGAGGACATGACTTCCCGAATTCGGTCCTCCAGTTCTTCCAATGTCCTCGGTTTGGTGCGGTAGACTTCTTCCTTTACCCACCCCCAAAGAAAGAAGTCGCACGGTTACCGCTGAAAAATGGCAGAATCGGTTCAGTGTAACGGTGTGGTGTGGTATGACCTCAGATCAGGTTGTGGGCCCGTTCCTTCTGCGCAACACCATGAATGCTGAGCGGTACCTTCCTATGTTGCGAAACGAGGTCTGGCCGGTTGTCAGCACATGGGAGAACATCGACGATCTGATATTTATGCAAGATGGCACCCCTCCGCACTTCACTCTTGTTGTCCGTGAGTGGCTGGATGCCCACTTCCCTGGGCGTTGGATGGGTCGTCGTGGTCCACATCAATGGCCAGCCAGGAGCCCCGACTTGACACCATGCGACTTCTTTCTTTGGGGGTGGGTAAAGGAAGAAGTCTACCGCACCAAACCGAGGACATTGGAAGAACTGGAGGACTGAATTCGGGAAGTCATGTCCTCCATCCCGCCGGAGTTCCTGCTAAAGTCAGTGGACGCCATTCCTGGGCGGCTCCAGAAGCTGGTGGAAAGAGTTGGAGCCCACATTGAATTTCAGAGAAAACCTACCATGTATGCCTACCTTTTCATATTATTTCTTCTGAAATAAATAGATAATATACGTATTTTTTTACCAATCAAAATAGGGAGCTACTTTCCGCCCACCCTGTATATATATATATATAGTGTTGGCAATGAAATTTTTTTTTTAAATGCCCAGCCCACCCGGGTTTTTTGGAGGTTAAAAAAAAGTGGTGGGGAAAAATTGGTTGGTAAGTAAATGGGTACCCTGGGTAGCCTAGTGGTTAAGACATGAGGTCATGAGATTGAGTCCAGGTGAGCGAGGACTTTGTAATTTATGACCACCTGTTGTGGGTCATGGTTCAGATTCCACATTAAGCTGTAGGTCTAACAAGATGAAGCAACAAGTTTGACCTTTGTCAGAATAAACAATTCGGGTGAAAGCAAAACCAAGGTTAACCACAACAATTCTGAAGCCAAAGCAATGAGACAACACTTCACAATTGAACAGCTGCGGCGAACATTCGACATGTACAAGAATTAATTTGAAGGAATCAGCTCCAGCAGCTTGTGATGCAATGAACTAAATAGCTCAAGGTCATTTTAAGCAAATCTTATCATAAGAAGTCAATTTATGAAGCAAGTTATGATGAACTGAATAAGTTGTGTGAATGCAAAACAAGCTCTGTTAATTGTACAATTTTAAGATATTGCTTTACCTAATTGTAATTTTAAACTAAAATGAAAGTGTTTCAACATACCTTTAAGTTAATCATCTCGTATGTTTCTTGGTAAATATCCATATTTCCAGTATCTATAATCTTATTCACTAATTCAGTGAGTTTAATGAATTCTTCCATGTTGCCTCCATTGGCTGACTCTAACTTTCCTTGTTTCTTCAGTTTCCATCTCTCAGCAGAGGAAAGTCTCTTAGTATTGCCTCCAAGCCTCTGAAAAAGTTGAGAGATGAGAGCTTCAGATGGAATGACATCCATCTCTCTTTATATTTTGCTTAATATCACTCGAATTGCAGGGAAAAAGGCAATGTAGTGGAAAACAATGGGATAGTGTAACTCGAACTAGAGTCACCTGGTTTCAAATAAGTGCTCCTACTGATCATAGTGAAACAGCATAAATAGTGATCTCGCTTAAATGAACCTTTTTGGGGGAAGTTCTGGATGGTGTGATTGGCAGGAACGCTGAACCTGAAACCACCGATGTGGGTTCGAGTCCCACTAGCTCCTAGTTCTCACTTTATTGACTTTTCAAATTACTAAAGTACGGTTATTGTGCTTAAAACATATTTAATCACTATACAGGGTGTACCATAAGTCCAGCATCATAGGAGACATTCATATTTTTCTATAAGCCATAATTCATATTTCTCTCTTTCTACAGGCCATAATGTCTGTGAGCAAGAAAGAATGAATCCAGATAATTCTACTCATACGAAATCGGAGTGAGAGAGAGGCCACTGCTGAATTTAACAGACTGTACCCAGACCGCGAGCCAATAACACAGAGTTGCGTTAGCAGACTTGTTGCAAAGTTTAAGGAAACAGGATCCATAGAAGATAAACCACGCAGTGGACCTTCAAGGAGGTCCACTGGCGATGATACAGCAACTGCTATCCTGGCTCATTTTAACAGAAGTCCCAATAAGTCTCTTCAGCGATTGTCCGCCGAGACAGGTGTGTCGAAAAGTAGCACCCATCACATTCTTCAGGCTCACAAATGGCATCCATATAAACTTCAGATCCTGCAGAAATTAAGCAATGATGATCCCGACTAGCGGATGGAATTTTGTGAATGGGCTATGGAACAACACATATTGAGCACATTCTGTAAATAAAACCTTTTGTTTTGCCTTTTTTTATTATTTTTCCTATGATGCCAGACTTATGGGACACCCTGTAGTTATTAAAAAAATATATATTTCTAACAGTGAAGCTTACGAACTTTTAAGGCTTTTGCTATAGTCTCTCCTTGCTTGAGATAAGGGAAAATTTCTTCATAAATTGCTATAACCAATTCCTTCTGCTTCAGACTATCATCACCTGGGAGTTGATTTTCATCATCAGAGTCAGTTCCAACATCTGATCCATATTTTCCTATTTCATCCCCCTGATGTTTAATCTACCGAAGACAGATTGAAAAATGAAAAAATTTGAGGAAGTCTGCATGAGAAGGAGCTGAACTTTCAAGTTATAAAGGATTGATTCTGGGGTCACTAACATCATATCATACAGTAACTTAATTTAATGAAGATAAATGGAAAATAATTTTTTAAATATTCAAAAGTACCTTATAACTTTTCAACAAAATTCCAAATGCCAAACACAGTTCAGAGACAGAGTTCATAACAGTTTCGTAATGTTAAATCAAGTTAGATTGGTTTTGGTTAGTTAGTTTAGTAAATAAGGTCTATATAGGTTTTGTCTCTGAACTGCGTCTGGCATCTAAAATTTTAACTACTTTTCAATTCTAGATTTTTTATATAAGCAAATACAACAGAACAGTCTCTTATAATCAGATATAAGATAAATACAAATTTAACATAGTGATTCTTTTGTTTAAAAAAAAAAAAAAAAAACTTAGGACAATCTTTAAACATCTCTTCCAATTCTTACTTTGACCCAGTCAATGTTGTCTAACCAAGCGTCTTTCAGTTCCTGCGCATCTTTCTTGAAATGATAAAACCCATCCTTATCAAAATGACCTTCTTCCATCTCTTCTTTCATATTAAAGGGGGTTATTTTGGTTTCTCCTTCCATATCAATAGTTGCATCTTCTTGGCCTATGCAAGTATATATATATATATATATATGGTAAAGTACATCAAAACATTTTTGTATTTCTTAATTTAACTATATCTAATGGATCTTATAACCAAAAATGCATACAAAGGTATATTGGTGGTGCAACTAACCTATGAGATTGGTACTTTAGTTATAGAAGAAATGTAAGCTAACAAAGATTATTTAATATTAGCTTTAATCTCTGCCTTTTACCATCAATGTCTTCATCCTTAAGAACATCATATTTCTTCCTTTCAGCCTTCTCTTCAGTATCCTCATCTTCTTCATCCGAATCTAGCGTATGCTTCTTAACTTGAACTGGTTTATCATCTTCATGTGAGTATTTCACTTTTTTAGTTGGAACATAATCTTCATCATCATCATATTTATATGGTCCTGGCTGTACATTTCTATGCATTATTTTTAAATGGGTGCACTGATTATTTTCAAGTTTGCCACTACTCCTAGATTTTAAATTAAAAAAATACATATAGTTACATTAATAAATATTAAAAAACAACAAATGTGTAAAACAATAGAATAATTAAAATCTCCCAAGTTAACTTCAGAGGTTTTAATTACTGTATAGGTATATTGTATAAATCGGATGTGATTAACAAAATGGCCTAAATCAGCTATCTATTAACTTAAAGAGTAGGTAAAGTAAATACTGCCATACTTTAATTTTTTAAATTTTTTAATGCAGGAAGGAGGTGCCATGGGATATGCCTACAAAAGCATCCCCCCCCCCCCCCCCCATAGAAGAAGATACAAAATGAAGGTCCACAGTTTTTGAGATGCTTGGACACACTGCATTTGAAAGAGTGGAGGTCATAGACAGGAGGAAAGATGGATTGAGGAAGATTGTTCCAGAGTTCACCAGTTGAGTAGATGAAAGATTGAAATACCAATTAACCCTTGCATTTGAGAGTTGGACAGAAAAGGAATGAGAAACTGTTGAAAGTCTGGTGCTGCGTGCTCTCCTTAAAGGAGGTGGCATGCAGTTAGTGTGTTTAGAAGAGCAGTGTCTGTTATAATAGCGATAGTAAAGAGAGAGTGATGCAACATTGCAGCAAAGAGAGGGGGATTGAAGACAGTCAGTAAGAGGATGGGAGTTGATGAATCAAAAGCCTTTGATTGCACCTGGTCAAGTACAACTGTGTGGATTCAGCCACCCGATACACAAGAAGCATACTCCATACAGGGAGCAGACAAGACTCCTGTACAGAGAGAGCAACTGAGACAGGGTGAAGAAACTGCAGAAGCAGAACAGCACACTTAACCTCTTGAAACTGTTTTGGAAGAAGTGTATACGTGATCTTTCCAGGAAAGATCACAAGAGGAAATGCCAAGAATGTTAAAGGAAGAGGAAGGATCGAGTTGTGTAGTGTTAAAGGACAGTCATGACTCCATATTTGAAAAAATTTACTGGAGCACAGCTCTGAATTTACTTTTTTCCCCCTTACACCACTAGATAGGTTAATGATAGTAAACTCTTGAATTGACGACATACCAATTACAAATTGTTTTAGCTAAACATAATAATACAATAATGTACAGTTTATAACTCACCTTAAGTTTATTTATTCATTGCAGCAGCAACAGTGGATGATGTTAGACCTTGCATGTAGGCATTTGTGTGAATTTACCGCCATGTATGCTTGGCCACTGATCAATGGCTTTCTGTGTGATCATTACAGCAGATCTAGTGCCTGGAGCTGGACCCTCCTTCACAATTCTGCACAGCTTAGTCAAATGAGATGGCTTAATGGATCCTTGTGTTCAACAATGTAACCAAGAATGGAGAATGTCCCTTCAGCTGGTGCTTCACTCCAGGCAGTTGATCCATCTTTATCAAAATGCTTTAATATCTCTGTGATTCCTTTCCACAGCTGTTCTATATATTCTGTCAGCCAATTTATCACTGAGTCTTTTGTAAAACTACTTTCAGATCTGGTTCTGGATGGTCTAGCAACTTCAGCAACATGGTAGTAATCAGAACGTTTCTTGATGTATTTGTAAACTTCATTAGGATGTAATCCTCAGCTGTTAGTTCCTTTTGCTGCCCTGTGGTATCGTGCTTAAATTCAGAAACTACATCATTTGCATTTCCTCCATTAGCTAATTTGGAAATTGTTTCCATCACTCTTAACATAACAGTTTTCCCTCCTTCTTTATAAAATATATTTTCTACAAATTCTGCACTAACTGTGGTTTTTTGAGCTACTTGCAACATAATCTTTGTTACATAGGAAATCAATACATAGAACTTGGCACTAATTTCTTCTCTTGTGGATGATCAAAAAACACACAATTTTCCACAAATCTGTCAAATTGATCAAATTCGTAATTAACCATGCGAGTATCAGATTTGAGTTTTGGTCTCTTAAAACCAATGATATTGTCAAGAACCATATTGGTATAGTCAAGGCCTGATCTCAGATTTGAAGTGTGATTCTGATAAAGTCTAAAAGCTCACTTAGTTTACAAATTTTCTTCAATGCATCAACGTGGGCTCTGTTCACAAGATGCATTAAGTCCCATCGAAATTTGAAATTTTCTCCAAACAACTTTTTCATTTTGTTTTTAAATGGCTCGTTGTCCTTACAAAAAGCCCCATCTCCAACCATTCCAGATACCTTGGATTTAATTGCTTCTTCAGATAGTTTCAAGTGATTAGGAGACTTCAAACACATCAAAAATTTCATTGGCCAAATAAACTCCTGATTTGCTGCGTACTAAATTTATCCCAGCAAGTTTTACAGTCTTATCTTCTTCACTCATAACTAATACAACTAGCATGCTTAATCCCAAAATTGTTCCAATGTCAGCTGTTATTGTTACTGAAGTTTGTTCTAAGAACCACTTTACAGTTTGTTCTTTAAGTTGATTATCTAATAGCTCACAAATTGTCTCGCACGCATGTGTGCTATGATTCAAATTTCCAACCTCACAACCTGACCTATGTAATACAGCTAGAAGTACTGGATATAGAGCCCATGCAGTGTTTGTTTTCATTATGTAGTATAAGATGTTGCCACATAAGTCTTCTATGCGTTTAGTAGTGTTCCGAGAAGATGTTTTCATCACTTCATAAACAGCAGCTCTTTGTCGGTAAACTTTTGGAATCCGTAGTTAGGGATCGTATTATCGATCACTTAGAAAGTAGGGGTTTGATTAATAGTAGTCAGCACGGGTTTCGACGCCATAGGTCTTGTTTAACAAATTTGTTAGAATTTTATAACGAAATAGTGCGCGAATACGATAGGCATAGGGCAGCTGACGTTATTTATTTAGATTTTAAAAAGGCATTCGATATAGTTCCGCATAGGAGACTAATTGCGAAGGTTAAAGCGCACGGTATCCGCGGTCAGGTAGCTAACTGGTTAGAAGAATGGCTTCGTGCTAGGAGGCAGAGGGTCGTAGTTAATGGTAGTGAATCGGGGTGGTTAGAGGTAGGTAGTGGTGTCCCACAGGGTTCAGTGTTAGGCCCATTGTTATTCGTAATTTACATTAACGACATAGATGTAGGATTGATTAGTAACGTGTCAAAATTCGTGGACGATACTAAAATAGGCGGTAAGGTTGTTAACGAGGACGATAGAAATAGGATCCAAGACGATGTAGATAGGATTATGGAGTGGACGGATAAGTGGCAGATGCAATTTAACGTAGATAAATGTAAAGTTTTGCATATAGGTTCTCGCAACAATAATTACGTGTATACGATGGATGATAGGGATTTAGCGAGCGTTGACGAGGAAGTAGATTTAGGCGTACGCGTAACTAAAGATTTAAAGGTTAGGAACCAGTGCCTGGAGTCTTGCGCAAAAGCTAATAGGATGTTAGGCTTCATAGCGCGTAATTTCGAATTTAAATCGAAGGATATTATATTGCCCCTTTACAAGTCCCTAGTCAGGCCTCATTTGGAATATGCCGTTCAGTTTTGGTGCCCGTACTTGCGTGAGGATATTGATAGGTTAGAAAGGGTTCAGCGTCGTGCCACGAAACTTATTCCGGCATTGCGCAATAAGCCTTATGAAGATAGGATTAAAGTGTTAGACTTGTATTCACTCGAAACTAGGAGATTAAGGGGGGAGCTTATTGAAGTTTTCAAAATCGTTAATAACATCGATAACGTAAATTTTGACAAATTGTTCACTTTCGATAATAGTAATACTCGCAATAACGGATTCAAGTTGCGTGGCAGACGTTTCATTACTAATATCGCTAAAAACTTCTTTACGTTTAAAGTAATTGATAAATGGAATAATCTTCCCGCGTCAGTCGTTCATTCTACCAGCGTTAATGTGTTTAAGAACCGTCTTGACAGACATTTTAAAAATATTAACGTTGTTTAAAATTAAAAAAGAAAGTTAACAACAGGAGCTCTGGTGGTGGTGCTCGAGGATGAGTCTGTTGACGATGAATGCCAGCTTGTGACATGCCAGCGTGATGCCAGCAAAAAAAAAAAAAAAAAAAAAAAAAAAAAAAAGACTAACACGAATGTAGATGTAGCTCATAGCGTAAACTAACCCACTTTTTGTTTAACTTTACCTTTTTTTTTTTTTCTTATCCTCCTTACTTTGCATGTCTCTAACTCTTTTCTTGCATGTTTGTAGTTTGCATGGTATGACAGTGAGTTAAGACTGTGTTTGCATGGTTTGTAAGCGTTCTTATTTTACTTCTTTTCATCTTTCACCCCTCTCCTATATTCTCCGACTATTTTCTGACTTGTCGGCAGTGGCCGGCGGATGATGATGGTGAGACTTTTTCCCTCTTTTTCTGAATGAATGTTAACCCACGAATGATAGGTGTTGCTCCTTACTTAACCCCTTATTCTCCTCTCTTCTCTTAACCCCCTACTCTCTCCTTTCTCTCGGGCTAGCCTTAGAGTGGATCTTAGGGTCTTTGTTAGCCTTAGCTTCTGTAGATCTGTAGATCTTCATCCTCAACAGCTATATCTACATCAGGCATATTAGTGTCACTATTTGCAATGTTTTCCATTATATCACTTGGTACTGAAAATGAATCATCAGCATGCCCTAGATCCTTCTTTTCCACCAATTTGAATGTAGATTTGATCAAATCATTGTTCAGGATTTCTTGTATTGATTTACACTTGCTTAAATGGGCTATGGAAATGTCAAATTTGTTGCTTTTTGCTTTATTAGATTTGGATGCAACACTTGAACTGGAAGGCATATTTTGACTCTTCTCTTTATTAACCACAACAGCTTGGTGAGTTTCTTTTGTTAGGCGCAAAATTGCATTCAATGTCTTCTGGATTTGGGAATTTTCAAATTCCTCTAAAGCAGTTTTGTTAGTCTGATGCGCAGATTCCTCACTTACCTTTTGTTTCTTAGGTGGAGGAGAAGCACTTTCTTCAGTCTGTGAAACATCGTGAAAAAGTTTCATTTTCTAGATTAGCAGTTGATGAAGTTGGTTCATTTTTCTGAGGTCTAGCACTAGCACATTTTGTGAACAAACTAAATGACTGCTTTGCCGTATCTCTTTGCTGCACTTCATCCTGGTATTTCTTTACTGCAATATCTAAGCTGTGGGCCCAAACTCTGGGACCTCTTGTATTGTAACAAATATTTTTTTTGGAATTAAAATGTTCCTCCCAGTTTTGCTTCTTTGAATATTTGTTCTTGCATTGACCACAAAAGTAACCCCTTTTAACACCCTCACTTTTCTCTCCAACTTCATCAATATTAGGATCCATTATTGATTATTGACTACCTGAAAAAATACAAAATAAGTAAAAGTTAGTAAATATAGTATGGTAAAAGTGAGTAAATATAGTACAATGAAAGTAAGTAAAAGTAAGTGCTTTAAACTTAGTAAAAGTAAGGAAGAGTAAGTAAAAGTAGGTAAGTTAAAGTAAGTAAAAGTAAGTTTAAACTTAACTAAACTTTTCAATTCTAGAGTCATGGTGGATTACTTAAAACCGCACAAGTAATTATCTGGCCAATTTATCAAACCTGGCCGAGATCAATGGAACATAGTCCAATCCTGATAATTTTATATTAAAAAAATATACGTTTTAATAAAATTTTAATTATCAAAACATTGAAGCTTAACAAAAAATAAAAATAATTGTTAAATATGGAATTACCAACTAAACTTAAAATAACTAAATTTGTAATTTAAAAAAATTGGTTTGTACAAGAATGTATACGCAAAAAAATTGCATAACGTCTAGCGGATGAACAAAACCCAAACCCAAATTTACTTTTTCTCATGGTCAAATTTACTGGAGCAATGCTCCCAAGATCCCAGGAATCTGGAGTCATGTTAAAGGTAAGGGGATAGTTGTGTGGAAGATAGTGATGAGTAGACAGATGGAGGAACTGAGTTTTTGAGGCATTGAAAGCCACAAGGTTTTCTCTGCCCCAATCAGAGAGCAGAAAGATCAGATGTCAGGTGTTTCATAGCTGTCCTACGTGGATCAAGGAGTGAATGTTGAGAGGGACACTTTGAGAAGCAGGTGGAGAAGTGATGAGTGGAATCATTGGCATAAGAGTAAATAGGAGAGGTAGCGTGAATTAAAAAATCATTAATAAATAAAAGGAAAAGAGTGGGTCACAAGAGAGAACCCTTAGAAACTTTACAAGAAGAACAGTGGCTATCTACAACCGCAGCTATAGAATGGCCAGAAAGGAAATAGAGATGAAGGCAGAGACAGAAGGATAGAAACTGAAGGAAGGCAGCTCTGAAATTAAAGATTTGTGTCAGACTCTATCAAAAGCTTTTGATATGTCTAGCACAAGAGCAAAAGTTTCACCAAAATCCCAAAAGGAGAATGAAGTGTGTCAGAGATACGCAAGATCACCACCAGTAGAGCATCCCTCGCAGAACCCACACTGATAGTCTAAAAAAGGATTGTGAGAAGAGGTGTTTAAGAATCTTCCTATTAAGGATAGATTCAAAAACTTTAAAAAGGCAGGAAATCAAAGCAATTGGACAATAGTTGGAGGGCTGAGAGCAGTCATCCTTCTTTGGGACAGGATGAATGAGAGTGAACTTCTAGCAGGAAGGAAAAGTAGCAGATGAGAGTTTGCCTGGGCAGGGTGTCAGCACTGAACCTTGTGTTACCCCACAAAAAAATTACACTACTACATCCGTAAATTATTGCCCTCACCTTTGCTGTTGCCTGTGTGTGCGGGTGCGCATGCGCACACACGCACGCACGCACACACACACACACACACACCTTTTGAGCGCTAATACTAAAATATTAAGAGTAAATCAGAGCACAAAAGCTTCCATCTTAACATAAAACTTCAGTTTCACTTGTTTTAAATTAATACTTTTTATTCATGGTTTGTATATTATTAATCATACCTACCTATAAAGTGATTTTTTATCTTTAATTAACCTGAGAATCCAGTATAGCCTAAAGCTTAAGGGCCAAATAAAATAAAATAAATAGTCCAATTTCACATTTATTTACTTTAAAATTTTAACAAAAATTGTAAACAAAAATTGTAAAACTGCAATATTTATTTTATAAATAAATAAATAAATAAATAAATAAATCATTCATGATTTATACTTTACTTGATCGTAACTACCTATGAAGATGCGTTTTATCTATTAATTAACCTGAGAGCAAATTCAAACAAAGCTTAAGAGCCAATTTTATGTAAAATAAGTAGCTAGTCCAATTAACAATTGTTTATTCTACACTAAAATTATTTTAATATAGCAAAATTTGTATAGTATTAATAACTATTTTAATAGTAAAAGAATTAAAAAAATATATATTTAACATTTTTTATTGGTCTTGCCTCTTATTTTAATATATGCAGACAACCTAAAAAGCACTTTCAATCCCATAAATTAAAAATGACTGAATATGAAATAGGAGACTGAGAAGGGAATTACCAAACTACAAAATTTAGTAACTTGCTCCAATTTTCACTATTACCCTTTCATACTTTTTCTTTTTTCAACTGCATCATCAATTTATAAAGGTTATTTGCCCTACTACATTAGAACACATTTTTTGGATGTAAAAATATTTCTCATCTGTTAAGATAGTATATTGTAGTCTGCTATATAGGTGGACATAAACTATGGAGCCAAAAGTTAAAAACAGAACACTGAACTCACTTGAAGCTAACCCAAAGGATACATTAACAATAGAAAATTTAGGTTGTTGACAGTTGTACAATTGTACATTTTCAGAAAAAGCATGACTGGAAATTTTCTCAAATCTTATTAATTTATGTGCAATAGCATGAAACTCAGTTTTTTGTTTTTTTTAAGTTGAAATATAATTATCAAAAATTAGTACAGTATTAACAAACAAACCTCGTTCTTTCTTTGAATTTCAGACTGAAAATGTAAAAGATGCGCATTTTAATGACCATTTTCATCCAAATTTTTTTAGTAGCCCCCTAACTTATACACTGTTTTCCTTGATTATTTACTAGTGTGATTAATAGAAAGGTATATTAGTTTAAATCAGATACAGTATTGGAATTTAATATAATACTGAGTTAGAAACAATTTCTAGTATAAATACATTTTGTAAATACAGGTGACCCTCTGTATACACAGTTTCAGCTATACACTGTTTTGGTATTGCTCCCCACCCCCCATATACATGGGAGGGGATCTCGTCCATACACAGTTTCCCGAGCTGACACAGCTGTGTGTGGTGGCCTGTTGCTCTTCCCCTCCCTACCCTAATTGTGGCGAGGATTCTAATTCTATTACCAATTTTGCTAATTTACAAATTATACATCACATAAAGGATGTTATCCAATATTTTAATTAATAGTTATGTTAAATATATGCATCTCTAATGATTTTAACTTCTTTACAATGTATTTTTATACTTTATTAGTACTACAATTAAAAAAATAAATCACAACAAATAATCATAATAAATAACAACACTCACCAGTAAACATCATCCGCAGCAACTCTACCCAATCTGCCTACCTTTATTTGTAAGTTAAACCATTTTTTCTTGTTACTGCAGTAATAATATTATGTGCAGTTAATATATAATATACATGTATGTATAGTATGTGTTTTGGTGTTTCTGTACACGTTTTAGTGATGTATGAGGAAATATAGTTGGTCATAGGGAGGGGGTCAGTTGGTCTAGGGATTGATTGTATTTTTTTTCATAAGGTATTAGTCCCCGTATGCACGGTTTCCATTTACACAGGTGCTTTCAGGAACCTAACCCTCGTGTATACCAAGGGTCACCCGTATGTCCATTTAGTGATTTTTGTAAGTATTTATTTTAAAATTTTAAGTTAAATTATCCCTTAGCTATTCTTAAGAAACTATACAATGAAAAAAGTGTACACTCAAAAAGGGTAACCCAGTGGCACAAATCTTGGATTGGTCCTGGTTCCTTAGCAAAATAAGTCTGCTTTATGTAAAAAGGCCAGTACCATGCTCAATACCTCAAGAATTACAATAAAAGTTTTGTTCTTAGAAAAGGATTGCAGTAAGGTCTCACCTTGGAAAAGGATTACTTTCAGGTCCTGCCTTGGAAACTCTAATTAGGGCATTTGATGAACACAAAATTGACAAACAATTCTAACATACTAGGCCATATATATACACACACACTGGTCCACAAAAGTATTTATGAATTGAGAAATATCCAGATATTAATGGTAACTATTTTTTGCGATTTGGTAAAATTTATTTTATGTTAATATATTTTTTATGGTAATTTAGGTTATGCAGAACACAAATAATTATTAGAGTAAATACAATATTTTGCCACTTTAAAAGTCATTGTAATTAATTCCCATAGAGTTTCTTCAATATTTTGATAATTTGGCATTGCTAAATTAAAAGTCCTAATTTTGTTCTGTTTACTGATGCTCTAGCTACAGGTGATTTTCAGGAAAAATGGTTTGAACATATAAGAATAAGAGCAGTACAGATGATCATGAGAGAAAGTTAGCTGATGCTCTTACTGCTGTTAGAGTGCATGGGAAGAGTGCCAGAGATACTGCTAAGCAAGTGAACACTAGTAAGACCACACTTTTGAGACTTGAAAAATACAGATGAACAAGGAGCAGATAATACTAAGAGGCCGGGAACTAGGTTTGGCCTACCAGTACATAGTAAAACTGAACTAGCTGAGTGTCTTTCAATCATGGCAAAGTAGGGTTTCGTTTGACTCCTACTGAAGTGTGCGATTACATGCAAGAGTATGTTAAAGCCTGTAAGAAAGAGAACACTTCAACAGCCAAACATGTGTAAATACTGTAAGTTTAAGGATGACAGGCCTGGAGAGGATTGGGTTTATTCTTTCTTGAAAAGGTACAGCCCATCTTCAAAGAAGGTCAGCACCCTGATACCATAACAGTAAAGTTCATGATTCAAACCCCAAATACTTCAGAGTTCCTTTGGCCCAAACGAGAAGACATGGATCAGGTCAACAGGAGCTTCTTCATGTATGGACCTCTCACTGTGAAAGGCACAATACCTTTTACATTTAACACATGCATCCTAAACAGTGAATACCAAAACTTCAGGGCCTATTTAAAGCTCCAGAAAAAGAACTAGCTAGTAGTTGTTATAGTGAAATAAGAAGTCTCTGTTCTAATGTAAATATTAGCAACCATTACACTGAAAGTAGCCTATAGTATTACCTAAGTATTTGAAAAAAAAAAAATTATATATTTATATATATACGGTATATTTTTTTTTTTTAAGTTCGGGAAGAACCAATTCGCCTCTATTTAAAAGGGCACATCTCGGCGGAAAAACAAAGAAAAAGTGAGAGGAAAGACAGAGGTAAAAGAAAGGGTGGAGGGGACAGTCAAAGTGGAAAAAGACCAAGGATGACAAGGACTGCAAGGTTGAGCCCCATCATCCTTGGGTGCTAGGGCCAGGAGGGTGCACGTGAAACCTCCTGCAACAAGCATGTACAAATGAGCACAAAGAGCATGAGCTTAGAACCCCCTTGCAGGGGTTTATATATATATATATAACGTAAAGAACGACGCTTGTATAGGAGAATATTCCGCGCAAGATGAAAGAGAATGAAATATTCTCCTATACAAGCGTCGTTCTTTACATTAATTATACTGCGTGTTTGCAGTTAGAATGTATATATATACAGTAAACCCTCGATTTAACGGACTAATAGGGGGAAGGGGTGTCCATTAAATCGAATTTAACCTAGGGGGCCATTTTTTACCATTTTTTATTGTTTTTAATGTAAAAAAAAAGCTTTAATACAATATAAAATTATTAAATTATAATAAAGAATATGTAATATTTACTCACCTTTTCGGCAATTTTTTTTTTAAATTTTTTAAAATTATTATTAATTAATGTACTGTATTATTATTTGTCCAGTCCGTCAAATCCAAAATCCATTACATCGGGGTCCGTTAAATTGAGGGTTTACTGTGTGTGTATATATATATATTTTTTTTTTTTAAGTTCAGGAAGAACCGATTCGCCTCTATTTAAAAGGGCATATCTCAGCAGAAAAACAAAGAAAAAGGGAGAGGAAAGACAGAGGAAAAAGAAAGGGTGGAGGGGACAGTCGAAGTGGAAAAAGACCAAGGATGACAAGGACTGCAGGGTCGAGCCCCATCATCCTTGGGTGCTAGGGCCGGGAGGGCACACGTGAAACCTCCAGGAACAAGCACGTACAAACGAGCACAAAGAGCACGAGCTTAGAACCCCCTTGCGGGGATATATATATATATATATATATATATATATATATATATATATATATATAAAAACAATATGACAAACTTACTAGTGTGAAAACATGTTCTTGTAACAGTCATTGAGCAAACAGTGGATTAAAAGTGAAAGCTAATAGACTTTTGGGACCTGGACTAATTATACAGGGTGAGTCAAAAGTAGCGCCCGATTTCTGTCAGTTGATTGTTTGTTTGCCATTTGTATTACAGTGTACAAGAAGGTAGAAATAAATGAATGACATGTTTATCTAACCATTTATTTGGGGGAAAATTATGACGGAACTGTACCAAGCTGTTTTACTTGCAATTTTCAAAGTGCCCTCCCTCGTGATCGATGCACAATTGCAGCCAAGCAGGCACAGAGTGGCACACACGCCTGCAGAGTTCAATATCAATTTCCTCAAACTTTGCAGTGATTTGAGCCTTCAATTCCTGAATGGTACGAGGCTTTTCACGATAAACAAGGTCTTTCATGAGCCCCCAAAGAAAGAAATCTGGAGGTGTATGGTCTGGGGAGCGTGCCGGCCACTCGATCGGACTGCAGTGGCCGATCCACTTTCCGGGAAAGTTTTCATCAAGCCACTGACGAACATGACATCCATAATGAGGTGGAGCTCCATCTTGCTGGAAATAACAGTCCCGATCTTGTACCCTGGGCCAAAAGAAGGTTTGCAACATATCCAGGTAAATTTCTGCAGTGACAGATCCCTCAAAGAAAAAGGGCCCAATTATCCCTAATGGAGATATGGCTGCCCAAACTGTCACGCCAGGTAAATTTACCTCCTTCTCAACTGTCACTCTTGGGTTCTCCGCAGCCCAGTAGACACAATTGTGTCTGTTAATTGTGCCGTTAAGCTTAAAACATGCCTCATCTGACCACCAGATGTTGTCTAGCATTGTGTCCTCTTCATCAAGTTTAGCTAAGAACTCTTCGCAAAATTGAAGACGGCGGTCATCATCTCCATCATGAAGGGCATGCAGTAAGCGTGGAATGTAAGGTTTCCATTTTTTCTGGTGAAGGATACGGATAACACTTGATTGGCTCACTTCCAACTCTGCAGATAAATGGCGAGTTGACTTTTGCAGACTTTGTTCCAGTCTCCTGATGGCTTCTTCAGCCTTAGCTACATTCGTTGCCATTTTCGGATGACCGGACTTCTTTGCAGTGGCTACCGACCCTGTTGCTTCAAATTTCTCGACAATCAATCGTATGTTTCTTCCCTGGGGTGGGTTAATATCGAATTCCTGTGCCAAAGTGCCGCCATCGTTGGTTGTTCATTACATTTGTAGTAATGTTTCACGGCCGCAATGCGTTGATTCATTGAAAGGTAATTCATGGTTCAATTTGGTGCAAATTCAGTAACTTTCCAAACTCTCAGCAATAACCTGCAAAACAAAAACAAAAATAAATAAACTAAGAAAATTAATAATCTGCAAGACAATTATTAACAACATGACTTCCCAGAAAGAATCTGACAGCCGAAAAAACATAAATCGGGCGCTACTTTTGACTCACCCTGTATAGCTCTGGTAGCTAGGACCACTTCACCCTGAAACTCTGATGAGAATGGACCACCATTTTTCACTAATTATTCAGTAAGTACCATAGATAGCTTATAGCAGGTGGATCATTCACTGATAAAAGCAAGACTTTCCATCAATTAGCTAGTTTCTTATTTGAGATCTTGCCAAAAGCAGACTGAATAACCCTGGTAGACACTATAAAAAAGCATGATAGGATTGGTCCAATAGAACATCATGATAGGACATCTGAAAAGCATCAGGATATTGCTGGTATTTTTAATAACACTGGCCAACGAGTATTTTTCATCAAATATAATTATGGGTGGACTAGATAGCTGTTGGGACGCTGATTCCAAATCTGTTTTCAGTTTTCCTCTAGCACGTCTAGTTTTCGAGATGAGACCGATCATAATATATATATACAGTGGTACCTCTCTTACTGAGTAACCCTAATAACGAATTTTCTCTTAAAACGAAGCCTCCCATTGACCATAATACTCCACATAACGAGTGCAGACCCTCATAATGAGCGCTCAATGAGCGCCCATTGGAACATGTGATGCGCAAGCGTCCATAGTGTCCATCCCTACCATAGTGTCAATCCTATGGTAGGGTAAATAAATTACATTTTTTTTGTATTATTATTGTATTATATTGTGTTTTCATTTAATATAATTTATACATCATTACACACACACACATTATATATATAATGTGTGTGTGTGTGTGTAATGATGTATAAATTATATTAAATGAAAACACAATATAACCTTTACCTTTGGTTAGCTTCCGCCCGAATTGTTCATTCTGACGAAGGTCAAGCTTTTCACTCCACCTTAGACCTACGGCTTAATGTGGAATCCGAACCATGCCCCATCAGCAGCCCAGTGTCTTAACCACTAGGCCACCTAGGGTACCCATTTATCTACCAACCACTTCCTTTATTGTGGAAGGATGAGCAGCTGGGTTTTGCTGCGCGCCGGCTGCCATCGGGTCTCGAACCCGGGGCCGATGGATTTGTAGTCAGCGGCGCTAACCACTATACCACTGAGGTGTGTAATTATAATTATAATTTATAATTATTCAGACAATAATTATAAAAACCTTTGGTAATTTTTTCCCTTATAAATTTGTGTGCCTCTCTTAAAACTTATTTTTCAATTTATTTATTTTATTTTTTTTTGTTTATTTCTTTGTGACATATATATCAATTTGGCATCATCTATTAAATTGATTGTAAACTTTCCTTTTGAGCTTGAATTTGTAGACTCCACTTATAATTTTTGGTTTTTTATCTGTTGGTTTATTTCTTTATGGTTATTTAAGGCTGTGACGTATATATCACTAAGGCATTATTTTGTAATTTTTTTTTTTCCAATTTATATTTATATTTATTTTTATTTCTTTATTCTTTTGTGACCTGTTTCATAAACAAGCCATTTGAATTTATGTTGAATTTCGGCCAAAGTGCTGAAAGTGTCATTTTTCCATACAAATGTGTTTGCTCCTCCCACAATTTTTTCTAATCTTACTATATATTATATATATATATATATATATATATATATTATTTTTGTAACCTATATATTGCCTTGAACTCTCCTTTCACTCCAGTGTTCCTGAGGATATCATTAGATGAAAGCGCTTGAGCACCACTTTTATGTTTCTTTTCCCTTCGTGGTTTTATTCATCATATATATATATATAATTTTCTTGGGTCTCTGAAACCAATTAATGAAAAGCCCATTAAACTAATGCATCTCATAACGAAATTTCCTCTTAACGAGCCATTCAATGGAAAGGACTACATTCATTAAGAGAGGTACCACTGTATAATAAATATATATATACAATAGCTATAATACTATATATAATATGCATATAACTATAACCTTTGATTAACTTTCACCCAAATTGTTCATTCTGATGAAGGTCAAGCTTTTCACTCCACCTTAGACCTACAGTTTAACATGGAATCTGAACCATGCCCCATCAGTAGCCCAGCGTCTTAACCACTAGGCCACCTAGGGTACCCATTTATCTACCAACCACTTTCTTTATTGTGTGGAAGGATGAACAGCTGGGTTTTGCTGCACGCCGGCTGCCATTGGGTCTCGAACCTGGGGCTGATGGATTCGTAGTCAGCAACACTAACTACCAGAGCTGGGCACTTGCGTTTTTTTTTGCGGTACTGCAGTACTACCGTGTTGGTCGGTACCGCGGAAAGTACCGCGGGAAATTTGAATGCGGTAGCGGTACTGCTGTACTTTCAGCGATCCTTTGCGGTACTGCGTTATGCGGTACCGGTTTGGTAGTGCGGTAGTAGTACCGCAAAAAAAAAACGCGCAAAAAAACACAAGTGCCCAGCTCTGCTAACTACTATACCACCGAGGCGCATATAATATATATATATATAATACTATATATAATATGCATCCTTTATACATGTAGCAAAGTATTTTGTCATTGCAGCTTAGGTCTAGGTTTTTGCTTTACTGTTTCTGTACCTTCATGTATGGCATTTTGTCATTTCAACTTAGGCTTTCTGCAGGTTGTCTTGTGGTAGGGTATTTTAGGTGAGAGCAGTTGCTGGCCACAAATTTGCAAATGTTGCACATGTACACCCTTTTATTCTTTGGCGTAACAGTCACATGTCTAGTTGTGTGTTGTTTTTTTGTGTTGCCCACTTACACATTTTATATTTTTAGGTGATTTACATCAACCCACTCATTGATCATCATGCCTTGGAAATGTAAAAATCACCCTGACAATTTCTGTTATGTGTGTGGCTTGTTTGTGACAATCACGATGGATCTTCGAAAACTTACCAGTTATACTTTGGCTGTCCACTAGGTGACCAAGATAAGGCGTGGGTGCCACATGTTATCTGTACCGCTTGTTTGAATGGATTACGTGACTGGTTGAACCAAAGGAAAAAGTCAATGCCATTCGCTATACCCATGATATGGAAGGAGCCGAGAGACCATCATGGTGATTGTTACTTTTGCAATGTTAACATAGCTGGATTCTCCATAAAGAACAAGCATAACATCATTTATCCGGATGTAGACTCCGCGATCAGACCAATCCCTCATGATGACAATGCTGATTACAGTACCTCCACAGCATGGATTCAATTCTTTAGAAGACAAAAGGGAATCTGATGAAGGTGCAATTGGCAGAGATGCAGGACCTGCAGCCAATCTTGACTACACCCATGACAAAGAGCAATCAGAGCCAGAGAGGCTTACCCAAAACAAGTTGAATGACCTCATTAGAGACCTAGCCCTCTCCAAAGAGAAATCAGAACTTCTCTCCTCAAGACTCAAGCAAAAAACACTTACTCAAGAAGAATGTTTGAGTGTGTCACTATCAAAAATGAAACCATGATTTGGTGACATTCTTTACAGTAGATGGTCTGCTCTGCTATAATATGAATGGACTTTGGGAACTTGTCACAGGTACACACATCATCTGAGTGGTGTCTCTTCATTGATTCCTCACAGCGAAGCTTGAAAGTGGTTCTCCTACATAATGGTTACTTAAAGCCATCCATCCCAATCACCCACTCTGTTCATCTAAAGGAGACGTATAACATGAATATACCATACTACTTGAAGCAATCCAATACAGCACTCATCAATGGAATATCTGTGGTGATCTCAAAGTCATTGGTATGTTAATGGGCATGCAAGGAGGGTTCATGAAATACTATTGTTTCCTATGCCTATGGGGACAGCTGTGCTACCAAGGATCATTACATCAGATGTGACTGGCATCAAAGAAGCACATATGAGCCAGGAATGGACAGTGTCCAGTGTGTTCCTTTAGTTGATCTAATGATGATTTTCCTGTCACCTCTCCACATTAAGCTCGGCTTAATGAAAAATTTTGTGAAAGCAATGAGTAAGGCTAATTCGAGAGGGTTTCAATACCTTGTTGAGAAATTTGCAAACATCAGTGCCACAAAATTGAAGGAGGGAATCTTTGTGGGGCCCCAAATCAGGGAGGTTCTGCAGGATGAAAACTTTGAAGAAAGCCTCAATGCCTTAGGACTAAAAGCATAGCAGGCTTTCAAATGGATTTGTGGAAACTTCTTGGGTAACCAAGAGTCTCCCACATACAAAGATGGAGTTTAGAAAATGCTCGATGCATATCAAGAAATGGGCTGTCACACATCCTTGAAAATACATTTTTTACATTCACATCGAGATTCCTTTTCCAAAAACCTGGTGCAGTGAGTGACAAACATGGGAAATGCTTCCATGAAAACATCCAGTCAATGGAAAATCACTACCAAGGTTTCTGGAATGAAAGTGTGCTGGCAGACTACTGTTGGATGTTGTACCACGATGATCCAGACAAGATTTACAAAAGAAAATTGTACTCGCAAAATTTTTAGGTTGGTGTACATTTCTTTTTATGAATAAAGTTGTACTTTATGATAAATTGTGTCGAAATTAACATCAGTCATATTTCAATAACTAGATGTGCTAGAGGAAACCCAAAAACAGATTTGGAATCAGCATACAAAACTGGTCTATAAAAGTGTGTATACATCTTTAATGAGAAAAAAGTTCGACTTTGTTGACCGGTGTAATTATTTTAGCTCTGTTTTTAGTGAAGAAAATTTAAATAACTTTAATTTCAGTTCTTTAAATTCTGTAAATTCAGGCATTCTTGATAAGATTCATATAATGAAGGATGATGTTAGGCAAGTGATTCATACAATGAAGTCAAATAAAGCTGCTGGACCTGATGATATATATGCTAAGATTGTCAGAGAAGGGAGGATAGCTTATCCGAGGAACTAACTATTTTGTTTGCCTGGTCTATTAATTACTCGTATGTAGAGCTAGCTACCAGATGAATGAAAAAAAGCAAATGTAGTACCATTTACAAAAGGGTAGTAAAAAGGAGGTAGGAAATTATATAGGCCTGTTAGTTTATCATCATTGGTAGGAAAAACACTAGAAAGAATTATAAAGAATATTCAAGATTTGGAAAATTTTAATCTTATTTCAAGTTCACAACATGGATTTAGATAAGGAAGGTCTTGTTTGTCTAATCTCAGACTTTTTCAAGTTTGTAGCTAACTGATCAGGTAGGTAATGGAAATGATGTACTGTTAACTGGGTATACTTGGGACAGCGGGTGTAACTTGGGACATATTGACCTTCTTGGTATTTATAGCGAGATATTTTATACTGTATATACAAGTATGTAAAACAAAAAACCCCAAATTCAGCTCTTTTTAATTTAAAAATGCTACTGAAGTCTCCAAAACAGTCTCAAGTTGCCCCCCCCGTCCCAAATATCCCCAGTTGATGGTAGCTAAATGTTATTTATTTGGATTTTAGTAAAGCATCTAGCATGGTTCCACACAGGACATTTCTATATAAATTAAAAGCTCATAGGATATTGGTTTGTTATAAATTGGGTAAAAAAAAAGTATTCTAAATGGTTATGAATCTGGGTGACAAAGTGAAAAGTGGGGTCCATTACTCTCTATTATACAGGGTGTCCCAGAATTAACTATCTATTTCAATGAAATCGGACAAATTTTGTAAAAACACTTTTATTTATGTTTATCATGTTTAATATATGTTAAAAATATATAAATTTCTAAATTTTTTTCATAATTTTATTTTTATAATTTTTTCATAGTTTTTCAGTTTTATTTTCATTCTCTTTCAGAACTCTATTAATAATGAATACACAAGAACGCATCTTTGTTGTAACATCCCGTATCAAAGGAATGCAATGTAATGAAATCAGAGAAAAATTTACAAGAAGATTCCACAGAACCGGTCCTACAGACAAAGCGATTCGTGAACTTGTGAGTGAACAACTTTAAAAGAACTGGATCCGTACACAACGAGGTGGGAAGAGGATGCCCAAGGACAGCACGTAACAGTACCGAACAGGTACGACAATTGTTTGAGGATGAACCAACAACTTCGGTTAGGGAGGCCAGTCGAAGACTCAACATATCCAAGACAACAGTTCATAGAATCTTGCGTTCGACACTGATGAAAAAGGCTTATCACATTCAAGTAAATAAAGTTTTGACTTATGATTTATAAATCTATTTGTTTTTGTATCATAATTTAGTAATAAATACAAAATTATGTCAGTTTTTATTAAATTTGTCCGATTTCATTGAAATAGATAGTTAATTCTGGGACACCCTGTATATCTAAATGATTTAGAAAAGGGAGAAGGTAGTAAAGTTTCTAAATTTGCTAGATACAAAAGTAGTTGTTCCAGTTACAAATATAGAAAAGTTGGTGGACATCAGAATAATGCACACCATTTCTGAAAAAAAATCTGAAAACTTAACCCTTTAATGCCCAGTGTGTGAAATTTTCATCATTAACTTTGGAAGCAATTTTAGACCTTATTTATAAGGTTATAAGGACGATTTTTGCATCAACTGATTCCACCTACTTTTTGACTTAATTTGGGTATGAAAGGGTTAAAAAAAAATTCCTATTTTTCATTTTTTCAATATATATATATCAACTATTTGGTGAATATTTCCTATTTTTGGTGATTCTGGCTACTACTGTGTAATTCAATTTATCCTATTTTACAAGTAAATCATTTTTAGCAATTGTTCGTCTGTTCAGTTCAGTTTTTTTGTGACGAAGGGTATTATTCTACTATTACACCCGTCTAACATCCAGCAATTATTATATGTTCATTAAGTAGATTTTTTAATTCTAAGACACAAGTTTTCCTTCTATAGCGTTTCCGTCGCAAATGCTTCATTTTCGAGATATAAACATTTTTTTGGTGTGTATCTAGTGTGTGTTCGTACGTTCATTTGTGTGTTCATACGTTCGTTTGTGTGTTCGTTCATTACATGTCTGGACAATCACTGCGCTCCATCCATTTCGAATTTGAATTACTTTCGTACCAGAATGGAACACTCATTCCACTCATTCAGAAGTACATTAGGCCTGGCTCTGTGATTTATAGTGATTCCTGGGCTGCCTACAAGACTATAAGTGATTTAGGATAGGTTAGGATAGGTCAATTTTGAAGGTGAAATTTGTTTTTCCTATGGTTTTTGATGTTTTAAATGAATCTGACCTTCAAAACCGTCGGAAATGACTCGTTTTCGATTGCTGGCTGGGGGAGGGGGGTTATCTCAAAAATGAGTCATTTCCGATGGTTTTGAAGGTCAGATTCATTCAAAACACATCAAAAACCATAGGAAAAACATAAATTTCACCTCGAAAGGGAGACGGGTGTAATACTGTACATTTACCACTAAAAGTATGACGTGTCAGTTATGCATATTTGATTTTGAAGACATGATCCACCATATTGCCCTCAATGAAGACAAGAGTTTAGACCTTTTTTTCAATCACGGAATAATTAAGACATCCGTGACCTGCCCTAAATGGAATAGTGCTTGTATTTTAAGAAAAGACCAGAAGGTCTTTAGGTGCCATAAAAAAAATCCTAAAAATAAACACGAGTGTCATTTCAGTTTAAGGGCATGCAAAATTTAGCGGACTACCCAGGCAAGGTAGGCACATGTTATTACATTATCATTTGTATAATTTAGGTCTTGGGGGGTACAGGGGTGGAGCCCCCGTAAAGATCACGCATCACAAATTGATTGGTCCTAATGTTTTGCGGATAGTTCAGTACGTGACCCGGTTAAGTCAACTGTACGCCCTTATGATTGGTTAAGTCATGATATTTTCATTAGTTTAAACGAAAATGATGAGTGCAAACTTTTCTGGTTAATTTTGAGGTGTTTTGTACGAAACTGCCATCTGTTTCCTGTGCAAATGCGTAGTTTTCAAGATGATGATATCTCGAAAACTACACATTTGCATAGGAAATGGATGGCAAATTTATGCAAAACACCTCAAAATTGACCAGAAAAGTTTCTCATCATAAAAACAATAGGTATAAAAACAAATAATTACCCCTAGTTAGATCAACTGTTGGGGGGAAGGGGGTTGATAGATTAATTGTCTAGGCTAGTAAATGGAAGATGGCATTCAATGTTCAAAAAACCAGTCATCTATTTTTGTAGAAATAATGAAAACTTTAGTTATGAGATGCAAGGAAACTGGTTGAAGGATGTTAGACAAGAAAAAGATCTTGGCATTATAGTTAGTAGTCATCTAAAACCTTCTAAGCAATGCTTGGAAGCTAGAAATAAGACAAATAAAATGCTGGGTATTATCAGTATTGGGCACTAAAGCGTTAATCCGATAACAGTTAATTAACGAAGTTAACTTTTTTTAACGGACTATTAACGGAAGTTAATTTCCATTTGTCGTTATCGGACCAGTTAACTTCCGATAACTCTATATTTAGTCTGTTAAAGTCCGCTAACACATTAACTGCGAGGAGTCATTCACGGAAGATCACCGCTCTGTGAATGAATTCAAATTGCCATAACTTCAGTCTGCTTCCAGATCTCGCAAGGGGAGGTTGGGGAGGCCCAAGAGATCAAGACTGGCAGTTGGGCCTAACTTTGAGAAGTTGGTCTTTCTGAAGGGCAACCAGCATATTGTGTCAGTCTTTAATAAATGTGCCTAAAATTTAATTTTACCTTTCAGTTCCCCCCATAATAATTCTCTGGTAAATTAAAATTTAGTTAATGGTTAGTGGTTACAAGGGTTTCAAAACATGTAATCAGTACATTTTTTATTAAAAATAAAAAAAGTTAAGCAAAAAAATTGCAAAACTTGATAAAAATACAGTTAAATACCTATTTATTGTTGGATTTTGCATAAATAAACATTTTCTATGGGTTTTAAAGCTTTTTTCCTTGATTTTTTTAAATGTTAGTAAAGAAATAGTTATCCTTAATATTATCGTTAACTTCCGTTAACTTTATAGTAAAATTATCGGATTATCATTATCAGAGTTAAAAATTGGGTTAATGGATTATCATTATCGAAGTTAACTTTTTGGTTAACAGTGCCCACCACTGGGTATTATTAAGTGGAACGTTAAGTTACAAGAGTGAAGGGAAATGTGATACAGATGTTCAAAATTGTTTTCAGGTTTGGATAATTTAGATACAGTATAACTTTTTCTCATTGGAGGCTGATGGAATAACTCAAGGGCATAAGAAAATTAGAAAACAGACTTGTAAACTGGATCTACAAAAATGCCTTTTGTCAGAGCAATAGAATTTTGGAATGACTTGCCATGTGGTAAATAGTAGCACCTTAGTTTTAAGAAAAATCTGGATGCTTTCAGGAAAGAGCCAGTTGTAGACTGTAAAGAGTCTACAGTGTATTCTTAGCTTAAGTTATGTAGGCTACTTTTGTAGCTTTGTAAATGGTTGTATGTTAATTAGCCGACTTGATAGTAACATTTTGCCAATTTTATTATAAAATATAGCTTATGACTTAGATAACCTCGATAGGCCCCAGTGGCTTCATGTTTTCCAAATGTAATGTAATAAAGTAGTGAGCGATGAATTTGAAGGCACCAGTCTGGAAAACTTAACTCAACACGCTCGCTCGGGGAAGAGTTACCGTGCAACTGCGTTTGATGATACTCTCCAAAGCCTTCTTTTGAAGTTTTTGCGCACTTAAACTTGAAACTATGGTGAGCAAACGCACATTAGCAAAATATACATCGAGGTGCAACGAATATGAAATAAATAAGTGGCTAAATGCGGAGAATAACTTTTTTATCGCCAAAAAAATGCGAACTAGCCTAATTACTAGTAGACATGAAATTCCAGAAAAACGGCATTAGTTGATTTTTGGCAAGGGAAATATACATACACCAAAGACTATGTAGGCCTAGGGTACAACAAAATAAGGTTATAAACTGACAGCATCAGCTAACCAAAACTCAAGCCAAGCTTTGCTCAAGTTCCGCGTTCTATCTTTGTCTAATATACTATAATTATCCACCTCATTTCATTCACAAATTCTCATACTAAAATGAATATACGATGAATGATTATTTATAAAATAAATACAATTTTAGAATATTTGTTGTTACAGTAACTTTAACCAAATGATTGTGAAATTGGAGTATTTATTTATTTAATTTGGGCCTTGAGCTTTAGACTTTACTGGGCTCTTAATTAATATATAAAGGTGATCCAGAGAAATGGGACCCAAAAGAAACCCCTGTAACTCTTAAAGTATAAGTCCTTTTATAAAATCATACGCATCATTCGAAAGAGGATAGTTACAAGTTAGTTACAAGTTAGTTAAAACTAACCCTTCAAGATGACTGCATAGACTGTGGAACAGCTGCGTTTCATAACTGAGCAATATTGATCATGGAAGAAGTGTAGTTTCAGCTCAAAAATCTTTCAAGACAAATTTTCAGATGTCAAAATCACCTAAGAGCTGAAACTACACTTCTTCCATGCTCATAATATTGCTCAGTTATGAAACGCAGCTGTTCCACAGTCCATGCAGTCATCTTGAAGGGTTAGTTTTAACTAACACTTTTATTTTGTTTTGTATCTTATCTTGTCTTGTATTGTCAAAACCTATACAATCCTGTACAAACTTGTAACTATCCTCTTTCGAATGATGCGTATGATTTTATAAAAGGACTTATACTTTAAGAGTTACAGGGGTTTCTTTTGGGTCCCATTTCTCTGGATCACCCTTTATATTTCTAATTATATAGGGTGATCGAAAAGTCTCTCCGCAGTAGTAATAAGATATTTACTTTATTGAAGTTAGATATTTTAATGAAAATTGTACGATATCGTGAAATCTTTAACAAAATATTGGCGAAGTTTAGGCTAGTCTAAGCTAAGTCTTGCTACGTTACTTACTCTAAACAGGTAACAATGATATGTCATTACATTTATAGAATTCTTATATCTTCTTATGTAAAATTTCAATAAAGTAAATATCTTATTACCACTGCGGAGAGACTCCTGTCCCGGTCCCGGTCCTTGCCTCAAACTGGACCGACGGTCCCGGTCGCGGTCCTTTCTGAAGATAGGACCTAGGAACGACTCGGTCCTCGGTCCTTATATACAATATAAGTGAAAAATTTGATTAAAATGAAAAATGAAATTAAAGACACCGGAAATCTTTAATTTTATTAACGTAAATTATAATTAATACAATACATAAATGATGAAAAAAAGTTATTAAGTTAAATGCTTGAATTTCCATCTTCTTTAGAACTTCCAATAATCACTAAACACACTAAAATCACTAAAAAAGACCGTCCGGAATTGTTAAAAAATGGACGTCGCTCCTCATTTCGGTCCTCACTGAGAAAAGGACCGACTTTCCCTCACGGTCCTTAAAAAGGACCGAGTTCCTGGAATTCGGTCCTGCCCACTTTGATAATAGGTTTAGGATAACACAGCACATACTAGTCAATGAAATGTAATATATTGTCTTATTTACCTACAATTAGTCTTTCCAATAATGTACTTGTATATCCTCGAACAAAATTGGTTAAAGCTTGTGATATCCTAATGAGAACAAATGAATTCGAAACTGGTCGGTGTCTAGTTTTTCATCGCTATTTGTGTTCTCAAATTATACATATTTCACTCATTCTGTTTGAAAGCTACCTGCTGATAGCAGAAACGAAATGAATTTTTGGCATCAAAATTATAATAGTGGTTATTTAAATATTTGTCATTCACTAACTATGTGAATACATTACAATCTGTGCCAGTGGCGGCTCGTGACTTTCAGTTATGGGGGTGCTGCCTCAGAAATTGTGAACAATTGTGTCGATTGTATATATATATATGAGAGAGAGAGAGAAAGTCGAATAGATAAATAGATAACTACTAACTACTCAGTCAAAAAATAAGTAAAATAGTATCATAAAATCAATTATAGGGTACTTACGCTTAACGGGTAATTTCGAATTTGCCAAAATTTAATTTATAAGCAAATTCCATTCTTCTGTTTTTATTCTGAGCGAAAAAATATTCTAAGAAATGAAAGCTTATATACTGTAAATAATCCAATTATTATATAATTAACTTCAATCTCACGACAAAAAATAAATGATAACGAATCATTGATAAATGCAATTCGGAAATTAAATTTCAAATTAGCAAACGATACAGCAACACAACTACCACGTCAAACAAACAAATCGGCACTGCTCTGTCCACAGTGCTTTGGATCCTCTTAAACCCGCAATTCTGACTCGCTCTTCGTACGTCCGCCACCGAGGTTTCAAGTGTTTCGAACAAAATCTGGAACTGTTAAGTACGCAGTTCCACGGGAAGGCTGAAGCTACTTTCGTGATTCATTCGTTCGGCATTGAAATAGTTTAAGGAAAAAAGGATATAATCTGATTTAAAAACTCAAAGTTCATTGAAAAAAAACAGAGGCGCTATTTTAAATATTTAAATATAAAGATCATAAGATCATGGGGGTGCTGCAGTTCCACAGTGCCTACCTGCGAGCCGCTCCTGAATCTGTCACAACCACAATAGTTTATACAGATCTATATAGCACACTTAAGGCAGTGGTTAACTACTTGGCCGTTGGCTCAGTTGGTTAAAGCTTGTGGCAATGCACATCATATTTCTATATTTTTGTCACGATTTTATTTAATACACTTCTTTTGATACATTTGCTATATTAGCACGATGTATCAATTTGTTTCTATTTGTACCAGTTTTTATCAAAAAATAAAATTAAATTAAATTTTTTTTACCTGAAATAAACACTATTATTATTACTATAATGAATACAGAATACCCCTGTCTGTGGTTATGATATGTCCAAACTTGCCTTCCGGTCGCGGATGTAAAAAACGCAAATGTCATGCTAAAAAAAATTGCTCGCTCGGCCGATTTGGCGGCCCCCCAACAACCGGCGCCCAGGGCACGAGCCCCCCATTTCTACGCCACTGCCCCTCTTTTTTTAATTTATACTAACTGAGGCTAAAGTAGGCCGCATCGATTCAGTAACCTTGAGGTTAGACCGAATAGAACATCTGAGCCCTAGTGTGTGTTTTAGTCTAGTTTAACTTGGCTGTAAGGTAGCCCTTCAGAGCTTGGCCATTCAAGGATCAGCTGGGACCCCGAACCCAGTCAAAGAAAAAAAATTAACAACTTGTATGAATTTTTGACGTAGTATAACTACATTAATATTAAAAAGGTTATTGAATTCTCGATTTAGAGCTGTGATAACTAAACTACACAGTTGGGCCTATTAAGAAAGCATGACAAAGATGGCTGAAAGACAGGACTTATGGTGGGTCGTTATTAGGTCTACCATATTATCGATATTGGAGGTTACGCTATGTTTGTCATGTCTGGTTGTAAAGGTTAATTTTAATATTATGGCTGTTAATTTTAATACTGAACATACAGTGCCCAAATAAAGAAGTTTCGCAGAAATTTATGAGATCTGGTAGTATTAGCTTTTAGATAACAGTAGTGTACTATTATATGAGGTATTCGTGGCATTTTTTTCCATTTTTTCTATAGAATTTGGAGTCACTTCGTTGATATTTTGGAATCACTTTCCCCCTTTTATAGAATTTTGGCGTTATTTCTGCCAAATTTCCCATCCAGGTGTTGTATTAATTACATGGTGCCATATAAAAATTCATACCTTCATTTCGTCTTTTCAGGCCTTGATGCTTTGTGCTGTAGGATACACCAACTCAGTGGCGGTTCCTCATATGGGCAATATGGGCAGCCGCACAGGGCGGCATTTGTGGAGGGGCGGCATGAGCGCCTGCAAAAAAAATAAAAATAAAAATAAGAATAAATAAATAAAGAAATAAATAAAAATAAAAAATAAAATAAAATAAATAATAAAAGATCAATAAAATATTTTTATTAATAAAAAACCATCTATTGCATTTTCCATAAACCTTCCCATAAAAGACCTAAACAATGCAAAATGCTTCCAGATTAATATTATTGGGAATAAAGGCCCACACTTTAACATATGTAATGTTATTTTCTGGGTTTGGTTAAATAGTGAAATGTATATTATTTATTACAGAACGAATCTTCACACTAAGCCACTAAGGTCTGTCAAATAACCGCAAATGGATAAGAAGAGGTCAAAGCTATCAGGTGCTCAGTTTAGAAAAAAGAGGAAAGAAGAAGAGGAGAAACGAGCAAAAGATAAAGGTATAGAGCTATGTCATCTACTCTTCACTGCTATATTGCACTGCTATTTTGTGATATAGCTTTCTGAGTCAAAGTGTAGCATAATAATTACCCTCTCTTAAGTGTCTTATTCTATTTATGTGATAGAGCATTTGTACAATTTAGAAATTTGATTCTCTAGTTTATTTATGGCAGTTGTGCAATTTAATTTGTATTTTTCCTGTTCATAGTATCATAATTACATTCTCTTAAGTGAGTTATTCTATTTACGTGATGAAGGATTTGTAAAATTCAGAAATTTGAGTCTTTGTTTTGGTTCTGAAGTTCCAACAATTAGTCCAATAAAAAGTTATTTTGTGAAAGAGTTATGTCTGTCCTTTATTTTGGGGGGATTCGAATGTGTGTGTGTGTTGGCGAACAGGGGGGGGGGGCGCTGAAGGTGAGGTTCGCCCAGGGCGTCATGTAAGCTAGGACCGCCACTGACAGTGGCGGTTCCTCATATGGGCAATATGGGCAGCCGCACAGGGCGGCATTTGTGGAGGGGCGGCATGAGCGCCTGCAAAAAAAATAAAAATAAAAATAAGAATAAATAAATAAAGAAATAAATAAAAATAAAAAATAAAATAAAATAAATAATAAAAGATCAATAAATATATTTTTATTAATAAAAAACCATCTATTGCATTTTCCATAAACCTTCCCATAAAAGACCTAAACAATGCAAAATGCTTCCAGATTAATATTATTGGGAATAAAGGCCCATACTTTAACATATGTAATGTTATTTTTCTGGGTTTGGTTAAATAGTGAAATGTATATTATTTATTACAGAACGAATCTTCACACTAAGCCACTAAGGTCTGTCAAATAACCGCAAATGGATAAGAAGAGGTCAAAGCTATCAGGTGCTCAGTTTAGAAAAAAGAGGAAAGAAGAAGAGGAGAAACGAGCAAAAGATAAAGGTATAGAGCTATGTCATCTACTCTTCACTGCTATATTGCACTGCTATTTTGTGATATAGCTTTCTGAGTCATTTGAAGTGTACTATTATGTATATAATTAGCCATTAACCAAGGAGGTTGTATTATTCATTTGTTTCCTATTCTAAAAGTTTAATAAATTGTGCTTAATAACATGTTAAATTAATTGTACTAGCCTATTCATGCATTGGTCTGTTATGTTCTATTTTACTATTTGCAGGGGCACTTTTGAAATATTTTGGAACACCCTCTGCCACTAGCCAGGATGAGAAGCCGTCTACTTCTGCCATTATTGAGGCTGAGGAGCCATCTACCTCCTCAGCCTCACATATGTCTCCACAAATGCAGTCTGATCCTGAGGATGAAGACCCATTTGCTTCTACTTCTCCCCGGCAGGACTCTTCAGGTGAGTTTGTGTGCACATATGTCTGTGAGTGTGTGCGTGTGTGTGTATGTGTATGTGTGTGCATCCCTGCAAAGCATTTTGCAAACAGTTATAAATTATAATGTTATTATCACTGGGTCTGGGTTACTGGGTATGTGTGGTGTTTCACCACCATAATTCCATAACACCACCACCATAACAAAGTGCTGTGAATAATGTGTTATCTAACTTAGGTGTGTATACTAATGAGTAATGCTCTTGTTCTTTCTATTAGAAAGGCCTGGAGCAGAATCGCCTCCTGAGGATGAGTCTCTGTCCACCGACCCTGCTAACTGGCCTTCAGTTCTGACTGAGAGAATTCGGACACAACTGGTTTCCAGGGGACCAAGTCAAGTACCATCTGACTTTGTATTCCCTAGAAACGACAGTGACGGAAGAAGTTTCCACCATCAATACTTCAGGAAGTCATTGGTTAGTGGGGAAAATATAACCAGAAGTTGGTTGGTCTATTCCTTAAAAAACAACAGCCTTTTCTGTTTCTGTTGTACATTATTTTCCAAGAGGAAAATAAATTTAACAAGTTTGGGACTCTCGGACTGGAAGCATGCAAGCTCATTGCTCACATCACATGACAACAGTTCAGAACACCTAAATTCTATGAAAATCTGGAAAGAACTGGCAGTGAGGATGAGAAAGGGGGAGACCATTGACAAGCAGGAGATGGCACTTCTGGAGGCTGAGAAGTTGAGATGGAGAGCGGTGCTGACACGTCTCACTGCTATTGTGCATTCTCTGGCAGTTAGGAATTTGGCACTAAGGGGACATACAGAAAAATTGTTCTCACCATCAAATGGCAATTTTCTGAAAGAAGTTGAACTGATGGCACAATTTGATCCTATAATGCAAGAGCACATTAACCGTGTCCAAAAAGGGACCTCCAGTCACACCAGCTACCTCGGCCACCACATACAAAACGAACTCATTGATTTGTCGAGCAGCAAGACCATTTCAGCAATGGTGAGCGACATCAAACAATCAAAGTTTTTTTCAATAATTCTAGATTGCACTCCAGATATCAGCCACACTGAACAGTTGTCAGTTGTGATTCGGGTTGTGTCACTGGAGGGGAAGCCCCATATAAAGGAACATTTCATGGGGTTTTTGGAGGCAGAGGAGTCCACTGGTCAACATTTGGCATCTCTGATTCTGAAGAGACTGGAGGAGCTAAAAGTTCCTTTCATGGACTGTAGAGGACAATCATACGACAACGGGGCCAACATGAGGGGAAAAAACAAGGGTGTTCAATCCAGGCTCCTAGAAATTAATCCCAGAGCTCTGTTTGTTCCATGTGGGGCTCATTCTCTGAATTTGCTTGTGGCCGATGCTGCTAAGGGATCTATTGATGCCACAAGTTACTTTGGCATCTTGCAGAAGCTTTACAACTTGTTTTCAGCCTCCACACAACGATGGGCCATTTTGAAAAAACATGTGAACATCACATTGAAGAAGTTATAGGTCAAGAGTGTGGAGCCCCTGAGATATCAGGCAGCTGCAGTGAGAGATGCACTGATCGAGGTGAGGGACCACACCAAAGACTCTGTAATAAAGGTCGAGGCTCAATCTCTGTCAGAGGAGGTTGGGTCATACCGCTTCGCCATTTGTTCAGTGGTGTGGCATGACCTGTTGTGCCAAATTCAGCATGTGAGCAAGCAGATGCAGTCTCCTAGCATGCACGTTGATGTTGCAGTAAATCTCCTAAAAAAAACAGAGAGAGGTCTCCGCAATTACAGGGCAACAGGTTTTGTGGCTGCACAAATGGCAGCCACAGATATCTGTGAACAAATGAATGTGGAGGCTGTGTTAAAACAAAAACGGCTGAGGTCCACAAAGCGGCACTTCTCCTATGAAGCATCTGATGAGCCCTTGATTGATGCTTTGAAGAAGCTGGAGGTGACATTTTTCAATGCAGTGGTTGATGCTGCAACATCAGCCATTCAGGAAAGATTTTCCACGTTGGAAATTGTGGGAGAGAAGTTTGGAGTGCTGACACATTTCCAAAATCTCACATTTGAGGAGCTGACAGAACAATGTGTGAACCTTAGTACTACACTACACTTTAAGGGACAATCTGACTTGGATGGCAGAGAGCTTGCACAGGAGCTGAAGAACTTGCCTGACTTGCCATCAAAGACCATATCCTTGCTTGAACTGCTGACATTTATCCATGAAAGGGAGCTCTCTGAAATATATCCAAATTTGTGGACTGCTCTCAGAATTGGTCTTACTCTTCCAGTCACTGTTGCTGAAGCAGAGAGGAGCTTTTCAAAGCTGAAGCTCATCAAATCCTACCTGAGGTCAACTATGTCACAGGAACGCCTTACCGGTCTGGCCATCATCAGTATAAATCATACAATTGCTGAGCAGATTTCATATGATGATTTAATTCATGACTTTGCATCAAGGAAGGTAAGAAGAGTCAGGCTTTAGATGGCAGTTGTGCTGTGGTGCAATTTATTTTGTTTCTTGTTCAAAGTGTAGCATAATAATTACCCTCTCTTAAGTGTCTTATTCTATTTATGTGATAGAGCATTTGTACAATTTAGAAATTTGATTCTCTAGTTTATTTATGGCAGTTGTGCAATTTAATTTGTATTTTTCCTGTTCATAGTATCATAATTACATTCTCTTAAGTGAGTTATTCTATTTACGTGATGAAGGATTTGTAAAATTCAGAAATTTGAGTCTTTGTTTTGGTTCTGAAGTTCCAACAATTAGTCCAATAAAAAGTTATTTTGTGAAAGAGTTATGTCTGTCCTTTATTTTGGGGGGATTCGAATGTGTGTGTGTTGGCGAACAGGGGGGGGGGCGCTGAAGGTGAGGTTCGCCCAGGGCGTCATGTAAGCTAGGACCGCCACTGAATACATAATATAAGTAAATAACTGCAAATTTTTGTTAGCCACTGTTTAGTTTTTGTTATGTTTATAGTCCTATGTGACAAATAATATTGTACCTGAATACAAATAGTTGTTTTAATATCCTTTATATATATTTGTTTTTGTAAAATAGAGTTAATCTGCATATTACCTACTGAAAATAATGCTTATGGGGGCCACAGGAAAAAATAAGGTTCCTAAGGGGGCCATAAGCCAAAACCGGTTGGGAACCACTGGACTCTAACCTATCATAGGTCCAGGTTTGACGGGTTCTATATTTGGAAGGAATTCACATAGAAAGTCATAATGAATATCAACCGACGGCAAATTTAATAACGAAAAACATCTTTTCAGGGAGTTAAGATGAGAAATGAATAATTTAGCTTGGAGACTGCGAAAGCAAAGAATTTTTAAAAGGCCAAAACCACCCTAGAGTTCGGGCTTTGTTGGCACACTTCAACTTAAATAATTAAAATGATATATTAAGTAACCTAAGATCAGACTTTCAGCTGATATGTGCTTGAAAACGAAAGTCACCCGTTAATTACAAAACTAAAAATAATGCTTTAAAAATACACAAAATTCGCTATTTCGTCCACCTGCTTCGATGGTCCGCTGTTGAATATTGATGTAGTTTTGGTCCAGAGCATTACAGAAAACAGGTTTAGGTGAGTGACAGCAAAGCCTACTACAGACTAGTAGGCTTTGGTGACAAATGTATTTTGTACAAGGGTATATTCGCATGACTTACAATTTTATTTAATAAACTTTAAAATTATCATATTCATTCATCCCTACATTCTACTGCTCGTTTATTTTACCAATTTATGCAAAATATAGTTGAACTTATAATACTTACCATCATAATTATAGTTTAATATAACTGTATTAATAAAAAAATTAGTTGAAAAGCCATTCTCCTTCTCACAAATATGAAGCTCGTGTTGAGGCATGATATCATCAGTGTGTAAACTGTGTATGCCTGAGCGCGCGTTGGGAAGGTTTGTCGACACGTTTGCCTGTACTAAAAAATAACGCAACAAGTAGTTGAAAGCCACGTCCGTTTTACGTGTCTATGGCAGTCCCAAACTTTTTTTGCTGCGATTCTAAATTGGCCACCAATAGGACCTCTCGACTCTCAGGCTTATGATAAAATTTAAATGTGTATATAAATATAAATTGAATAAAGCAATAGTGAATATAGTGACCCTTCGCGACCCTACTTGAGGACCCCCGTGACCCTGATTTGGATCGCGACCCGAGGTTGCGAACAATTGGACGCTATGGTCTTTACCAATATCATGCCGCCATTTTTATTTAACAATGGCGGTATAAAACCAGGACCTTCAAACTGGGAGGACCCGAGCCCAATATGTAAATTTAACCGACTAAATATAATGAGTGACTAACAGCGAAATCTTGTGTTTCTCAATTAGAGATGGTAATAATTTAACTAGAATGAAACACTCCAAAGACATTCGCCTTTATTGTATCATAATCTAATATCACATCTCGGCTACTCAGTTCGGTGGAGAGGGGCGGTCCATGGTACTGGACATTAAGACTACATTTAAAGACGTATAGTAGTGTGGATGTAAGAATAAAACATAGCATAAATTAACTAATAATGACAAACTGAAATTACCTTTAAATTTTATAAGATAATTTAAATATGACTTGGAAATGTGTAAAATCATATAATAATTACCGCAATACCAGTAAGTTTATATATAACCTTTGGTTAGCTTCCGTCCGAATTGTTCATTCTGACGAAGGTCAAGCTTTTCACTCCACCTTAGTTAGACCTACAGTTTAACGTGGAATCCGAACCACGCCCCATCAGCAGCCCAGCGTCTTAACCACTAGGCCACTTAGGGTACCCATTTATCTACCAACCACTTTCTTTATTGTGTGGAAGGATGAACAGCTGGGTTTTGCTGTGCGCTGACTGCCGTCGGGTCTCGAACCCGGGGCCGATGGATTCGTAGTCAGCGACGCTAACCACTACACCACCGAGGCGCATCATATATATATATATATATATATATATATATATATATATATAGTTTGATCTATAAAAGAGTGACAATTAACGAAATACTAAAATAATTAAAATATCTCTCTCTCTCTCTCTCTCATAATATATATGTATATACGGTATATATATATATATATGAAATAGGATCCCTCCTAAGGAGACGTAGTTTTACATTTAGGATAAAAACGAAGACGTAGATCAAAAGTGTCATTATATTTGGCTGCAGCCGACGTTTCGGGCAACTCTACCCAATTTTCAAGGCCTAATAAATAAAAGCTAAAATTAATACATGACACAAATATACGAATGTCGAGAACTGAAACTAATTTAAAGTACAAAATTAAAACTGTTCATGAATAAAAATTAAAATTACAAAGCAAAAAACAGGCATAAGCCAAAATCAAAACAAAAGTAAAAATTATATAAATGACAAAAATATACGAGTGATAAAAATAAAACTTTAAACTAAAAACATTCAAACGTAAAATAGTTTAAAAACTTTACTAATAAAAAGTTAAACGGAATAAAAAGTTAAGCG
>JAJOZX010003176.1:0-130000 GCA_023014485.1 Bathynomus jamesi | reverse complement strand
ATAAGTCATTTTTCGCCTTGTGATGATAATATTCTATACATATAATGTTAAAGCATTTTGTGTTAATTTTTATTAACAAAAGAGAAAATTCGTTACGTTGAAAGTGTATTTATGAAAGTGAAAGTTGTTGTTTGTGTTCAAATACAGCGTTGAAATAATCAGAAAACTTCGTGCAAACTATAGCCATTATTTTTTCATCACAAGTGTTTTTGTATATAATAACAAATTATAGTATAAATATATTAACTAGCCTATACGAGTCTCTGTTACACACACACACACGCACGCACACACTCTCCGAGATATCATATTGAGGTAATTTTATTCTCCAAACTTGTTCATTCTACATATTGTTTTGTTGCTCTAAAATCTGTCCTCCGTCATTCACTTTTACTTATTTATTTCATTACATCAGATTTCTCTAGTGGTAACCTTTCTCATTAAGGCAGGGTTTTCATCAACACACACACACACACATATATATATAGGTTGAAAGGTATATAGTATATAATGTGTGTATAATTAATAGTTTATTAATTATAAACATATTATTTATTATTTTTAAGAAGTTATTAAGCATTTTCTATCCCTAATCTGTTCCATTTCTACATTTCTTTATGACATCCGATGAACAAACTTCTTTCGATGGGAATTTGCCGTCAATGCATTCACACTGCGTGTAATCCCCTCTATCTGACTATGTCTGTATGTTTGTGTATGTCTGTGTCTCACTAGTGGTTTGTTATGTATGGAATGGAGTTCCTGTGTTGAGAATACATATTCCAACACAAGGTCATCCATAAGTGTACGTGTATAGAGTGAGAGGTGCGGGGAAATTTCTAATACATTATGTGTTAGTGTGTAGATATGAGGTTGGGGCGCAGCCAGACTTTTATGTCTGGGTAGGCGTGGTAGGTGAATTTGTAGGGCCATGGTAGGCCCCATACAGATCCGTTAAGAAGCTCCTTTCGCCCTTATACATGTATAATACTAATAATCATTATGCAGTAATTCTCTCTCTCTCTCTCTCACAAACCTGTAGTTCCAAAAATTCAAATTAAATTAATTGACTCCTCAGAGATATAATTCAAATTAAATTAATTGACTCCTCAGAGATATATAAGTCGGATTTTATTAGTATAGCATTAAGCATGTCTATTACCGCATCGTTGACAAAAACATCACAGTTTTCTATGAAATGAAATAAATTATTTAATCCGTTTGTCATCATGGGATGATCTCTTTGCAGTTTTAATTCTTTTGTAGTTAAAAATAACCTTTCTGCCAGCTTGTAATAGGTAATAGATTACACTGGGGAATATCCACCCACTGCAATTATGAAACACCTCATCTAGGTGACTGTACTACTTTCTATCGTTTGCTCTTCGCTGACAGTAATTGGTGAATCTGACGAAAGTATAGCCTTCATGATCAAATTATATACGTTGCCAATAATATCTAACAGAAAATTTTTGCTCAAATGTTGATGGATGACTGTGGTAAGATGACGGTTGTAACTTTAAAGTGGTTTAACTTTTTTAGTTTATATCAGGTATTTGCATCACTTTTTCCATTTTCTATAAAATTTGCAGTCATTTCCCTACTCGTTTTAGAATTCTCCATACCCTATCCTCATAAAATGTGTAGCAGTGGTGTATTCGAGGGTATACGCCGTGTATTTAGTTCTATTATTAATTTTGAGCGTGTACGTAGCCTACATCAAAGTATCAAATGGTGAATTGCAACGAGTACACGCATTCATTTTTCTATATTCAGTTATTATAAATGTAAATATAACGTCGTGTGTTTACAATTATAACACGCGGAGCGCGGTAACTTTGTACACATACTCGAGTGTTTTTTTCTGGAAAGAAGGTTCTGGAACTCCGCTATAAATTTCTTACAAACTTTGCCATTTGTTGTTACCTTCTCTCACCCTGTGACCATCCAATTCCTCCCCCCTCCCTCCTAAAGCGTCCTCCCTATTCCTAAAATTTTGTCATGTAACCATAAATAAAATAAAAATAAATTGGAATGAAAATAAAAACAAAATTTTCTTTAGCGTGTTGGAAATAAAAAGCAGTGGAACGCCGTTCCGGCGCGTTCTGCCAGAAAAAAAAAGGTCCGTATACTGTATACTAATTAGAAAGAATTTCAAATACACCATATTACTTCGAAGTATTTTCCTTTTTTCAACGTATAGCCGAAACAAAAATTATGAATACACCAGTGGTGTATAGAAGTGCATATTGCAGTTGCATGATGGTATACAGACCAGCCCTGGTAAGTCGCATTAGAACTGCAGACGTGTTTAATTACTAGCGGAGTGAGATAAAGTAGGATCATATTTGACAAACCCCCTGGCCATGTACCCTTGCCACACGGACGGGTGGGGAGGGATGTGTGTATATATATTAGTGATGTGGCGGTTGTCATTTTTCATAGCTCTGTGTTGCGGAGCTTACAAATAGAGCTCCGCGCGGTCGCGGTTATGTACCCTATATCATAATATTACCTAAGAATAAACACAATAAAAGATCGCGTTTTAGCCACATTTTTCACAGTCTACAATATAATGGCTAGAATTAAACTGTAAAATGTGTTTCCAGGATGCGGGATAAAGACGCACGTTTTGCATCCCACCAATTAATTTCCCCAACCACCGCCAATTCGAAAGTGGTGTATATAATTATAATTATAATTATAATTATAATATATATATATATATATATATATATATATATACAGGGTGGGCCGTAAGTTTCCATACATAGGAAAAATAAACATTTTTTTATGGACAACCATTTTTATTTATATAATATGCTCTACATGGTTGCCATTGTTTTGAAAACACATTTCAATGCGTGTTCCCCACTGTTGATGAACACGCATTAGCACAGTTGACGTTATGCTTGTAATGGCGTTGGTGATACGTTCCTTTAGATGATTTATGTCTCGTATCTTTTCCTGATACACCATGGCCTTCAAGTGCCCCCAAAGATAGAAATCAAGGGGGGTGAGATCTGGGGATCTGGGAGGCCACTCCACAGGACCACGCCGACCAATCCAAGCATCCGGAAACTGCTGATCCAAATACCGACGCACGTGAAGACCATAATGAGGTGGAGCGCCATCTTGCTGGAAGTAAACTGGGAAGTTACCTTCCTCGTTTAGCAGGGATGGGAAAATCTCTTCTTGCAACATGTTAAGATACCTTTCGGCATTAAGATTTCCACTGACAAAAATTGGTCCAATAATTCTGTCACCCCATATCCCGGCCCACACCATCACTTTACCGGCACCTTGCATCTTCGTCGGACTCAGCCAGTTCGGGTTAGCATTACTCCAATAACGTATGTTTTGCCGATTAACCTCTCCATTGACGTAAAAATTTGCTTCATCAGTAAACAAGATCTTACGTCAAACGCATATTCTTAGGGTATTTGAAACATAAAAACAAACGTTTAATTTTTCCTATGTATGGAAACTTACGGCCCACCCTGTATATATATATATATATACACAAACTCAGAATGGTTCCCTGAGAACAATATTGTTAAACACAGACCGTGCATGCACAAGGAACTCTTCTGGGAAAATTAAATCCACTATAGTCCGAATAAGTAATGATAAATGACAAATACCATAGTTTTTTTCCTTTTTCATGATTTTAGCCCGACGTGGGCAACGGGTCTCTCGCAACCCGTTGCCCACGTCGGGCTAAAATCATGAAAAAGGAAAAAAAACTATGGTATTTGTCATTTATCATTACTTATTCGGACTATAGTGGATTTAATTTTCCCAGAAGAGTTCCTTGTGCCAGCACGGTCTGTGTTTAACATATATATAATACACACTATTTAATCCTTATATTTAAATTGAATTCATGGGAGACTTTCAAAAATAAAAGTTTTTCAGCTTTGTCCCCCTTCAGCCTATTCCTTTTCTTCATCGTAGATGATCTTTGCTCCACTAAATAATTGTTCACTAGGAACACTTGAGGGAGGACATCCGAAGTATGCCCAGGCCAGTTTGCTCAAATTTTTGTATTTCTTTTGATTTGACCTCCACCAAGCCAAAGCATCATCTTCTTGTCCAATCCTTTTCTCTTTGTGATATTTCTCGATTATTTTTTGCGAGTCTCTGCTTGACTCAGTTTCGGTCTCGTCATCACTACTGGAAGCCAATAGAGCACTCACTGAATTCATTATTGTTATTGATTTACTCGTAGAAGCTGATGCCTGGCCTAAATCAATCAGTGGTTTCTTTGCCGGTGGTTCACTGGCTGTCTCCGAGTTCGATGATGTTTGAGTCTTGTCTATTTCATCATAAAGATATACCAATTTTTCCTGAACACCTTTTTGTAACATGTGAAGCGGAAAAAAATTTTGCTTTGTACCTCGGATCCAAATAGGTAGCCAAAGAATACACGTCATTTGCTTCTAGGCCATCAAATCTCCTTGCTAGCTCTGTACGCATTATCTCCTTCATTGTTTTGATTCCACGATCAGCTTCAGAATTACCACTTCGAGGTTGCAGCACATTTTTCAAGGAAACGACGAGGGGAATAACCTCAGATATGGAAGAGGTGGAACTACTCAATCTTTTTGTGATATCATTGAATGGTTCCAGCACAGCCACACAGTTTGACAAGAGAGTGAAGTCGACGTTAGTGAGTTTTTGCATTTTGGAGTTAGCAGCGCTATATAGACTCAGTGGTTCCTTCAACTTCAGTATTCTCTGCATCATGTGATAAGTGCTGTTCCACCGTGTGGCGACATCATGAATGACTAAGTTCAGGTTGATCTAAGCGTTTCTGATTTTTTTAACTCATCCTGCGCCATCGTAGAATGGTTGAAATGAGTAGCGATGGATCGAAGTTTAGCTAACAAGTTACCAAGAGATTTTTGTGAGGATAATCCACTTTTGATTACAAGTTGCAATTTATGAACAGTGCAATCGATATTATGGACGCCAGTGAGAAACAAAGCTTTTATCACGTTTGCTCCTGAGTTGCGCATTACACAATGGATGGATGAATGGGCAATATCCCACTTCTGAAGCATCTGCTAAAATTTTTCTGACAAGTATTCTCCAGTGTGGCGATCTTCAAGTGGCATTACGCTGAGCACCAAATTGGTTCTCTTGAAGTCTTGATTCACTGTATGGCATGTCAAAGAGAGTAAAGACAATCCAGCAGATGTGTCTGACCAGACACTCCAGCAGACGTGTCTGACCATGCATCCGTTGTCAATGATACTTTCGAATCTTTTAAAGGCTCAAGAATTTTAAACACTTTCTTTGAAACAAAGTTATAGACATCGTTGCACACAAGATCAGTGTAGAACTGACGCTGTTTCACTTTATACTGTGGAGCTGTTTCAGCCATGAGTCTCATGAAACTAAATCCTCAACGTGGCTGAATGGCAAGTCATCCATTATTATCATTTCGGCTATGCGGTAGTCCAGTGATTTTAATTTGGAATGATTCGCATCCCAAATTTTTACTTTTTCGAAGCAACTTTCAATCGTCTGATTCTTTTCTTTTACTGCACACTTCATATCCTGTAGGGGTGTAAGAGACACCTTTGATTCCTTTTTCTTCTTTGACTGTTCATTAGCTTCATTTTCACTAGATATCACTTCATTATATTCCTTCTTGTGCATTGAACGCAGATGGTTTTATTAAGTTAGTGGTACTCCTTCCCTTTCGTGAATAGTTCTTATTACATATGACACACTTCACTACATCGTTTGACACTCTCGAGAAGTACTTCCACACTGCACTCGTAGATCGCTCCATGATGGTTGCACCACAGTCTAACACTTTACTAATGGGTTGAAGCACGTAACGTTATAAAGGTAGCGACGAAGAGCTAGCGCAACGCAACCACCCTCACTCGTGTCTGAACAAATACTGAAGCTGGTGCTTTAGTTTAGTTTGTAACTTGGTAGTGAAGGTTGCCTAATTTCTAATAAAAAAACTGAGTGTTTTTTATTTTTTTATCAACAGTAATTATACATCATCATTGCTTTATTAATTACAATTAAAATAATGCTTTTCTAGCCACCTAGCGTTGATAATATAAGTTATTACATAATGCATCTATCCATCCAGTCGGGCTACGCCGTAGCCAATGTCGTAACACCGCTTCCCGTTGGTCAGCGAAGTTAAGCAACATTGGGTCTGGGTAGTAGTTGGATGGGAGGCCGTCCTCCGCGTCCAAATTATGTAGCGACCTGTGGTTCGGATCTCACGTCAAGCTGTAGGTTCCCTCCGTCATATGACCTTAGATGTTGCGAAGGAGGTTAAACAAACCCAATTATCATTATTATCCATCCAGTCCAAGTAACAATTCTAGACATGTCGCAATTAGGGCGTAGCAAACTTTTACTTTTTGTACCCTTGAGTGAAGGCATGAGGCATGACAGGAACAGCATTTGGCGACGTTTATAGCATTTATAGCCATTACACTAGCATTTATAGCATTTGGTTGCCGTAGTAAGAAGATATCCTCAAACAACCGCAATAACCTCACTGATAAATGCGGTTGCGGAGCTGAGAATATGTGCGGTTGCGGTTGTGGACAACCGCTACATCACTAATATATAAATATATTTTTTTTTTAGGCAGAAGGAGAGACCAAGGGCAAAGGTCCGCAAAAGCACCTCTCCCATAGAAGAAGAAGAGAGCCAAAATCAGTCCGAGGTTTTCGAGATGCCTATAGGCACTCTGCGTTTGAAAGATGGGAGGTCATAGACAGGAGGAAAGATGGATTGAGGAAGATTATTCCAGAGTTGACTGGTTGAGTAGATGAAAGACTGAAAATACCGATTAACCCTTGCATTAGATAGTTGGACAGAAAAGGAATGAAAAAATGTCGAAAGTCTGGTACTGCGTTCTCTCCTTAAAGGAGGAGGCATGCAGTTACAGAGTTCAGAAAAGTAATGTCCGTTACGATAGCGATAGTAGAGAGAGAATGAAGCAGCATTGCGGCGGAGAGAGAGAGATTGAAGACAATCAGTAAGAGGCGGGGAATTGAGACGAAAAGCCTTTGATTCCACCCAGTCAAGTACGGCTGTGTGGGTTGAACTACCCCACACACGAGAAACATACTCCATACAGGGGCGAACAAGACTCCTGTACAGAGACAGCAACTGAGTACCGCGGAGGCGGTACAGCACACCTAACCTCTTAGAAGCTGTTTTAGAAAGAAAGTTTATGTGATCTGTTCAGAAAAGATCACGAGAAAAGGAAACGCCAAGAATGTTAAGAGAAGAGGAAGGATTGAGTTGTGTGTTGTTGAAGGTAAGAGGATAGTCGTGTGAAAGATTGTGACGAGTAGACGGATAGAGGAACTGAGTTTTTGAGGCATTGAAAACCACAAGGTTTTCTCTGGCCCAGTCAAAGATAGTAGAAAGATCAGAGGTCAGGTGCTCCATAGCCGTACTACGCAAATCATGGAGTGACTGTTGAGAGGGACACTTTGGGAAGCGGGTGGAGAAGTGAAGAGTGGAATCATCGGCATAGGAGTGAATAGGACAGGAAGTGCGAATTAAAAGATCATTAATAAGTAAAAGGAAACGAGTGGGTGACAGGACATAACCCTGAAGAACACCACTGTTAATAGCTTTAGGAGAAGAACAGTGGCAATCTGCAACCGCAGCTGTAGATCAACCAGAAAGGAAATTAGAGATGAAGGAACAGATAGAAGGATAGAAACCTGGGTTTTGCGTGGAATCCAAACCACAACCTACCACGGGTGGTCAGAAATTGCAAAGTCCTTGCAATTGCAGTTCATATAGAATTCAGTAAGTCCTCAACTTACGTTTTAATTATTAACTACAAGTATAATAGCAAGGAATTAATTCACCTCAAGAAGTAAAAAAAACAAAAAGAAATGTCAGGAAAAATCTGCCCTGAAAATTTCAGTATTTGCCCTGAAAATGCTCAATTCCTTAGTCCTGGGGGTGCTACCCCCCCAGACCCCCCGCCTCATACGCCTATGACTGCAGCTATAGAGCGGTCAGAAAGGAAATTAGAGATGAAGACACAGATATAAGGATAGAAACCGAAAGAGGGCACTTTGGAAATTAAAGATTTGTGCCAGACTCTATCAAAAGCTTTTAATATGTCTAGCGCAATAGCAAAAGTTTCACCGAAATCCCGAAAAGAGGATGACCAAGAGTCAGAGAGATATGCAAGATCGCCTGTAGAGCGTCCCTTGCAGAATTCATACTGACGATCTGAAAGAAGATTGTGAGAAGAGAGGTGTTTAAGAATCTTCCTACTAAGGATAAATTTAAAAACTTTGGAAAGGCAAGAAATCAAAGCAGTTGGACGATAGTTGGATGGTTGAGAGTGGCCACCCTTCTTTGGGACAGGCTGAATGAAAGCGAACTTCCAGCAAGAAGGAATGATAGATGAGATGAGAGACAAAGACGAAAGAGTTTGCTTAGGCAGGGTGTGAGCACTGAAGCACAGTTCTTAAGAACAACAGGAGAACACCATCAGGACCATACGCATTCCTAGAGTTGAGCCCAGGTAGGGCAGAAAAAACATCTTTAGAAGAGATTCTAATTTCAGACATAATAAAGTCAGGGAGGGGAGGAGATGGAGGAACAGTACCGGAATCGTCCAAGGTTGAATTGTAAGCGAAAGTTTGAGCGAAGAGTTCAGCTTTGTCAGGAGAAGAAACGGCAACTGTGCCGTCGGAATGGAAAAGAGGAGGGAAAGAAGAGGAAGTAAAGTTGTTGAAGACGTTCTTAGCTAGATGCCAGAAAGAGTGAGAAGAATTAGAATTGGATAGATTTTCATATTTTTGTCCGATGAAGGAATTTTTGGAGAGTCGAAGAACAGATTTTGCACTATTCTGGGCAGGAATATAAGCTGAGTGAGAGTCAGGAGTTGGATGGCGACGGTACCTTCTGAAAGACTCCTCTCTGTTGCGGATAGCATTAGAACAAGTAAAGTTAAACCAAGGTTTTTTTGCATTAGTAATAGGAATAGAATATGGAATGTACGTCTCCATGCCTGAGAGAATCACCTCTGTGATGCGCTCAGCACGCCCAGAAGGGTCCCAGAAGCAGTAATCATTCCATGGGAAATCACATAAGTACTGCCTAAAGGCCTCCCAATCAGCGGCGCCGAAGTGCCAAAGGGGGCCTCCTCTTGGGAGGATCCAAAGGCCGAATTGGAGCGATAGGACATGAAACAGATATAAGATTGTCATCGGAGGAGCTCAACGGAGAGAAAAGTTTCACAGAGTAAGGCGATCGGGGATACGAGTAGGGCTGGGCATCCGGGATCCCGGGATATTATTTCACCCCATACTCAAACGAAAACAGTTTTCAAAGTTTGAAAAAAAGGTGAACGAAAACTTCAATTGTGAAAAGCCTTTGCAAGAAATAAATATACCTCATAATAAAACTGTTTAAAAGTCTCCCCTGAAAATAGAATACGGGGAAATCCCGGGATCGAAATCCCGGGAAATGAGCTGTCTACTTTACTTCCTCCGGGATCCCGGATGCCCAGCCCTAGATACGAGTAGGGTGCTATACAATCTGCTCTAAGTCATTTAGGATAGAAAAGTTGTAAGCTAGTTCACCAGGGATGTCAGTGAAAAGAGAGGAAAGCCAAAGGTGGCGGTGAACGTTGAAATCTCCATTTTATGAGAGCAAAGGGAGAGCGGGAAAAAATGTATTCCACTTTGGAAGTGAGGTTAGTCAAAGAATTTTGGATAATCAGTAGAATTAGGGGAAAAGTGAGTTCGGGAATACGAGAACAAGTTAGGTCATTGCGTACATATACGCAACATCCACCTTTGGAGTGAAATTGAGTATAGAGAAAGTAAGAGGGTACAGAAAAGGGGTTGCTGTCAGTCGTTCCAGACACCCGAGTTTCAGTGAGGAAAAGATGAGGTTTAGAGGAGGAGGTGGTGGTGTTCAACAGATTGAAAATTTGAGAAAAGGCCACGAATGTTGCAGAAATTTAAGAAAAGTGAATCAGACAGAGATCCAGAACATCTCGAATGGGCGGTAGCAGATCCAGTCCCACTGCCCGGGTCTGTGTTCCCGGTATCTACAGGGGGGGGGAGACAGAAGTGGGTACATTTATGGTCCCCTCCCCAGGGGACTCCGAGGCTCTTGAAGTTGATGCCATTTTTTTTTTTTTTAATTTTGAAAAGATTATGTAGTGTGTAAGATGCATGTGATACAAAAGCTATTCAGGGGTTGAGTGGAGGTTTGTCAGACCACATGATTGGATTGTATAAAGTTAGTTAATATTTGTATAAAAAAAAGAGAAATAGTGAAAAGACTGAATTCGAATAAAGTGGCCAAAAAGTACAGAAGAGTACTGTAGAGTAATCCTTGGAAAAATAGATGAACATTATGTGGAATGTTTATAGGAAATGCTTAATGAAGACAACATCTGATGTTTGTGGGCGTATATGAAATGGAGGGAAGAGAAAGACGATTACATGGTGGAATGATGTGGAGAAGAATGGAGTGAAAGAAAACAACAGCGTCTGAGAGGAATGTTACAAATTCAAATTGCAGTAATGAAATGAGATGTAACGAGTTGTACAAAGAATGCAAGATGAGTATTAAACGAGTAGTAAAAAGAAGTAAAAGAAGAGTAATTGAACACTGGGGAAGGAAGATGAATGAGCAATATGTGCATGGAGAATAGAAAGTCATTCTGGAAAGAAGTGAGGAAGTGCAAAGGTCACTCTGGTGCGATGACTGATGATATGAATAATAAGAATGACAAAATGTTAATGGAAGACGAGAAACTTAAGAAATTTGAGAAATTTAAGGAGTATTTTAGTGAGCTTAGATGAGTATTTTAGTGAAGTAGATGAACAGGAAGCAAATGTGACTGCAAACTATCAATGTTGAAGTATATATCAGGGAGTGGAAGACATCAGCAATATGCAAAGTGAAGAAAGGAAAGGCCACATAAGTTCATGGATATTCTGTAGTGAAATAATTAAATGTGGAGGTCGGATAGTGCTCGCATGGCTATGGAAGATATGTCCAAAACCATGGAAAGTGGCTGTGTTCCCGGTGACTAGACAAAATCTGTAACTGTGCCACTGTATAAAAATACAGATGAAAGAAGTAAATGTAAAAATTACAGGGATATATAAGCGTAAGTCTTCTAAATACACAGTACAGTATAGTTGGTTGGGAATGAACTAGACGGCTTTAGAGAAGGAAAAGAATGTGTTGACCAAGTGTCTACAAGAAGACAGGTGACTGAGAAACTAAGGAATAAGAAAAAGGGGTGTATGGTATTTACAGATTTCGAGAAACCACATGATAAAGTGAATAGATCTACGTAGAATGTATGGTTTCGGTGGTAAATTGTTAAATGCAGTGAGAAGTTTTTATGTGGGTATCCTGCTTATATAAAAAGTTAGGGGCGAGTCGAGTGTAGCTTCGGTGTTGATGTTGGAGTACGACAAGGCTGTGTGATGTCGCCATGGCTGTTTAATGTGTATATGAGTGGAGTAATGCGAGAGATGACAGTAAGAATATTAGAGAAAGGAGTAAATTTGAATTTGGAAGAGAATGAGCGGCAGCTGTCGCATCTGATGAGTGCTAATGACGTGATGTTTCTGGGCAAATCAGAGAGTGAATTAAGGAAACCATTGGCAAGTTTTATTAATACATGTGAAAGGAGATTACTGAAAGTGAATGCAAATAAAAATAAGCGTGTAATATTGGTGGTGAATGAAGAAATGTTGGGTGTCGTGAAAGGACTTTATATACTCGTATATTTGGAGTGTTTGACTCGTATCTGATAAGCGAAGTACGAGTACAGTGGAAGTTCAAAGTAGTGAAAAAAAGTAAATGAATCATGGACACGATAAAAGTCCTGGCAGGAAGCAAGAGGTTTACATGAAGGTGTATTGGCTAGTGGTGTACCGATTCGGCATCGGCACCGGCAGAATCGGCCAAATTTAGCCGATTCTTTAGCATTTTAAAATTTTCATTGCAAAGCAAAATCTATATTTAAGAAAACTGAACAGATAAAAAACACTATTTATGATCATTTCTACTCATTCCAAAGTGTAATTATATAAAAATATTTTACATCATGAAAAAGGCAAAGCTTAATAAGTTAAGTTGCCCATAAATTTACATTTTCTCTAACTAGCTAATCTCTGAATATTATAAACTATTGTAATCTCCTACTCTATATTAATAATAATAATTCTATATTAAGTTGTACTTTATAATTTATAATTAAACCATTTTATTATGTTGACTTTATTTTAAGTATTTTAATAATTTTATAAACTTAAATTACATATCCATTTTATTTTATTCAAAGTGGCCACCAGGGACTTGAAATTTTAATGAAAAATTTTGTTGTTGTTGACAGTGTTGAAGAAAGAAAATATTTCCAACATTGAAGAAAAACAATTACTTTAAATATTGGTATTCAATTTATGAAACCCAAATAAAATTATTTTATCATTTTACTGAGTAATAAAACTTTTTAACATCATTTTAGCTACGGAAGATGAGTAACAAATTCTGGTGCTGTTTATTGGGGGGTGAGCTAAGGAAAAACATTTAAATAAATTTGAAATGTAAAAATAAGAAAATTGAAAGTTTTCGCAATAGATTAGTAAAATTTATGAAGGGAATTGATTTTTTAAAATATAGGCAAAGAAATCGGCATCGGCTAAATTTTGGAATCGGTACATCACTAGTATTGGCGCCACCACACTCAAAAGCGAGAGTATTTGAGATGAATATAATTTGAGAATTATTATTGATAGAAGACGGATTTTTTGTTTTTAGAAATTAGGATGTTTGGGAGAGAGAGAGAGAGAGAAGAGAGATAGAGAGAGAGAGAGAGAGAGAGAGAGAGAGAAGAGAGAGAGAGAGAGAGAATACAGGCGAATATCCTGCATTAGTATGATCAATGATCATGTTGAGAATTGTGAAGGTACGTAGTGCAAGAAGTAGAGATGGAAGGATGTAATCAGTAAATGAGTGTGAATAAACATGGAGTAAATGTAAATAAAACAAGAATTAAGAGAAACAGAGGAATAGAATCGTTTGTGAGGTGTGTAAATGGAGACGTTCGTTTCACCTGACGTATCACTAAAGGAATAAACTCCCAACCTTTTCAGGAAAGGTGACACCGGACCCCTGAAGTTGGAATGTTATCCGATTCCGTGTTGATCCCTACGTATTTTTGCGTGTATGGTTCACGCGTCTTCGTTCCCGGCTCGACCCTGTGGTTTTTTGATAATGTATATACAATGTATGTATGTCGAGTACTTCGAAGTAGTGGTTAAAAATTAACTTGCATTACTGGTGTTTCGTTACATACAAAAATTGGAATGGGTGGACAAATAATTTCAAAACCCACTCAAACATGAACACCCCACCCCGCCCCTCCAAGGTAAAATGATCCTAAAATTCAAACTGCATGGGATTGCTATTTCAATCCAATTTTTTTGTCCGCGCGAGAGCGGTGACATTTCTTAATTAGTCATACGATAATAAAGCGTAAAAATAAATAATGTTCCCTGATTAGCGGCTGAGTGACAAGTCCTGAAGAAAATGTTACTTTTGAATTGCTCAAAATTCGTGGCAAAAGTGTTCGTAAGTTATGTGTACTTATTCATAACGTGTTTAGAAGTCTTTTAAAAGTTTGCTAAACAATTGTATTCCAAAGACCTTTAAACTCTGTACAGTATTTCAAAGAGTAATTTACTTGGAAAGTACTGTATAATAATGTAACTTAGAAAATGTACTTTGACTTATGTGACGTTACTCATACATTAACGTATTTTTAAAACGATACTTTAATAGGGTTCATTCTGTATATTTTATGCGTTCTGTTGTACACTAATAGATAGATACCTTTAAAAACTATACACTCTTGGATTAAAACGCAAAACCTGTACAGAGGGTTGACAGAAGTAAATAGACACCACGATGATTGTCCTCCTCAAGAACAAATGACTAAGTTCATCAATGGAATGTCAGAACGTGTTTTAAGCTTTATACAATGCAAAGGGGAGACAAACACGATTCGAAATATATTAATTCAATAAGTCTGTTATTATTTATTGACTTTTATTATCAAATAAAAAACTAATATATATATGATGAGTAAAACCACGAAGGAAAGGAAACACAAAATGGTGCTCAAGCGCTTTCGTCTAATGACATCCTCAGGAACACTGAAGTACATAAAAGGGTAACAGCCTATATATAGGTTACAAAAAGAAAAAAAAAGAAAAATAAATAACATACATACACACATACACACACACATATATATATATATACATATATACATATACATACATACACACATATATATATATATATATATATATATATATATACATATATACATATATGCAATAAACAGAGAAGTAAAATAAAATTAAAAATTAAAAATTAAAGGATTATCAGTGAGGCGTACAGATTTGTAAGGAATAATATCGATTTTTAGCACAAGATCAAATGGATTATAAAAATACAAATTTATATTGGAAAACTGCCCGGGTTTTTAACACTCTGCCTATGGTCAGGTTTCGATATATATAAAAATAAAATGCAAATTAAAAGTTAATAAAGTAGCAGACAAGTTTACCAAAGATTTAGTGTTCTACCCTTCTTATCTAAATCTGTTTGGAAGGAATTCAAAATAACAGATCGAGTTGAAAAAGACCTTTGCTTATGTTGAAGTTATTTGAAAGTTGGATAATGGCAGACTCAAGAATATTTCTATTAACAATGTTGCTAGAATGGAATAAAACTGAAGCATTATTCCAATCAATACAGTGGGCTAACTCTGACAAATGGACAAAAAGGGCACTGGACAACTGTCCTGTTCTAACGGAATATTGATGCTGTTTTATACGTGTGCAAAAATCCTTTCCCGTCTGACCTATGTAAAAGGAATCACATTGTTTACAACCAATTTTATAGATAATGCCTGAATTATTGGTAGGGCTATTTTTTACTATGATATTTTTCACAATATTGTTATATGAAAATACTACATTAATATCCAAAAGTGTAAGTACATTAGCAATGCCTAAAAAGCCCGGGAAAAATGGAAGTACTAAAATATTTTTTGACAAAGTACGAGTGTTATTATTGACACGATAGAAAGTTCGTTTTGCCTTGTTGAGACAAGATTCCATAAACGCAGATGGATAACACAAATCACTTCCAATACCGTTGATTTTTCCCTTAGGATCGCCAGTCCGGAATACATCGATTCCGAATTGGAAAAAATCAACGGTATTGGAAGTGATTTGTGTTATCCATCTGCGTTTATGGAATCTTGTCTCAACAAGGCAAAACGAACTTTCTATCGTGTCAATAATAACACTCGTACTTTGTCAAAAAATTTTTAGTACTTCCATTTTTCCCGGGCTTTTTAGGCATTGCTAATGTACTTACACTTTTGGATATTAATGTAGTATTTTCATATAACAATATTGTGAAAAATATCATAGTAAAAAATAGCCCTACCAATAATTCAGGCATTATCTATAAAATTGGTTGTAAACAATGTGATTCCTTTTACATAGGTCAGACGGGAAAGGATTTGCACACACGTATAAAACAGCATCAATATTCCGTTAGAACAGGACAGTTGTCCAGTGCCCTTTTTGTCCATTTGTCAGAGTTAGCCCACTGTATTGATTGGAATAATGCTTCAGTTTTATTCCATTCTAGCAACATTGTTAATAGAAATATTCTTGAGTCTGCCATTATCCAACTTTCAAATAACTTCAACATAAGCAAAGGTCTTTTTCAACTCGATCCTGTTATTTTGAATTCCTTCCAAACAGATTTAGATAAGAAGGGTAGAACACTAAATCTTTGGTAAACTTGTCTGCTACTTTATTAACTTTTAATTTGCATTTTATTTTTATATATATCGAAACTGACCCTAGGCAGAGTGTTAAAAACCCGGGCAGTTTTCCAATATAAATTTGTATTTTTATAATCCATTTGATCTTGTGCTAAAAATCGATATTATTCCTTACAAATCTGTACGCCTCACTGATAATCCTTTAATTTTTAATTTTTATTTTACTTCTCTGTTTATTGCATATATATATATATATATATATATATATATATATATATATATATATATATATATATATATATATATATATATGTGTGTGTGTGTGTGTATGTATATATGTATGTATATGTATATATAGATATGTATGTATATATATATATATGTGTGTGTGTATGTATGTATGTATGTTATTTATTTTTCTTTTTCTTTTTGTAACCTATATATAGGCTGTTACCCTTTTATGTACTTCAGTGTTCCTGAGGATGTCATTAGACGAAAGCGCTTGAGCACCATTTTGTGTTTCCTTTCCTTCGTGGTTTTACTCATCATAAATATTTTTACGTGTTACTTTCGTGAAATAATTTTCATATATATATATATATATATATATATATATAAAACGGAATATATATATATAAACAGAATCTACAAGTGGACGGAAGACAACAATATGAAGTTTAACACCGAGAAATTTCAGCTATTACGGTATGGAAAAAGAGAAGACCCTAAAATCCATGGAATATTATACCCCAAATGGCAGGAAATTCAGAGAAATCCCAGAGCAAAAGATTTAGGGGTTGTAATGATGGATGATGCGAAATTTGAGACACAAAATAAGATGATAGTAAACAGAGCAGAGAGAATAACGGGACAGATATTGAGAACCTTTAAACGAAGGGATAGGAATGTAATGATTCCTCTGAAAACCCTGATCATACCCAAATTGGAATACTGCTCGGTCCTAACATCCCCATATAAAAAATAAGACATTAGACAGCTGGAAGTGATCCAGAGAAGCTTCACAGCCAAGATCAATGGGTGCAAAGAACTAAATTACTGGGAAAGGTTACGCGAACTAGACCTATACTCACTGGAAAGGAGAAGAGAAAGATACACCATTATTTACACTTGGAAAATAATGGAGAAACTAGTCCCTAATCTTACTCTGAACCCTATAACTCCCCAAACAACGGTGGATAGTAGAAACGGCAGACTGTGCCGTATTCCCAAATTGAAGGCGAGAAAGGGCACATCCTTAACCCTGAAAGAAAATAGTTTTTAGTGAGAGGACCAAAACTGTTTAATCAGTTGCCCAAAGACCTAAGAAACACGAAGGGAGTTGCAGTGGAAATCTTCAAAAGAAGACTAGCCGCCTAAATTAGAACAATCCCCGATGAGCGGGCGTACCTGGCTATGTGAGGTGGAGAGCGCAAGAATCAAAATCACTACTTCACCAGACCAATTCGAGAAGAGGGGCGACAAGCTTGACCTTCGCGAAATGAGAGATCATCACGCGAAACCTTTGTAAGGTTGTAAGGTGTATATATATATATATATTATATATAATATATATAGAGAGAGAGAGAGAGAGAGAGAGAGAGAGAGAGAGATAGAGAGAGAGAGAGAGAGAGAGAAACGATATCGGTCTTATCAGATACGATTTAATTTTAGACGTATGTAAAAAGCTAAAATAAACAGTATTGTTATCTTAAACACGTATTGATAAAGGAAATTATTGAAACGATTGTATTTTTTCTCGTAGTTCTGGGAAGAGAGAGGTCATAAAATCCTTATCATATTACAGTCAATTAAACCTTTCTCGGAGCACTTCATCTTCATTTCAAACGCATTGATTCGGTGGGTCTAAAGTCTAAACAATGAAGGAGGTCTCTAGTGTGGACTTTTGAATTTATAGAAGAGTTAGTGAATTTACCGTTACAAAAGGACTCCAACGATCATTTTATAGGCCTACGGTAACTTTTATGCAGTAAGAGAATGACTTCCTCATCGTGGTACAGACGGGGCATTTGGCAGTTTAAAGGAAACAGAGAATATACCAAGTAAGTGTTTTCCTATTCTAACGAGTGTAGGTTAGGTTTTATTTATATATTAAGAGCGTATTTTATATGTAGGGGCACGAGAATATATCTAAAATTAATAGTGACTGGCGGTCAAAATCTTGGAAACATTTTTCAAATGTTGATTATGTAATAATAGGATTATTTTCATCCTTTTATAAGTTACAGAAAGTAAAATGATACATCTGTCTAATTAAGGAGCTTTCTAATGTGGTGTTTTGTTTCATGAAGACTTACGAACAATTAATCAATATTGAAAGAAATTGTATTTAATGCTAACATCACGTTTAGATTAAAATAACTGTCTGTATTCACAGAAATATTGATATTATTGGTTACAATATTTTTCTGTTATTTGTATTCATTCATTTCTATCCCATTTTCATTCAAAAATGTAATTTGGACTCGTGAAAACTGCATCTGAACATGCCCTTTGTGCCCTTCTCTTACAGGTATCTCTCTATAATGACTCCCACAAAGGAAATATCATACGAAAATAGACTCAATATTAATTAATACCCTCTTGGTAAAGAACTACAGAGACGAATAGCCAATAAAGTGGCAGTTTCATCGTCCACGGTGAGCAAAACTCCCTCTCGTTAGTCTCAAAGTGGGAATGTAATGAACAAAGTAGGCCGACGGCGAAAAAGGAAGACCTCGGAAAAAGACAACTACGTGATTTTATTGAGCAAATGCAACAGAAAGATTACTAGCGTTCGAATAGCTGCTGAAGTGAATGCGTCACGCAAAAGCAGTATTTCTACTTCAACAGTGAATAGATGTCCGAGGAAGGTTGGGTTAATGGGTCGGGTTGCTACCAGGAAGCCATTTTTGCCAGTCATGGAGTGACTATTCTTTGTGATTTTATGCCAATTTCAAACGTTTGGCTTTGTTTCTTCGTCGCAAAAGATGATGCTTTCTAGCAGCAACTCGACCCATTAACCCAACCTCTCTCGGACGTCTATTTACTGCTGAAGTAGAAACACTGCTTTAGCGTGACGCATTCACTTCAGCAGCTATTCGAACGCTAGTAATCTTTCTGTTGCATTTGCTCAATAAAATCACGTATTTGTCTTTTTCCGAGGTCTTCCTTTTTCGCCGTCGGCCTACTTTGTTCATTACATTCCCAGTTTGAGACTAACAAGAGGGGGTTTTGCTCACCGTAGACAATGAAACTCCCACTTTATTGGCTATTCGTTTGTGTGTATATATATATATATATATATATGGCTTTTTGTGCCGGAAAGCGCCGGAACAGCTTTCTGGAACTTTTTTCTGAGATGGTTTATTTATAAAAATAGTATAACATTATTTTTTGAACTTCGCCATTCTATAATATATGCGTTGCGGTACCTATTTTTCTACAAAAAAAGCTGTATATATATCAGGGATGGGGAGTCGGCCAAAAACAACCGACTCCCGACTCCTGAGTCGGTATTTTTAAAAACCGACTCCGACTCCCGACTCTTTCCTTATCATGCTGATCTACAACCTTATAAATATTGGGATGTTTGTTTCGTAGATGGCGTTTCAAGTTTGAGGCTCTAGTTGGAGCATTAGCATGTTTCCCAGTGTAAGCACTAATTTTTGCATTACACTCTTTACCATCCTTTTCTACTTGACAAATAAAAATACTTTCATCCTCATTTAGCTTAAAATATTGAAAGACTGCTGATTTTCTACTAGGGCCACGACTCATTACTAATAGGGGCTAATTAAATTAATTAATATATTGCTAATTTTTATATGGTACCTAGTATCCTAAAATAGAAATATGAAATTCATTTGCTAAGATTTACCAGAACAATAAATCAAATCTAGAATTAGTTCAGGAAGATATTTATTTAGGGCAGAGTAGTATTCTGGTAAATTGTTGGCATATAGAAATTGAATCAAAGAGTCGGGAGTCGGTCGTTTTTACCGATCCCGACTCCCCACCTCTGATATATATATATATATATATATATATATATATATATATATATATAGTGTGTGTACACACACACATATATATATAGTCAAAGGGTGATCACTACATAAATATAAATTTTCTAACAAAGTAATTTCTATTTAAAAATAATAGTGGCCATAGAAGGAAAAGATCCATTCTTTCTGGTTTCTTTGACTCCTAACTTTTGCGCCTCCTTATATATATTTATATATATATATATATATATATATATATATATTATATACACCAGGGCCTCGGTGGTGTAGTGGTTAGCGTCGCTGATTACGAATCCATCGGCCCCGGGTTCGAGACCCGGTGACGGCAGCCGGCGCACAGTAAAACGCAGCTGGGTGGCCTTGTAGTTAAGACGCTGGGTCATTTATTTATATATATATACATATTATATATACATATATACACACACCTTTGGTTAGCTTGCGCCTGAATTGTTCATTCTGACGAAGGTCAAGCTTTTCACTCCACCTTAGACCTACAGTTTAACGTGGAATCCGAACCACGCCCACCAGCAGCCCAGCGCTTTAACCACTAGGCTACCCAGGCTACCCATTTATCTACCAACCACTTTCCTTATTGTGTGCAAGGATGAACAACTGGGTTTTGTCGCGTGCCGCCTGTGCCGTCACCGGGTCTCGATGGATTCATAGTCAGCGACGCTAACCACTACACCACCACTGTATTAATAAAATATATATATATACGTGTTTGTGTGTGTGTGTACACAGAGTATATGGAGAGATATATGCAAGATGATTGTGGGGACTATATAAGATTGTAAACATACCAAAAATAAACTGATTTTTTACGACAATAAAAGCGATTAGTATAAAGAAGTCGTTAGTCGATATACTACAAAAGGAAATAATTTCAGACAATAAACATAATTAAAGAATACGAGATGAGGAGACAATTAAAACCAGATAGGCGAGCAAAGGTTTAAGACTACATATATAAAAATAGTTTGGGGCACATCAGTTATACTGTATAATGAGAAGCGGAAGTACGAGCCGGAAGGGAAATGCGAGCGTTTGTGTACGGAGAGAGAGTATATATATAGAAATGTTGAATATGGAATAAGGGAACCATATAGAATGTAAAATAATAAAATAAACAATTTTTTTTACGACAATACGAGCATTTAGGTCCTAGTAGATTAAAACAGAAAAAATTTCAGACAACGTAATTAAGGATACAATCTGGGTACAATTAAAAGTAGATAGACGAGCGAGGGTACGAGACTACATATATAATTACAGTTTCGGGGGCACACCAAACAGTTATATAGTGGGGTGTAGAAGTGCGAGTGTGGGGGAGGTGGGTGGAGAAATAGTGGAACGATTAAATTTCGGAAATGGACACGAGCGGGGTTGAAACAATGGAGGGAAGTGAAAGGTGGCCAGTTTGAAGGCGAAATTAAATGGGAGCGACGGAGGTGTTCTGTCTAGAATTAATAATAATAAGAATAATAACTGTATTTATTGGTAATAGTAATAACAATATTAACCCTTTAACGCTGACCGTTGTCTTATGGCAACATGAGCTTCACAATGGATTTTGAGCATTACGATCTGAATATTAGAAGTTATTTTGGCTTGAACAGGAAAAAATTGTAAATAAAAATTTCGTAACTCGGGCATGAAAGGGTTAATGATGATGAGATGGATATAGAAGTGAAAAAACTCAGTGATATTTGCAGGAATGAGGACGAAGGGAACTAAACTAGATTATAAAGCTCTATATTTAAATCGCGACTGCAAAACAAAGAAGTTTGTCAGAATTAGGCTCTGAGGTTGGTTTCTGGAGATTATTATATTAAACCATAAGACGTCATTTTTAAATTCTGCTCAGTTTGAGTTTACAAAAGACAATTATGACGTGTTGAGTTTACAAATATATATATATAAATATATTATTCTAAACGAAATATAGGACGTGTACGGACAGTTTGCGATTGCGGATACTTATGGTTTTGGTCCGGTTTGTGTAGAGCAAGCCTAAAGTAGCAAGAGTGTGACTGTAATTAATGCGGGCAAATTTGTGCTGCCTTGGGAAGGAAACGCAAACTTGCGGTGCATCTTGCTCCTGAAGAACGTGCACCAGGACTTATAATAACTGTCTGCAATAAAAACTAAGGAAAATTGCGATCAATTGAATGTGATTACGGATGTTCTTTGGACTAGACTAACACGGAGCTTTGTTGTCTTCAGTGGTGATGAACCACGTATGAAAGCTTCGTCAGTACTTTGACCCTCTATTTGCTTGGCAATGCTGTTGCGAGCTGTTCCTACCCTGAAATGGGCGTATAGGCGGAATGGTGTTTTGTGTAAAAAGACGTTTGACTCCTCATACTCCCACAAACTGTGACTGCATCGATTATACATATATATGGGAGAGGAGGAGCAACAAGCTTCACCTTCGTGAAATGAGGAATCATCGCACGGAACATCTGAAAGGTTGAAAGGTGTATGTGTGTGTGTGTGTGTATATATATACCGTATATATATATTGAAAATTGAATTATTTTTTTTCCTTATAGCCGAAGGAGCATTCTAAAAATCCTGCAATTCTTATAGCAAGTCATTAACACAATTTCCCTGTAACTGAGGTCGGGGGTTCGAACCTGGGTGATGCTGCTGCTGATGATAATAATAATAATAATAATAATAATAATAATAATAATAATACAGGAGTTAGAGCGATGGACCGCATTAGTTGGCTTGAGCGCTGTGCCAGTCTCTGGCCCTCCTCATTGATTACTACTAATTCTTGTAATTTCATCTCTTTAGGGCTGGGTATGAAGCTGCAAGTTTACGATTTGGTAAGAAGGATCTGGAAGTGGATTGCTCCGATCGCCATTTCGTGATCACAGGTAAGAATTATTCTGTCATATCGAAATCGGAAATAAGTACAGTCGATTAAAATAATCTTGTCCTGAAACGCCACGTTTCTTACCAGTAATTATGAGTAAGATAAGATAAGATTTAGGAAAACCTTTTTAAATTGACTGTATACCTTCACATGACTCAGATTTTCTTCTTAAAATTATAAAATTATAAAATTATATATATATAATATATATAATTGAAAAAGTATATATATACAAATAGACTTTCTCAAAGGCTAACTAAAATCGTCTGGCTTCAGCGAGAATAAAATCCCGAACTGAGGTTTTATATATAGTATACAGGGATTAGACACTCGTTTTAGTATAAAGAAAATAAATTAATTTACCGGTGTTACCGGGGTGTATATATAGCGTGTTTTGTTTAATAAAATAAAGTCTATAAAACCCCCATTGATTAAATGGGAAAAAAAATCGTCACATTCAATCTTTTGTGAAATTCCCTCCTGCAAATATTGGCGAAAATTGAACCATATTCCGAAATCAAAATGGGAACGAAGGAATACTAGTACTACTACTAGTACTACTACTACTAGTACTAGTGTAATAAGTAGAATGTAATATAATTACTGTGTAAAAGAGAATTGATAATGAATAGATTTTGGCGAAATGTAAACAAATGCATAGTTAGGAAGGTCCCAATTCAAACCTCTGAAGCGACTCGCCCCTTTCGCTCTAAGCAAAATTAGCTATTTGCATGATCATACGGTAGTTGGAGGTGTCGTTCAGAACACTTGTAATCAACGATCTTTCTACAAACTTGTGTTGATCGCAATTTGCAGCTGGTAACAGTGACAGTCAGCGATGCTAACCACATTAATATATATATTTTTTGTTAACCTTTGGTTAGCTTCCGCCCGAATTGTTCATTCTGACGAAGGTCAAGCTTTTCACTCCATCTTAGACCTACAGTTTAACGTGGAATCCGAACCACGCCCCATCAGCAACCCAACGTCTTAACCACTAGGCCACCTAGGGTATCCATTTATCTACCAACCACTTTCTTTATTGTGTGGAAAGATGAACAGCTGGGTTTTGCTGCGCGCCGGCTGCCGTCGGGTCTTGAACCCGGGGCCGATGGTTTCGTAGTCAGCGACACTAACCACTACACCACCGAGGCGCATATATACGGGATATATATATATATATATATACAGGGTGAGTCAAAAGTAGCGCCCGATTTCTGTCAGTTGATTGTTTGTTTGCCATTTGTATTACAGTGTACAAGAAGGTAGAAATAAATGAATGACATGTTTATCTAACCATTTATTCGGGGGAAAATTATTACGGAACTGTACCAAGCTGTTTTACTTGCAATTTTCATGACTTCCCAGAAAGAATCTGACAGCCGAAAAAACAGAAATCGGGCGCTACTTTTGACTCACCCTGTATATATACATACCGAGTGTCCCAAAAAAATGTTTACACATCATATTAACATATAAATTATATCAATAAGCAAAATAAGCGGATAGTAAATAGATAGCAAATAGGCTTCTTTAATGTTCGAAATATCAGCCAGCAGCGTCAATACCTTCATGGTTGTGCTGCTTACTTTAATGTTTTAAATGTTCAAATCCAGATCGGTCTTTGTTGACGTTTTGCGCTGTTCCGTCAGTCTCAAATTTATCACGTAATCTTGTAATTGTTACCCATGATGGTGGTAATGTTCCAAACTCATTTCTCCAATGTCTTTGTACCTCAGCCACATTCTCCGTCTTCCAGTAGTGCTTCAGAATCCACTAACGTTGCTCAAACGATAACTGCAATGCCGCCATTTTCTGTAACAAGGGATACTACTGTTATTTAAGTACAATACACCATTCTATACTACTATTACTAAGTACTATAAATATACTAATACATCAGCGCATATTACTATCATCGAAAGTGTGCATATATATTATATATATATATATATATATATACTCTGAGTGTTCTTTGTGCTCGTTTGTACGTGCTTGTTCCTGGAGGTTTCACGTGCGCCCTCCCGGCCCTAGCACCCAAGGATGATGGGGCTCGACCCTGCAGTCCTTGGTCTTTTTCCACTTCGACTGTCCCTCCACCCTTTCTTTTTCCTCTGTCTTTCCTCTCACTTTTTCTTTGTTTTTCCGCCGCGATATGCCCTTTTAAATAGAGGCGAATCGGTTCTTCCCGAACTTTAAAAAAAAAATATATATATATATATAATATATATATATATACAGGGGGTCCCCAAAAAATGTATACACACTTTAAATACTTATAAAGGCAGTGTTTATTAAAATACATTTCATTTTCAAAATGTAATAGAATCTACAGACATTATTTAATTGTTTTGTCAACGCCTGTTTTCAAACTGACGTCCGTTCTGGTCCAGGCACTGCTGATAACGCGAAGCAATGGAATCGCAAACATCACGAAACATTTCGTTTGGTATTTGTGTGCATTCTCGTTCAATGGCTGCTCTCAATTCAGCGACTGTTGCAGGTTTTATAGCGTAGACTTTGTCTTTTAAGTATCCCCATAAAAAAGTCTAGTGGTGTGAGGTCTGGTGAACGCGGAGGGTATTCTACGAAACCCCTTCGTCCAATCCACATCCACATCGTGCCAAGTACCACTCGCAATACTCCACTCTTCGGTCCGGATCACTTCATTAATAGCATGGACTAATCTTGGAATGTAACTTTTCCATTGACAGCGCTTCAAAATGCGTTGGACAGACGATTCTGAAATTCCTACCTCACGACTCGCTTGCCGCACAGATTTTCTTGGACTTTGGTGATACGTTTCCAGTACTCTTTCTTGCTTTGTGGGGCTTGTCGATGTCCGTGGTCTTCCGGAACGCTTCTTGTGGACTTTCTGAACAGTTCCATCGGCTTCAAACTTATCTCTAATTCGAGTGATGGTAAGTCGCGTTGGTGGATCTGTTTGAAACTCCCTCCTAAACTGTCTTTGCACTTCAACTGCGTTTTCACACTTCCAGTAGCATTTTAGAATGAATTTCCTTTGTTCAAAGCTTAGTCTGACTGCCATTATTAATTCTAATGGGTTTAACTTGGAAAGAAAGAAACATCAATTGAGCTATCAGCTGTTAAAGTGTGTATACACATTTTTTTGGGACGCCCTGTATATATATATGAAAATTATTTCACGAAAGTAACACGTGAAAAATATTTATGATGAATAAAACCACGAAGGAAAGGAAACACAAAATGGTGCTCAAGCGCTTTCGTCTAATGACATCCTCAGGAACACTGAAGTACATAAAGGGTTACGGCCTATATAGGTTACAGAAAGAAAAAAAAAAATAAATAAATAACATACATACATATATATATATATATATATACATATCTACACACACACATATATATATATATATATATATATATATATATATATATATATATATATATGCTGCAAACCCACAAGGAAAAAGAAAAACGATTCCAAGGCCTTTCGTGTATTCAAAGCTACACCTCGTCATTCCCTGACGAGGTGTAGCTTTGAATACACGAAAGGCTTTGGAATCGTTTTTCTTTTTCCTTGTGGGTTTGCAGCATTTATTCATTTCACGTGTTTTATTGTGAAATTCATCCCATATATATACTGTATATATATGCAAAAAACGGAGAAGTAAAAATAAAAATTAAAAATTAAAGGATTAACAGAGGCATACAGATTTGTAAGGAAAAATATCGATTTTTAGCACAAGATCAAATGAATTATAAAATACAAATTTATACTGGAAATCTGCCCGGGTTTTAACACTTTGCCTTTTATAGTCAAGTTTCGATATCTATAAAAATTAGTGATGTAGCGGATGTAATTTTTTTCACATCCGTGGGTGCGGATGCGGATGAGGATGTTTGATTTCAACATTCGCGGATGCGGATGAGGATGTTTGATTTCAACATTCGCGGATGCGGATGTCTACATTTTCGTTATTTTTTAGGATATATTCGAGATTTGTTGTGTTTAACGTATATAATAAGTTATTATATAGAGAGAGCTGTAGCTATAATGTAGTATAATTGATTAATTGTACAATAATTGCTGTACTTTTCTCTGAACATATAAAATAATATCAAGCATCTAACTAATATAGAAATCAATTAGTGAATTCGTCTGCAAATAAATTCGTTATATTTTGTTGAGTTTCAGCCACAATTAGAAACCATAATTGTGTTACCAGGATGCGGGACGTGAACCCAACTCAAATGCACCCCCACCGACCTCTTTCCCCAAACTCCACCCTTATAGAAAGATATCTTTAATTAGCTTGATAACTATTTATATTAAGTTTAAAGTTTTATTAGGCATATTTATAAATGAGTAATTAAAATAAAGTAAACTAAGATGTTCATCGTTTAATGTTCAAACTTAATTATAGGAAGGTTATGCTTAAGGAACATTAATTTTTCTGCTTTTCTGCTGCCAGTCTGTTTCTCTTTTCATCATATATTAATCCAGCACTGCTAAATAATCTCTCGCTTGGTACGTTTTGGAGGACAGGCTAAATGTTTCCTTGCAAGTTTACTCAAGTATGAATAGATATTCTGCGTATTTTTCCACCAACTAATAGGATTGTCACATGCAGCCAGACGTTTTTCTTGGTGATAGCTCTCGATCATTTTTACTACATCTTTTGACATCGCGTAGGTCTCGTCATTGCTGCTTGACTCAAGAAACTGAGAGACAGATTCTGTGATAGATTTGCTTGTTGAAGGTGTTGGTTCTGTCACAAACTTTTATTCTTTTGGTGGTGGCGAAGCGACAGATTCAAGAGATTGAAGCTCTTCAACTGCTTTGCCAAGTGATGATTTAACTCGTTCTAATGTACTAGGTGAAAATAACTTAGCTTTGTAACGTGGATCTAAGTAGGTTGCAAGAGAGTAACTTCATACAAGAACAGCCTCTCGTCTTGTCGCTTGCATCACTTTTGCGCACAATGAACTAGTTCTATTAATATAGTAGAATTTGATAATTTCCGCTTATTAATGACATTTTATCTCAACGGTCCACATCCGCACGACATCCGCAGTCCAAAGTGCGGATGCGGGTGCGAGAAAATGTGCGGATGTTCCGCGGATGCGGATGTGACCTACATCACTAATAAAAATAAAATGAAAATTAAAAGTTAATAAAGTAGCATACAAGTTTACCAAAGATTTAGCGTCCTACCCTTCTTATCTAAATCTGTTTTGAAGGAATTCAAAACAACAGGATCGAGTTGAAAAAGACCTTTGCTTATGTTGAAGTTATTTGAAAGTTGGATAATGGCAGAATGAAGAATATTTCTATTAACAATGTTGCTAGAGTGGAATAAAACTGAAGCATTATTCCAATCAATACAGTGGGATAACTCTGACAAATGGACAAAAAGAGCACTGGACAACTGTCCTGTTCTAACGGAATATTGATGCTGTTTTATACGTGTGCAAATCCTTTCCCGTCTGACCTATGTAAAAGGAATCACATTGTTTGCACCCAATTTTATAGATAATGCCTGAATTATTGGTAGGGCTATTTTTTACTATGATATTTTTCACAATATTGTATATGAAAATACTACATTAATATCCAAAAGTTTAATTTCTAATTTTTATTTTTACTTCTCCGTTTATTGCATATACAGGGTGGGCGGAAAGTAGCTCCCTAATTTAAATTACATATAAATTATGTATAAATTGTGATTGTATTGTTATATTGTTATGGTGTGTTCTCTGAAGTGGTACAATTGTAACGGTAATCTTTTTTTCTCTAAAGTGTTCTCTTTGTGTTCTCTAAAGTGGTACAATTGTAACGTTCATTTTTTTTTCATTTCAGATTGAAGGGTAACATGGCTGAGCGTTTAACACTGCAGGAGCGTGCCCAGTTGGCGGCACGGTACGAAGTTTGGCAATCTGTCGTTCGAGTTCAAAGATGGTGGCGGGCCATTCACGGACCACGTGCCCAAGTGGACCCGAAAACAATCAAGAACTGCCACTCGAAGCTCATGACCACGGGGTCTGTGGCAGATTTTCGAAGATGTGGTCGCCCTTCGACATCCAGGGCCCAGGAGACGGTGCAGGCAGTTCAGGAAATGTTCGCACGGAGTCCACGAAAGTCAACTCGCCAGGCAGCTCGGGAAAGTGGACTCTCCCGCTACTCAGTGCGAACTGTGCTGAAGAAGGAGCTGAACTGGCGTGCGTGGAAGCCGCATTACTGCCAATCTCTCTCGGACGAGGACTGCGACATTCGCATGGAGTTCGGGGAAATCATGCTGGCTTGGCATGAAGACTGGCCCCATCTCTTCCGCAACATCCTCTGGAGCGACGAGGCGGTGTTCCACGTCGGAGGCTTTGTCAACCGCCACAATTGCCACTACTGGGCAGGAGAGGATCCCATGGTTACCGCTGAAAAACGGCAGAATCGGTTCAGTGTAACGGTGTGGTGGTGGTATGACCTCAGATCAGGTTGTGGGCCCGTTCCTTCTGCGCAACACCATGAATGCTGAGCGGTACCTTGCTATGTTGCGAAACGAGGTCTGGCCGGTTGTCAGCACATGGGAGAACATCGACGATCTGATATTTATGCAAGATGGCGCCCCTCCGCACTTCGCTCTTGTTGTCCGTGAGTGGCTGGATGCCCACTTCCCTGGGCGTTGGATGGGTCGTCGTGGTCCACATCAATGGCCAGCCAGGAGCCCCGACTTGACATCGTGCGACTTCTTTCTTTGGGGGTGGGTAAAGGAAGAAGTCTACCGCACCAAACCGAGGACATTGGAAGAACTGGAGGACCGAATTCGGGAAGTCATGTCCTCCATCCCGCCGGAGTTCCTGTTAAAGTCAGTGGACGCCATTCCTGGGCGGCTCCAGAAGCTGGTGGAAAGAGTTGGAGCCCACATTGAATTTTAGAGAAAACCTACCATGTATGCCTACCTTTTCATATTATTTCTTCTGAAATAAATGGATAATATACGTATTTTTTTACCAATCCAAAATAGGGAGCTACTTTCCGCCCACCCTGTATATATATATATATATATATATATATATGTAATTTATTTATTTTTTCTTTCTGTAACCTATATATAGGCCGTAACCCTTTATGTACTTCAGTGTTCCTGAGGATGTCATTAGACGAAAGCGCTTGAGCACCATTTTGTTTCCTTTCCTTCGTGGTTTTATTCATCATAAATATATATATATATATATATATATATATATATGTTAATATGATGTGTAAACATTTTATTGGGACACCCGGTATGTATGTATATATGATTAATAAAACCACGAAGGAAAGGAAACCCAGAGTGGTGCTCAAGCGCTTTCGTCTAATGACATCCTCAGGAACACTGAAGTAAATAAAGAGTTCAAGACTATATATAGGTTACAAAAAAAAATATATATATATATACTAAATATAGAACTAAAAGTTGTGGGTGGAGCATACAAATTTGTACGGAAAACTACCAATTTTAGTACTTTGCCCAAATTCAACACAAGATCAAATGGATTGTTTACAACCAATTTTATAGATAATGCCTGAATGATATATAGGTCACAAAAATAAAATAAAATAAAACTAAATTGAAAAAATAAAAATTGTAAGAGGAGCATACAAATTTATAAAGGAAAATTACCAAAGGTTTAGCACTCTGCCCTTCTTGTCTAAATCCGTTCTGAACGAATTCAAAACAATGGGATCGAGTTGAAAAAGACCTTTGCTGATGTTAAAGTTATTTGTAAGTTGAATAATAGCAGACTCAAGAATATTTCTATTAACAATGTTGCTAGAGTGAAACAAAACTGAAGCATTATTCCAATCAATACAATGGGATAACTCTGACAAATGGGCAAAAAGGGCACTGGACGACTGTCCCGTCTAACGAAGATAACTTTCCTAAACGTTTTCGCAACAGCCTCTCACAATTAAAGAAAGCTGGTGAGCTCCATATTACTAAAGCAGACAAGGCTAACACCATAGTTATTATGGACAAAGTGGACTACATTAGAAAGATGAACGAGCTGCTCCAGGACCCCGCCACATACAGAAAACTTAGGAAGAACCCGCAGGATGACGTCATCAAATCATTCAATAGTGGCTTGAAATGCATTCTCAAAGATCATAAGGACTTAATTCCGCTTTTCATGTCCACTTCACCTTCTCTTCCCTACCTTTACGGTCTTATTAAAACCATAAACCTGGCAACCCTATGCGCCCTATTATTAGCTCGGTGGGCTCAATTACCTATAAACTCTCCAAATGGCTTGTCAAAGTCTTGCCCCCCCCATTCTCGGAACTATCTCTGATTCACATGTAAAAAATTCCATGGATCTTACTGAAAAATTGAATAATGTACGCACTGAAACCAACGATAGATTGATCAGTTTTGACGTTTGTTCATTGTTTACAAAAGTGCCGATTGACGATATGCTTGACTCTCTCCCGAGAATTACATAAGTACGACCTGCCACTACCTGCACACATCGTTTTGGAACTTAAGCTTTGCATCAAAGACTGTAAATTCACTTTCAATAGCGAGTATTATCAACAGGTTTTTGGGATGGCCATGGGCAACCCCTTGTCGCCCCTCCTCTCCAATATTTATAGGGAGTTTTTCGAAATTACTTACATTCCGAGAATCCTCGGGGTTAGCATCCCATGGTTGCGGTACGTCGACGATATTTTGTGTATCTGGCCCATGAATCGTGACCTGGATGACTTCCTCCTTCAGTTAAATGATCAAGTCCCCTCCATTAAGTTTACTTTAGAAGTGGAACAAGACAACTCAATCCCGTTTTTGGATGTGCGTGTACATAGGGAAAGCCCAGGTTTTAAGTTTAGTATCTATTGGAAAAAACAAACAATTTGTCCTACGTACACTTTTATTCTGGACATGATACCCCCATTAAGAAGGCCATATTTTCTTCAATGTTTCTCCGCGCTCTTAGGATCGCCAGTCCGGAATACATCGATGCCGAATTGGAAAAAATCAACGGTATTGGAAGTGATCTGTGCTACCCACCTGCGTTTATGGAATCTCGTCTTAACAAGGCAAAACGAACCTTCTATTGTGTGAATAATAACACTCGCACTTTGTCAAAGAATATTTTAGTAGGCCCCTACTTCCATTTTTCCCGGGCTTTTTAGGCATTGCTAATGTACTTAAACTTTTGGATATTAATGTAGTATTTTCATATAACAATATTGTGAAAAATATCATAGTAAAAAATAGCCCTACCAATAATTCAGGCATTATCTATAAAATTGGTTGTAAACAATGTGATTCCTTTTACATTGGTCAGACGGGAAAGGATTTGGCCACGCGTGTAAAACAGCATCAATATTCCGTTAGAACGGGACAGTCGTCCAGTGCCCTTTTTGTCCATTTATCAGAGTTATCCCATTGTATTGATTGGAATAATGCTTGTTTTGTTTCACTCTAGCAACATTGTTAATAGAAATATTCTTGAGTCTGCTATTATTCAACTTACAAATAACTTTCCTTCGTGGTTTTATTCATCATATATATTTTTCACGTGTTACTTTCGTGAAATAATTTTCATATATATATATATATATATATATATATATGAAATAATTTTCATATATATATATATATATATAAAATGGTGAAATTGGACCGGTCCGGACCGTTATTTTTAATTCTTTGCAAGTATGAAGTGCGTGTTTTAGACAAATTACTTGCTTCCTTTAATATCTAATACGAATAACCAAAGGATAACATATTTCAACCACAACTTGTGAATCAGGTGTGGGAAATAACCATATTTAGATTTTGGACCAGTCCAAGGATCTCAGGCTGTATCACTAATAAATAAATAAAAATTCTCTCTCTCTCTCTCTCTCTCTCTCTCTCTCTCTCTCTCTCTCTCTCTATATATATATATATATATATATATATAGGATGAATTTCACGCTTAAACACGTGAAATGAATAAATGATGCAAACCCACAGGGAATTCACTGACGAGGTGTACTGCTGAATACTGTACACGAAAAGTCTTGGAATAATTTTTTCTTTTTCCTTGTGGGCTGGCATTTTATATATATACAGTATATATTATACAGTATATATATATATTATATATATATATATATATATATATATATATATATATATATATACAGTGGTGGGCACCGCTAACCAAAAAGTTAACTCCGATAACGATAATCTGATAATTTGACTACAAAGTTAACGGAAGTTAACGATAATCCGTTAACGATAACTATTTCTTTACTAACATTTAAAAAAATCAAGGAAAAAAGCTTTAAAACCCATAGGAAATGTTTATTTATGCAAAATCCAACAATAAATAGGTATTTAACTGTATTTTTATCAAGTTTTGCAACTTTATTTGCTTAATAACTTTTTTTTTATTTTTAATAAAAAATGTACTGATTACATGTTTTGAAACCCTTGTAACCACTAACCATTAACTAAATTTTAATTTACCAGAGAATTATTATGGCGGCCCAACTGCCAGTCTTGACCTCTTGGGCCTCAGGATGTCCTTGCCGAGAAAGAGGAGCCGTTCCACTGCGGCAGAGGACGGAATTGGCAGACTGAAGTTATGGCGGTTTGAATTCATTCGCGGAGCGGTGATCTTCCGTGAATGACTCCTCGCAGTTAACGTGTTAACGGACTTTAACAGACTAAATATCGAGTTATCGGAAGTTAACTGGTCCGATAACGATAAATGGAAATTAACTTCCGTTAATAGTCCGTTAAAAAAGTTAACTTCGTTAATTAACTGTTATCGGATTAACGCTTTAGTGCCCAACACTGTATATATATATATATATATATATATATATATATAATAAAATGTCGTGTGTGTGTGTGTGTGTGTGTTTCCAGCTATAACTCCAAAATGGAAGCAGTTACAAACATGAAACTTCACACACATATTGATTAGGTCCCCAGGTTGTGCACCTGAGTGTTAATAAATTAAATAATTAAAATTACTGGGCCCGAAGGCCCCATCACCGCGATTAAACTACAGAAAAGAACGCAGCCGTGAAAATTTTGAGCTTCACATTGTGTCAAGATTTCTGAATTTTAAGAATTTCGTGAACACAGTCATGAAAATCTTGAGTTTCACATATAATTAAAATTACTGGGTGTATAAATATATATATATATATATATATATATATATATATATATTGATTAGGTCCCGAGGTTGTGCACCTGGGTGTTAATAAATTAATTAATTAATTTAAAAATTAAATGATGTCATTATGATGTCAAATTACGTAATTACGTGTATATATATATATATATATATATATATATATATATATATTGAAACCTATGGTAAAATTATTGAATACCCGGTTAGGTTCATTGAATGCCAAGTTAGGTCATCTGTACGCTCTTGACGATTGCTTAGGTTAAGTCGTGATATTTTTGTTAGTTTTGACGAAAATATCATGACTTAACCCAACCAATCGTCAAGGGCGTACAATTAATCTAACCGGGCATTCAATTAATTTGATCTGGTATTCAGTTGACCTAACCGGGCATTTAACCTAATCGGACAATTAACCTAACCGGCATTCAATTGGGCATATATATATATATATATAGCGTTCAACATCAACCCCGGCAACGCCGGGTCGCTCCGCTAATATATATATATGAGAGAGAGAGAGAGAGAGAGAGAGAGAGAGAGAGAGAGAGAGAGAGAGAGAGAGAGAGAGAGAGAGAGAGAGAGTCCGAAATAGAATTTTGTTTACAGCTCGTTATTCTTCTGTAACACTGTACGTATAGTTATAAAATAGAGTGTGTATATTATCAAAAGATAATATATAATCAGAATGAAGTATTTCCTGAATTTCATTGAAAGGAAATAGCATAAGCATTAACATAAGGTAAATAAAACTGAACTGGAAAGAAAAATCTATACTTTTAAAAGATAATACTGTATTCAGGAGAAGGATGAATCATTATATACTTTTGAAGGACGCGCAGGCATATTTTTTTACAATAGTGTTTATTCTTGTATCAAATGTTCAGACGTAAAAAAAAAACCTCTCTTTCTCCATATACGAGTGTAACTCACTTTTGTAAATTTAAAATAATTTTTCCTCTGAAACCGGACTTATGGGACACTCTGTATATACTAATGATAAATAAACCCTGGTATGGGAGAAACTATATCTGAAAATTAAATTTTGATTGATTTTTTGATTCGTCGTGATTCGAGTGTTGCCGTCATTGATTTGAAAATGTGGATCATCCGGGAAGTAGTGTTTGTCATAGATATCATTTTCCCCAGATTACTTTCTCGCCGTACGCAACAACACTGACATTAACAGGAACCAGAATAATGCGTGTTGAATTCTTTGCGAACGAATTATTTTCATATCCGCCATAAAATCCTTTATTTATTTACCTCGTAAGGTTTTGAGTTAGTTCGTCACGTGAAAATCATACGGGGGAGGGAAAAAAATGACGAAGTATTTGATGATTGTCAATTATATATAAATGTATTTACAAACATTTTTAAAAGAAATCACAAAATTACAAAATGGCAACTTTTATGTAGTTATTTTTACATTAAATTTTACTGTTATAATATATTGTTAAACCACAAAATTTGATTCGGTTAAATTTTCCACACACGAAGCTCCACCCCTCACACTTTTGAATAGTATAATTATAATGTACAGGTGTTCTATCTAAAGCATAGATAACTAATTTAAAACATACCTGTCGTATACGCCTGAATTTTACAATTCATACTTGAATTCATATTTTTATATACAGTATTATATACAAAAAAAAGAACGTTTGATTGCGTTGCAGTTAGCATCCAGATGAACGTTCAAAACTATATACAAAGTCTTTGAAGGAAAACACTTTTAAAATGCAATTTTCGACATCACACTAAAATGTCATCTTAAAAAGAGGGAGTTTAACGTATGTACAAAATATAACTAATATATTATATACAAAATACAGTATATGAATGTATAAATCATTCGTTATTAACCCGTTTATACGAGAGTTGGATTTTAAGATCACGTGCGCATGGCTCTTTCTAATAAATATAGGCTCGTAATATGAGCCAGAAAGAACGCATTAATACTAGACTGGATATAGGGATTATATCCTTGTGAAGGTTTCATATTCGAAGGAGAGTGGGATGGGGGTCGGGGATCGGGGGTTTCCACGGGCCAACAGTTTATTTTGACGTCAAGGTTCTTCTCACCTATCAGGAATTATGAACTAGTGCAGATGATATTATTCTTATATTTTAACAAAAAACGTACGAAACAGCTCTTATCGAGGCTCAGTACTGTACTGAAGTATATACAGGGTGAGTCAAAAGTCCTGCCTCAAAAGTAATTATTGTATTATAGTTATTTTTTACTCACCCTGTATATGCAATCGCGTATTTAAGATTTATATCGTAGCAGATTCTTGTATAAAAGGATAATGAATATCGAGCAACTCTTAAATGGCTTCATATAACGAAGATAATTGAGGCTCTCCTTGGAAGAAGTAGCTAAGCGACAAAAGTAAAAAGCGCAAAAAAAAAAAGAAGCGCTTAGCCACTTTTTCCTAGGAGGGCCTCAGTTATTGTAATAATTGCAACAGAACATTAGAGGATTATTTTAAAGCTAAAATCAACTGCAATTTTATTTTTATTTTGTTATAAATCTTTTTCAAAGGTTACTCACTGACTTCTTGAGATACCTATTTCGTCACTGAAATGAATACACAAATAAAGGTTGGGGTTATTTAACTCCCCCCTTCCTCCTCCTCGTAACGGTGGAGATCATTTAAAGGTTTACGTGGGATCCCAATTACTACCTTAATCTCTGTGGTATGAGGTCCAATTTGAGACTTTAACCCAGAAGCTTCGGATTAACAGCTCTACCACTTATGTAAACCCTGTATATTTCATTTCCAGTATTTATCGAATTCTAGTTTCAACTTCAATTAAAAGCCTTAACTGGAATAAATTCCAATTCCGAATCGAACCTGAGAGACAACGTAAATTCAGATTCCAGTTTGTCCTGATTAAAAAGTTAAATCCGATTTTTATTTGAATTCTTATTTTTTAATTTCGCCGAATTTAGAATTTGGATTTCAATTTCAAAATGAAATATTCTTTTGTATTTATGATTTCAAATGATTTTTTTTAAACATTTGACACTCCAAAAGGTTTGTATTTTTTTATTAACTGAAATAAAAGCACTTACGGGGGTAAATTAGTCCCCTAGTGCAAAACATGATTTACGTGATGTCCTCTCAGCTCACGATACTTATACGATATTTTTGACGGAGGAGTCCTCCTGTCCAACAGACTTCCTGGTCTAAATCCCTGTGATTTTTATCAGTGGAATTATTTAAAAGATAGAGTATTTAAACAGACTCCACACCCAACAGAAGAACTGAAAGCATAAACTGAACAAGAAATTTCTCACATTTCAACAGATACTTGTGCTCTGACCAGAGCACTGCAGAATTTTTTGGTTCGTGTACAAAGAGTTAATGAGCTGAAAGGATATCAGATAGATCATGTTTTGCGGTAAGGTACTAAGTCCCCATAAAATGTCATACTTTTGTTTCAGTTAATAAAAAAATACAAAACCTTTTAAAGTATGACACAGTTTAAAAAAAAATCAACCTATATTTAAAATAATCGAAAATGACTAACTACTGAAGGGGACATTAAAAAAAAAAAAAAAAATTACGCGCGTGAAATTTCATATCTGAAATTGGAGATCTAAAAATGCTGAAATCTAATCGAATCTAAAAGTCGTATTCAGGCTTATATTCTCAGTCTATGAGTGCTCCACGCGTAACAAGTCCTGAATCAGTGATTCTCAACGTTTTCTTTATTTTTATTTTTAAACGTTTTATGGCACACCGAAATTTGTTGTATGTTATAGATAATAGTTATTAAGATGTGAGGTTTCTCCGTAGTTGTTTTAGGGTAACACTGTTATTTTTATTTTGAACGAAATGACAAAAATCAGACCCTCTCTACTCAAATTTTGAGCAGGCAGAAAAGGCAGAAATTTCCGCTACACTCGACCTGACAGTAAAACCAAGTGTCATAGAAAGAACCCAGAACATCTGTATCTACAGCAATTCAAACCTATGTTATGTACAATTAGTTTCATTAAAACGGTAAATAAACTTTTATAAAAAATAACAAAAATGAATCTCATTAACACGCTACCAATTTCGATAGCTACAAAAGGTCACTTTTCCCTCATATTTTTCCTACGAGAAAACCCTGGGTAGCCTAATGGTTAAGACGCTAGGCTGCTGGTCGGGGGCGTGGTTCGGATTCCACATTAAACTGTAGGTCTGAGGTGGAGTGAAAAGTTTGACTTTCGTCAGAATGAACAATTCAGGCGGAAGCAAACCAAAGGTTACCAAAAGGTGTATATATATATATATATATATATATAATATATATATATATATCATATAACTGCAATGACCACGCAGTATATAAATTAATAGAAACGACATAAGTATTAAGGAACGTTTCTGCACACGAGGAGGAGAGATAATACTTATGTCGTTTCTATTCATTTATATACTGCGTGGTCATTGCAGTTATATGCGCATATTCACGATTTGCGAGGGTGCCCTCTCAGGGCATTGGTTTCTGCCCTATGTGGGAGAATTTCGATTTGTGATTGATCGAGGTCCGTAGCATAATGGTAGCGCGTCAACCGGCAATTGGAAGGCCCTGGGTTCGATTCCTGGGCGGTTCGCCTCATTTTTCATTTATTCGTTATCTCTCCTCCTCGTGTGCAGAAACGTTCCTTAATACTTATGTCGTTTCTATTCATATATATATATATATATATATATATATATATATATATATATATATATATATAGTAAAGAACGACGCTTGTATAGGAGAATATTCTGCGCAAGATGAGGAGAGAGAACGAAACAAATGAAAAAATGAGGATATCTGACCGGCAATCGGAAGATCCCGGGTTCGATTCCCGGGTGGTTACCTCATTTTTTCATTTGTTTCGTTCTCTCTCCTCATCTTGCGCGGAATATTCTCCTATACAAGCGTCGTTCTTTACGTTAATTATACTGCGTGTTTGCAGTTAAAAAAAAATATATATATATATATATATATATATATATACAATGTTGGGCACTAAAGCGTTAATCCGATAACAGTTAATTAACGAAGTTAACTTTTTTTAACGGACTATTAACGGAAGTTAATTTCCATTTATCGTTATCGACCAGTTAACTTCCGATAACTCGATATTTAGTCTGTTAAAGTCCGTTAACACGTTAACTGCGAGGAGTCATTCACGGAAGATCACCGCTCCGCGAATGAATTCAAACCGCCATAACTTCAGTCTGCCAATTCCGTCCTCTGCCGTAGTGGAACGGCTCTTCTCTCTCGGCAAGGTCATCCTGAGGCCCAAGAGGTCAAGACTGGCAGTTGGGCCTAACTTTGAGAAGTTGGTCTTTCTGAAGGGCAACCAGCACATTGTGTCATAGTCTTTAATAAAGTGCCTAAAATTTAATTTTACCTTTCAGTTCCGCCATAATAATTCTCTGGTAAATTAAAATTTAGTTAATGGTTAGTGGTTACAAGGGTTTCAAAACATGTAATCAGTACATTTTTTATTAAAAATAAAAATAAAAGTTATTAAGCAAAAAAGTTGCAAAACTTGATAAAAATACAGTTAAATACCTATTTATTGTTGGATTTTGCATAAATAAACATTTTCTGGGTTTTAAAGCTTTTTTCCTTGATTTTTTTAAATGTTAGTAAAGAAATAGTTATCGTTAACGGATTATCGTTAACTTCCGTTAACTTTGTAGTAAAATTATCGGATTATCGTTATCGGAGTTAAAAATTGGGGTTAACGGATTATCGTTATCGAAGTTAACTTTTTGGTTAACGGTGCCCACCACTGTGTGTATATATATATATATATATATAGTTAACAAAACTAAAGAGACACCACGATGATTGTCCTCAAGAATAAATGATAAAAGCTCATGAATGGAATATCAGAACGTGCGTCAGCTTTAGATAATGTAAAGGGGAAACCAACGCCATTCTACAGGGTGTCCCGTAAGTCTGGACCCATAGGGAAAAATAATAAAATTACAAAATAGTCCAAAAATTTATTTATAATATATTTTTTTATTATTTTTATTATTATTTTTATTATTTTTTTATTATGATCTTACTCCGCTGGAGTTTTATTTGTGGGGCCACTTGAAAGCCAAAGTGTACGAGGTCAAACTTCAGAACATTTTCCACCTTAAAGCACGCATTGTGGAGGCGTGTCAAGAAATTTCTGCGACTGTGATTCAGAAAGTGCTGTCGCAGTGGAGATTGCGTCTTCAACTATGTGTGCGACACAACGGCGGACACTTTGAACAGATTATGTAATAAATTTTTGGACTATTTTGTAATTTTATTATTTTTCCCTATGGGTCCAGACTTACGGGACACCCTGTATATACTATATTAATTCAATAAATCCGTTATTATTATTGACTTCTATTATGAAATAAGAGAAATATGGAAAACCAACCAAAGGTGTAAATTTTTGTCAACACTATGTGATATATATATATCTATATATATACAGGGTGGGCCGTAAGTTTCCATACATAGGAAAAATAAACATTTTTTTATGGACAACCATTTTTATTTATATAATATGCTCTACATGGTTGCCATTGTTTTGAAAACACATTTCAATACGTGTTCCCCACTGTTGATGAACACGCATTAGCACAGTTGACGTTATGCTTGTAATGGCGTTGGTGATACGTTCCTTTAGATGATTTATGTCTCGTATCTTTTCCTGATACACCATGGCCTTCAAGTGCCCCCAAAGATAGAAATCAAGGGGGGTGAGATCTGGGGATCTGGGAGGCCACTCCACAGGACCACGCCGACCAATCCAAGCATCCGGAAACTGCTGCTGATCCAAATACCGACGCACGTGAAGACCATAATGAGGTGGAGCTCCATCTTGCTGGAAGTAAACTGGGAAGTTACCTTCCTCGTTTAGCAGGGATGGGAAAATCTCTTCTTGCAACATGTTAAGATACCTTTCGGCATTAAGATTTCCACTGAAAAAAATTGGTCCAATAATTCTGTCACCCCATATCCCGGCCCACACCATCACTTTACCGGCACCTTGCATCTTCGTCGGACTCAGCCAGTTAGGGTTAGCATTACTCCAATAACGTATGTTTTGCCGATTAACCTCTCCATTGACGTAAAAATTTGCTTCATCAGTAAACAAGATCTTACAAACGCATATTCTTAGGGTATCTGAAAAATAAAAACAAACGTTTAAATTTTCCTATGTATGGAAACTTACGGCCCACCCTGTATATATATATAATATATATATATATATAATATATATTATATATATATATATATATATGGTACGCAGCTCAGTACCACAAGGGACAGTACTGGCCCCACTCCTGTTCATTATCATGCTAACAGACATAGACAGCGGAGTAAACAGCAATAGTATAGTAACATCCTTTGCAGACGATACAAAGATCAGCAGAAAAATCAGCGATGTACATGACGTGGAGGCCTTGCAGAGGGACACGAACAAAATATACAAATGGTCAGAAGACAACATGTCATTCAACGCCGAGAAATTTCAACTCTTGAGATATGGTAGAAAAGAAGAACTTAAAGAGACTGCATATTATGCTCCAGATAGACAGGAAATTCAGAGAAGCATGAAAGCGATTGATCTCGGGATAATAATGACAGATGATGCGAAATTCGAAACACAAAATCAGATAGCGATAAATAAAGCAAAAAGAGTCGCCGGACAGGTTCTAAGAACGTTCAAGAGAAGGGACAGGACAGTAATGATTCCCCTGCTAAAAAGACTGATTATACCAAAACTTGAATACTGCTCAGTTTTGACGTCCCCATATAAAAAGGAAGAAACCAATAAACTAGAAGAAACGCAAAGGCATTTCACAGCCAAGATTGATGGCTGCAAAGAACTCAACTACTGGGAAAGACTACGTAAACTAAATCTGTACTCACTGGAAAGAAAAAGAGAGAGGTACATCATAATCTACATATGGAAAAGATCGAAAAACTGGTACCAAACCTAAAACTAAACCCAATTACCATTCAAACAACACTGGAAAATAGGAAAGGCAGAATGTGTAGTGTTCCCAAATTAAAAGCACGACAAGGGACCTCCTCAACCCTGAAGGAAAATAGCTTGGTTGTCAGGGGGCCAAGACTTTTCAACCAGCTTCCTAAGGACCTCAGAAACGTAACGGGGGTCAAAGTTGAAGTCTTCAAGAAAAGACTGGATGCCTGGCGCAGGACAGTACCAGATGAGCCGGGCGTGCCTGGCTATGTACGGTGGAGAGCGCAAGAAAGTAACTCGCTCCTCCACCAGGCCAGACCTAGAGGCGGGGCCACCAGCTTGACCTCCGTGTGAAGAGAGACCAACACACGAAACAACATAAGGTTCATAAGGTAAGGTAAGGTATATACACTATATGATCAAAAGTATTCGAACACCGCATGGTTTTGGGAAAAATGGTTTTATTATGGCATTTAGTAACCAGTAGGTCCACCCTTTGCTTTTATTACAGCGTCAACACGTCGAGGCATACTTTCCACCAGTTTTCGGTAAGTCTGTGCAGGAATGGCTCGCCATTCCTCTTGCAGAGCTGATGCAAGAGATGCAAGTGAAGCCAGGCGTGGTGTGCGGTTTCGTATCCGTCGCTCCAGTTCGTCCCACATGTGCTCGATTGGGTTGAGATTGGGGCTCTGAGCAGGCCAGTCTAACAAATCCACCTTATTTTCACGAAACCAGTCCTGCACACGCCTTGCAGTATGGCAGGGAGCTCGATCCTGTTGAAACAAACAATGGCCATCTCCGTAGTATTGCCACAGTGTAGGGAGGGCCGAATTGTCCAGAACGTCGAGATAAACGTCAGCGTTCATGGTAGTGGGTATAACAACCAACGGGCCGAGCCCTAGCCAGGAAAAACAACCCCATACCATGATGGACCCTCCACCGAACTTCACCGTTGGACGTACACAGTCAGGAAGAAGCCGTTCTCCGGGCTGTCGCCACACCCAAACACGCCCATCAGACTGGAAGAGTGAATACCGCGACTCGTCGCTCCAAAGAACAGTTTTCCAGTCCTCCACGGTCCAGGAACGACGGGAGACACACCAGGCCAAACGACGCGTGGCATTAACTTTTGTAATCAGTGGCTTGTGTACAGCTGCTCTACCATAATAACCGAGTCTGTGCATCTCTCTGCGGATAGTTACAGTACTAACGGAGGTACCGGATGCTCTTCCTACCTCCTCAGCGATGGAAGCGGCAGAGGACGTGCGGGACTTCTTGACATGTCGTACCAGACTTCTTCTATCACGTTCCGTCAGTTTGCGTGGTCGTCCGGAACGTTTTTTTGCGTTAGTTGCACCGTCGTGCTTCCATCTCATGATAACATCCGCTACAGTCGACTTTGGTATATCCTGTTTGGCTGCAATGTTTCGTATAGAAACGTTACTTAAATAACATCCGATGACGAGTCCACGTTGGAACTCGGAGAGTTCACGTCCGCGCGGCATGGCTTCACAACAGTTACTGATAACTTAACAGAACACCTCAGCATTATAGTTTCGCCACGCTTTTTCCCAGCATACCTTTCGGCGAAGGTGATATTTGCAGAAATGCGGATTTTCCGGGGTGTCCGAATACTTTTGATCATATATATAGTATATATATATATATATATATATATATATATATGTGTGTGTGTGTGTGTGTGTGTGTGTAGTGTCCTACGGATCACCGATTTGATGTGGCTAGAAAAGTAGGCTAAAATTGAAATGAAATAATTATGGGGTCACCAACTTGGGCCTACTGCTCAAATAAACAATATTTAATAAGGAGAGAGAAATTACTTTGTTGTTTTGTGTTTAATTAGGAAAATAAATCAATTATTTGTTCACAGATATTAACAGTTCAATAATTATATAACGGCATTTATATTATGCTAAAGATGACTGAGTATTAGCAATAAGAAATGGTTATACAGTCTAATTGTTAAGTACGATGATGATAAACAATAATTTAGGTAGGCTAATGATATGTCGAGTGAACACAGAAATAAATAATGAAGCCTATTGATAACGGAAATAATGCACGTACGGTTGGTACAGTAAATGGATGAGGTCGTTAAGAATGAAATTCATAAACAATGCGATGCAAGATAAGTAAATTACATGAATGAACACAATAACAGGGTGATAAAAAATACGGTATTGGTACAACACTTGATTAGGCCTATTGCGGTCTTAACGAGAGAGTTAGTTTTCCGGTTGCTTGCGTACTTTTGGATATAGCCTATTCGCGACGCTGCGATTACACATGTGTAGGCTTCGCGGGAATTGCTTACCACGAAGGCAAAGGTAGGGTTACCGAAATTATGTATAACTCTGGAGATTGAAGACCTACTTGAAGGTTGACCGTATTGCGTTGGGCCGTAGATGACCTTGGAGACTGTAGAGGGCCTGTTGAGGTACTGGTTGAACGGGCGCCGATCGAAGTGTGGTGAAGGATGAATGGAGAGCAAGGTGGAGTTGTAGCTTGTAGCCTACAGGAGGTTTACGGAGCTGGGCTTCGAGGGGTGCTTCTGTAGTGAGGTTGGCCTTACCGGCGAGAGGATTAATGTTGAGAGCCGGTAGAGACTTGTGGTAAGAGGCCAACGGGACGCCTACAACAGATGTTCTTTCTTGCAGGATGGAATTGTAGTCGCCTCAAGTGTTGCTTCGTTCTTGTATAGTTGAAGTGTGACTTGGGACTGAGGCCGGCCGGCTGAGGTCGAAACGGCGCTACGTGGAAAGAGAAGATTTCACGAGGAGAAAATAACGAGCGCAGTGAGGTTTGGTAGAGAGCCTTACTTGATGATAGACTTCGTGTAGGCTCGACCGGAGTCTTGAAGGAACAGCGGGCTGCTCTCTGGCCTTCGCCAGAGAGCGGGTGGCGTGACGAGTGGTGCTACTGACGAAGATGCTAAGAGTGAGACGTGACGGCCAAGACGAGAAAATGGCAAGTGAGGAGTGAGAATGATTTGAGGAAGAAGCTGCATTTTATAGGCCTTGGTGACGTCCTCTGGTGGTGGCTTCGGGAAATACCACAAAATCTGTGTTTCCTGTGGGCCGGTTTCATGCCCACGTGTATAGCCTTTGTTTTGATTCCATGATGTTTGAGAATGACGGGGAAGGAATTTATTTGTCTGACCTCTACAAGTAGTCCCTCTCAGAGACTGCACAGGAACGATACTAACAAGAATTACCATTTCGTAGTGAAAAATGATGAGGCCACTCCGAGTTCTGACGCCGGGCCTGGTATTTCGTGGGATTCCTGACGAAGGAGGGAATGAAGGGTCATCTCGGAGTGGGGAGATGGTCAGAGGAGGCGCTGCTGTATTGGGGTGTGGGGGTCCACAGGAAGATGTGGTTGGGGTACGGTAGGAATGCGGAGCGAGTGGGGAAGAAAAGGAGGAGACGAGAGGCGGCAGGGGAACTGTATTGAGTTCGTATGCGGTGCCCAAAACTCGTCGCATGGCAGTTCTCGATGAATGCGCTCCTGTCGAAGGGAAAGAAAAAGCGTCGTTCAAGGAAAGAAGCAGGAGTAGTAAATCCACGGAATGATGCAAAGAGACAGTTGAAGGAGGCAGGGGATCGCCAACCCTGTGCCTGAGGAGTGTCTGTGCTTTGCCGTACGCCCTTTCGTTGCGTGGATGTGTGTGTGTGAGTGCGTGCTTGCTTTCTTGGAGAATACCTTTTAGGGTTTTCCGTAGGAGTGGGGTGGGAGAAAAACACCACGTTGTGCTTGAGGAAGAGTTCGCTGGTGCAATAGGGCGCGTCGTCATGGTTCCTGCCAAATGATTTTCCGTACAGCTGCCGAAAGGGACCGTTGAATATATTTGGGCAAGGTGTTGACGAAACAAGGCGCCGTTTAAAGCGAGTTGAAACTTACTGCAGCGCCGGGGAGTGAGGTGAGGGTGCGTGTTATCCTGAGAATGTCCGGTGGTGAGTTCCTTGAGTCCTTCCACGATCCGTGTGAAAGCGGGGCAGGACCCAATGCCAGTGGTGGCTTTGGCGGGGGTCGCCGCGCCCCTGCCTTCTGGAGGGCTGTGGGACTCCTGGGGATGCAATCTTGAATCTGAAAGTTGCAGTAGTTGTGCCGCAGCACATGACTGTGGGACAGTAAGGCATTAATTAATAACGTACCGCACGAAATGAAAATCAATGTTATTATTGCAAGTAGGCCTAGCTAATTTCACTTTAGATTGATGAGTGCCGTATTTAAATGAAAAGTTACTTAGTATCACTGCAAAAAAATGATTGTCACTAGAAGCTTGACACAAGGATCACGGTGAAAAAATAACGTTCGGTCACTACTGTGGCTTAAATGAGAGAATCTGCGAGCAGAGTGAGATTTGGTAGAGAGCCTTACTTGATGATAGACTTCGTGTAGGCTCGACCGACCTTGAAGGAACAGCGGGCCGTTCTCCGGCGAAGGCCGGAGAGCGGGTGGCGTGAAGAGTTGTGCTACTGACGAAGGTGCTGAGAGTGAGACGTGACGACCAAGACGAGAAAATGGCAAGTGAGGAGTGAGAATTATTTGAGGAAGCTGCTGCATTTTATAGGCCTTGGTGACGTCCTCTAGTGGTGGCTTCGGGAAATACCACAAAATCTGTGTTTCCTGTGGGCATGTTTCGTATCCACGTGTATATCCTTTGTTTTGATTCCATGATGTTTGAGAATGACGGAGAAGGAATTTCTTTGTCTGATATATATATATATATATATATATATATATATATATATATATATATATATATATATATATATTTGTCACACACACACCCACACACACACACACACACACATTATATTAGGCCGGGTCGAAAATGGGAAATTTTTTATTTCTTAAAAAGTACACTGTGTGAGAAGTTTCATTTTATCATCTTAACAAAATATTAAAATATGAAGCATGTGCTACCCTAGCACATAGCCCCCCCCCCCCTTTTTTACCCTCATATTTGCATATATTTAAATGGGAAAAGTGCTATTTCTTTAAAAGTACACTATGTGAGAAGGTTTTTTAAATCACTAACAAAATATTAAAAAAATCAAGCATATTCTACCCTGCTACCCCTATCACATGCCCCTCCTCCCTTTTTTACCTTCATATTTGCATATGTTTAATGTTGTTATATGTTACATGATAAGTTGTTTGTTTAATGCTTGATATTTTGAAACTATTGAAGAATAGGGACCCCAGCCTTCTTTAGTTAGGCTTATAAGGCTAACTAAAGAAAATATCACGACCTAACCTAACCAATCGTTAGGTTAACTGTACGCCCTTGACGATTGGTTAGGTTAGGTCATGATATTTTCTTTAGTTAGCCTTATAAAGCTAACTAAAGAAGGATGGGGGTCCCTATTCTTCAATAGCTCCGATATTTTTGTTTCGGATAAATAGAAATAATTTTTCAGATAAATAGAAATAATTTGTATTTGCTTTAATTATAATTTGAATTATCATAAATTATAAATTACATATAATTTGATTTTACTTCTGAATATAAACTATGACTACTAGAAGCAAGTCCTCAAATGCAGCCTTTGAATATCCTACGGAATTCCCAGCAGCCATGACTCCTTCAAAAGCAGATGTTGTGAAACACTACCTTTTTGTGAGCCGTCGTGAAGAAGCTAAATCAAAAGGATCAGTAACTGCTAATGATTGTTACAGGGTTGTTGTAAAAGATATTGAACACATTTGGATGAAATTTTCTTTTCCTACGATTAACACCAAAGGTATCTATCTTAAAGTCAGTCGACTAATAGAAGAAGCCTCAAAATTGAACAAGGTGCCGTTACATTGAAGAAATGAAAGTTTCCCTTAAAAGTAGCTCAGTATGATGAAATGTTTGATATATCTTCTTGTGAATGCTATGATAAGGGAATTGATAGGAAATCTTGCAGGTGTAAGGATAAAATACCAATGGCAGAATGGGAGTCTTTTGTGGGTCAAAAACAAAGAAAAAATCAGTTAGGACCAATTTATCGCATAGCTAGTTCAACAAAGAAGAGATCTTTAGCAAGAGCCCAAGAAGCACAAAACCGTCAACTAAAAGCACAAGAAATAATGACTGAAGCCACCAATGTTTTACCATCGGAATTTATAGAAAATATCGAAGAAGACATGGATGTAGATTCAGAGAGTCAGGATGTAGATTATGAGGCCGATTTAGAATTGACTGAGAATATTCAGAACAAGCACTCCTATAAAAACCTAGCATTAACAGCAGATCGTTATCGTGTAAGTTGTAGAGCTGCAGCTGCAATAGTCAATGCAGCTTTAAAAGATATGGGGATCCTTAACCACACCAACATGCTTGAGAGAAAGAATCGCATGGGTGAAACAAATACTTTTAATGGAAAGATAAAGAAGAACACTATGTTATTGTGAACGAACCTGGAAGCATCTCTGTAGTAGACCATGTCACACCAGATAATGGAACTGCTCGCTGCATAGCAGAAGAGTTGATAACTATTATTACAGACTCGAACAGCACAGATACTATCAAAGCTTTACTGTACTGTGTGATGGTACTTCTGTAAATACAGGAAAAATTGGTGGAGCCATAAAACTGGTTGAAATTCATCTTAGCAGAACAGTGCAGTGGTTGGTGTGCCTCTTGCATTTGAATGAGCTGCCTTTTATGCACGTCTACAAAGCCATTGATGGTAAAACAACAGGTCCAAATACTTTTGTGGGTTCAATTGGGAATAAACTGAAAACTGATTTAACAAAATTGGAGGTAGTCAAATATTCTCGCATAAAGGGAAACATTAAAGAAATTCCAGCAAATGTTGTGAAGGAGCTAAGCAGTGATCAAAGATATCTCTATGATATGTGTGTGGCAGTGCAAACTGGAGACACTTCTCAACTTGCAAAGCTGGGCACTTGCGTTTTTTTTGCGGTACTGCGGTACTACCGCACTACCAAACCGGTACCGCATAACGCAGTACCGCAAAGGATCGCTGAAAGTACAGCAGTACCGCTACCGCATTCAAATTTCCAGCGGTACTTTCCGCGGTACCGACAAACACGGTAGTACCGCAGTACCGCAAAAAAAAACGCAAGTGCCCAGCTTTGTAATCTCAAGATCTGTCCACTCGATCTCCAGATACCCTTCACCATGCTCGCTGGCTAATTCTAGCCAACAGGGTCCTTTGATTATATATCTCAACGGCAAATCTCGATAAAAACCTTCAAGATATACAGTAGTCAAGATTATTATGCAGTTCTATGCTCCAAGATGGTTTTGGATAAAATCTCATCCTAATGCAACTGATGGTGCATATAACTTTTGGCATTTAATATGCTTGCTTCGAAATTTAGATGAACAACATAGATTAATCATAGAACCAGTATTAAAGAATAATGCCTACTTTGCCCACCCAGAAAATATACTCATATCAATGGTAACTGACAAGAGACTAGAAATTTGGGAGCAAGCTATTCAGAAAATCAATCTTTCAAGAACAGGATTTTCAGGTACCAGAAACTTTGAGTAGCCTCGAACCCTCAATTTCCAATCTACTGACTACACCGAGATGATCGATTGGCAAAGAGAGATCATTACTCCTCCACCGCTGCTAAGCAATTTTAGCGACGATGAGCTACTGCAGGCTCGATGTAATCCACTGGAGATAGCTTCTTTTCCATGCCACAGTCAAAGTGTGGAAAGGGCAGTGAACCTAGTAACAAAGGCATGTCAGGAAAGAATAGGATATGACAACCGTCAAAAGTTTATCTTAAACTCATTAGAATCAAGCCGAAAACTGCCCAAGTTTGAATGGAAGGCCCAATGGAATGAGTAAGAAATATATGAAATAAAATTTCCTAATGATATTGAAAATTTCTTCCCTTTTGATGTGATAAGGAACAATGAAAAAGTGAATTGAATTTTAGCACATTTATTATGCCTCTAATTTTTTCTTCTGAATATATTGTTGTACTTAATTAATTTTCCTAATACTGTACATTATTAAATAAAATATTATACGTTAACAAAGATTTATGTCATCAAAAAACCTGAATGTAGAGTAAGTCTCGTATAAATGGAATATTCTTCAATATAGGTCAAAGTGAAAAATTGTGCCAGGGGGGTAGGAGGCTTTAAACAGCGAAAATAATTTATGAGGGGGTTCCTGTGTTCCATTCAAACCTCTCACAATATGTACCTTTTCAATATAAAATTTCGACGACCCGGCCTAATGTGTGTGTGTGTGTGTGTGTGTGTGTGTGTGTGTGTGTGTGTGTGTGTGTGTGTGTGATCCCGGGAGGTGACTCATTTTTCATTGTTCGTTTTCTCTCCTCCTCGTTCTTTGTATTAATTATACTGTGTGTCGTTTGCAGTTAAAAGATGTGTGTATGTATACGGCATGAGAAGGTGCCCCCTCAAAGGGCATTCGATTCCGCTCGTACGTAGGAGAATTAAGAGTTCTGATTTATGGAGGCTCTTTGTATAATGGTTAGCATATCTGACCGGCAATCGGATGATCCCGGGTTCAATTCCGGGAGATGCCTCATTTTTTATTGCTCGTTTTCTCTCCTCCTCTTGTGCGGACACTCTTCTAAACAAGCGTCGTTCTTTGCATTAATTATACTGTGTGTCGTTTGCAGTTAAAAGATATATGAAAATTATTTCACGAAAGTAACACGTGAATAATATTTGTGAAAATAACCACGAAGGAAAAAGGAAACACAGAATGGTGCTCAAGCGCTTTCGTCTAATGACATCCTCAGGAACACTGAAATAAGTAACAAGTTCGAGACTATACACAGGTCACAAAAAAAAATAAAATAGAAAAATAAAAGTAGGAGGAGCATACAAATTTATAAGGAAGAACTACCAGAGTTTCAGCACTTGCCCCTCTTGTCCTAAATCCGTTCTGAACGAATTCAAAACAACAGGATGAAGCGAAAAAAGGCCCTGGCTAATGTTAAAATTATTTGTAAATTGAATAATGGCAGACTCAAGAATATTTCTATTAACAATGTTGCTTGAGTGAAACAAAACTGAAGCATTATTCCAATCAATAGAGTGGGATAACTCTGACAAATGGACGAAAAGGGCACTGGACGACTGTCCCGGAATAATGATGCTGTTTTACACGCGTGTGCAAATCCTTTCCCGTCTGTCCAATGTAAAAGGAATCACATTGTTTACAACCAATTTTATAGATAATGCCTGAATTATTGGTCGGGCTATTTTTTACATGATATTTTTCACAATATTGTCATATGAAAATACTACATTAATATTCAAAAGTTTAAGTACATTAGCAATGCCTAAAAAGCCTGGGAAAAATGGAAGTACTAAAATATTCTTCGACAAAGTACGAGGGTTATTATTCACACGATAGAAAGTGCGTTTTGCCTTGTTAAGACAAGATTCCAAAAATGCAGGTGGGTAACAAATCATTTCCAATATTGTTGATTTTTTCTAATTCGGCATCCATGTATTCCGGACTGGCAGAGAAACATTGATGAAAATATCGCTTTCTTGATGGGGGTGTCATGTCCGGAGTAAAAGTGTACATAGGACAAATTGTTTGTTTTTTCCGATAAATACTAAACTTAAAACCTGGGCTGTCCTTATGTACACGCACATCCAAAAACGGGATTGAGTTGTTTTGCTCCACTTCTAAAGTAAACATAATGGAGGGGATTTGATTATTTAACTGAAGGAGGAAATCATCCAGGTTACGCTTCATGGGCCACATACACAAAATATCGTCGACGTACTGCAACCATGGGATCCCAACCCCAAGGATTCTCGGAATGTAAGTAATTTCGAAAACCTCCATATAAATATTGGAGAGGAGGGGCGACAAGGGATTTCAGTGTCCCTGAGGATGTCATTAGACGAAAGCGCTTGAGCACCATTCTGCGTTTCCTTTTTCCTTCGTGGTTATTTTCATCATATATATATATATATATATTACTCGAACCTCGCTAATATGACACTAGGTATTTCGGATATCGCGATAATTGGACTATTTTTCTGCGTGTCGAAATATCAGGCAAATTTCATCAAATCTTCCGAAATTTGCCTGATATTTCGACACGCAGAAAAATAGCCGAATTCTCGCGATATCCGAAATACCGAGTGTCGAATTAGCGAGGTCCGACTGTGTATATACAGTATATACAAGGTGCTTCAAAAAAAATTTACCATTGATATGGCGCTAATGTCATTGCTTACCACTTATAGTTTGTTTGTTTTTTTGGTTCACGTATTTGTGTGTTTATTTGCTTGTTTTTTTAAATAATAATGTCGTTTTTTCCAGGGATTGTGCGAGTTAATTAATGAGTGAACCCCACGCAATAGAAATGGCTACAAGGTTTACATTAGACCAGCGGTTCCCAAACTTTACTAACTGTCGGAACCCTTACAGGCTTGTTTTTATTTCGCGGAACCCCAATTCCACACACACACACACACACACACACACATATATATATTAGATTTAGAGCTGTAAAATATTTATTGAGCAACAAAACTTACATAACTTATTGGCGTACTTTAATGTGATTTATGGGCTTGTTTAGTGCAGCAGAGTTGTTGGAAATTTGGTTTGTTGTTGGTCAGTTGTAGGCGCATATCCGCTGCTGCATCCAACTTATTACGGTACTTATTTTTGGTTGCTATGTATCGAGAAAATCCAGCCTCACACACAAGTTGATACAAAGGGGAGGAGATTCTTCAATGCTCGTTTTGTAAGATCGGGAGATGGATTTAAAAGCTTTATCCAGAAAGACAACAAAGAATCCTTATCAAAAGTTGTTTTGAGTGTCAGATCAGTTGAAATATCAATTAGCTGCTCTTTTTCATTTACTGGAAGATTTTGTTGTTTCAAAATATTCGAATCAATAAATGGGTTGCGCAGCCAAGTGAGTGGATCTTAAGACTTTGGAAAATACTTTCTTAATGAATTTCGCTTACTGATCCCAAATCCACGATGGAGCCATTTCAAGTCAGAATAAGAATATAAAATATTATTTAACAAAAAGCCAGAAGGTAAAATTATGTGTAAATATTAGGACCTTAATTAGACCTTAATATTAAGACCTGATTAGACTGATTAAAAAACGTGTCACGGAACCCTTGTTAAGCCTCTGTGGAACCCCAGGGTTCCGCGGAACACAGTTTGGGAACCACTGCATTAGACTGATTAGAGCAACGCAGAAATCTGCGTTACTTTATTGTAAACATTGTAGCCATCTAACATTTTTTTTTAGCACCCCGTGTGTGCAAGGGCGGATCTAGGAGGTCGGCGACGTCAGAACACCCCTCCCCACCCTCAATTTCTTGCAAGTGCCCTATTTGAATAATGTGTATGCCTCTGAAAACGAATTTTGTTTTTGTAAATAGATCATGGCTATTTTATTTTATTCAAATTCTATTTTGAGTCTTTATCCGTATACAGTGTACTCCCAAATTTGTAGTTGTAATGGTTTTCATAGGTGTCCTTAGTACGGGTGCAGCCATATCACTATTTTTATCTTCATATTATTCTGATATAGTTCTTTTAAAATCACTCTGTCTGAGTTTTAATTGGGAAGACATTTGTAATTGTTTGAAATATTTTGAGTGATACCTGTTGTACCCAAATTAGATATTTGTTTTGTATCATATCTGAATGAGACTGATCTAATAAAACAATACAATTGCTTTTACACTCGCTCATTGGTGGTCTGTTTTAAGATATTTTTTTAGTACTGTGCCCTTTTTTTTTGGACACCCCCTTACTGAAATGCCTAGATCCACCCTTGGTGTATATATATATATATATATATATATATATGTGTGTGTGTGTGTGTGTGTGTGTGTGTGTGAAAAAGAAGCTGGAGTTTGAAAACGAACATCAAAACTGGCGTGATGAAAGAAGGAAGCACGCTCTCTGGAGTAATGCTATCAAAATTGGATTACAGCATGAAAACGAAAGGCGTACGAGTGTGTGAGAAAAGTGTCAATCTAACTGCATCAGCAAGGCTGTGAAACATAGTGCTCTATTACCCTAAGGGATTGCTTCAGTTCAGTTAGAGCTCCGGTAAAAATCAATGAAAATAAGTTGCTTTGCCACAATATTCGGGGTTCGGAGTTACAAAAAAAAAAATCGAAACAAGATGGCGAATTATACTTTTCAATAGAGTACAAATTCTTACTATTATTTGGCGGTGGAATTATGGAATATAAAATTAATCGACTGAATTATAATCATTTTAAGGCTCAATAGACTTTCTTAAAGTATTTGAAGTTAATTTAACAAATTGAAAATAAAGTTAAAGAATGTGGTTTTGTCCTAAAAAAAAAAAAAATCGCGTTCCTTTTCCAAATGCTCGATTCCTCCCCCTCCCCCTCCCCATCCCCCAACAAAAGGAATTAAATTGTTCTACATTTCTTAGTTCGAAATTTTACGCATACAGAGGGTTGCCAAAAGTAAATAGACATCACGTTCATTATCCTCAACAACAAATGGCAAAGCTTATCATCATTGGAATATCAGAACGTGTATCACCTTTTTACAAAATGCAAAGGGGAAAGGAACACGATTCTAAATATATTCATTCAATAAATCTATTCTTATTTATTCACTTTTATTATCAAATCAAAATATATGGAAAAAAAAAAAAAACCCGAAGGTGTCTATTTACTTTTGTCAACACTGTTTTGATGTGTCTGTCGTTTTAACTGCGAGGTTACGTTTCAGGACAGTCAAAAATTAAGCATAAAATACCCCAAAAATTAATATTAAACATAAATTACATAAAATATTTAAAAAAAAATAATTGTAACATGAATAAACCACAAACATTAACTGCAAAAGAAGGTGCGAACCACATCTTGGCAGAAAGCGTGTTAGTGCGCTTAATTAACACCATTGCAGTAGAAGACGTAGAAAAGTGCGCGCACTGTTTGGTGCAAAGACGTGACGAAGATACAATGGATACGCAACCACTTGGCAGAATGCGGCGGTAAGTGCATACTGATTGACACGGGCACGAGGTTACTTTGCGTTACGTTTAATTAAGGTTTAAAATTTAACCAAATATATAACAACTTATTAAAAGGTGGCAGGAAGCCCATTTCCCCAAGGTGTTGGGGTGAGTTTGCCCCAAGGGTCACCTTTAGCCCAAGCAGTAACAGGATAAGCGGCCAACTCAATCCAGCCCATGAACCAGCAGGCGGGAGCGAACCAGAGCCTCACCGCGCAGAGTCCGCCAACGTAACCACTGAAATACCAGGCGCCCATAAGTTATTAAAATGGAAATTCGTTTGAAGTTTATGTATTCAAATTAAATTATATTAAAACAACCCGAAGGAAAAATAAAGACAGTCATCCTTGCACTTTTGGCCTAGGGATGTAGTGACTCCACCGTCCGCCTTAAGGTACACCTAACGAATTCTTCTGCGACACAGGAGAAGGATTGAGGTAAGGGTTCACGATAGGCTCTGCACGATAGGCAACACTAACCTCGGACTGCCTCCGGGCTGTTTCTGCCTTCTCATCACCTCCAGTTTGTTTGAACAAGATATTTTATAATGTATGAATGAATGTACGAGTACTTTTGTGTATATCTGAACACCATCTCAGGGAGAAAAAAGCTTAAGACAAAGTGAACTGAGTTTAACGTAAACTTTTGCTAGCTGAGATGGTGTTGAAATATAGCCTAATGTAATCGGAGGACTGCCTTTACTTTTCCTGTGGGTTGTTTTAATATAATTATTATTAGTTCACGTGACTTTTGCGAATTTTCTCCATTTTATTTTCTTGTCTCCGAGTTTTTATATCAAGATTTTATAACTGTACTGTACTTGGGGATTATAGATTTCAGTTTGTAAAACACATCCACTCGCTAAAGGTAGTTTACAGTTGTATACTGCACGGTAATCTCTCCGCAATTTGGAATAATAGGCGCTCAAGCTTTTCCGAATTCGGGAGGATTCCGAATTAGGTGGAATTTTGTGAATTTCATATTTCGAAATATTTCGAATTAGATGCTCCATTCTGAAAAATCGCAATGTTAACGCAGTTCGTAATGACTCCTAAATGTAATTCGCAATAAATTTACTAAATTTTGAGCACATTCCTATTTGAATTAATGAACACAAAGTGTACTGTTGATTGCTGCAATTTCTATCATATGATAACTACACTGTAATAAAAATTACTTAAATTATAGATTACGAATTGAGCAGAATTATCCGGTTATTTTTCAGAATATTTTTTCCAATTCGGAAATTTATGAATTATTATTAGAGATTTCAGTACTGGATTTCGGAATCACCAAAATGTTCCGAATTGGGAGGAACTCGGAATCGCGGAGGGATTACTGTATATACATGTTCAGTTGTGACAATAAAACCAGCACTAATAGAAGGAGTTTATTTCTATAACAGTTTCGATGCCCACTGGCACGCCCACTGGTATCCACCCGAAGAGGATGCCAGTGAGCATCGAAACTGTTGTGGAAATAAACTCCGTCTATTAGCGTGGGTTTTATTGTCACATTTCGACCTCCAAGTAAAAAAAGTGAAGTTTTGCATTTAACATGTTCAGTTATTATAATAAAAAATATTGATCCATTTATGTATGTTCTGTATATTTTTGTAAATAAAGTGTTGAAATGAAGCGAAGTGAAGTTCATTCAAGAAGCAAATTTTCATTTCAATCCACTCAAGGAAAGTGGTTTCTGCCTTTTCTAAGACTTATTTGCAAGGAATTTAGAAGGGTCGAAGCGAGATATTAAGGAAGAGGACAGGACATTACGTGGAAAAATGGAAGTTCATACAACCGAATATATATATATATATATATATATATATATATATATATATATATATATATATATATATACTGCCAAAGCAGTATTTCAGAAAGATGCATTCATACTTCAGTATTCTTGCATACATACAGAGAAACTTTGTATGTCAATGTTGTCAAGTTTCATCAAGAAGTCCATTGACTTAGAGCGCGGGAGAAGACCTTAGCTGGGTATTGCCCCTGTTGTTGACAGTCATTTTGAGGTGAACATTTTCCCTAATGATGGGCGATATGGACTTGTGGAATACTTCTTTCTGGATCTAATACGTTTAGATTTCTAATTGTGGGGCGTCTGAAAGACAAGGCGAATATCAGTAAATCAGTGACCCTCCAAGAACTCCAGCAGAGCATGATGAATGATGATGTTCGCGCCTCACTCAAGCTAAAACGGGTCTACAGTGCAATCGCTCTTCTGTTAGCTGCTGCAGTGCCTTCGTGCCCCCTGGCCGCCGGTAAAAGAAATTTTGAGTTCCTACGCTTGCGTACATTGTATAAATCATTACTAGTTTTCTACTGAAACAAGACAACACTGACTGACATTGATGAATATCCTAGGATGCTGAAGCGTATGTACATCATTCTTAGCACAATACAGAAAATATGTAAGGTATAGGCCGTATAGCTTTATTTTTTACGTACAGTACTGCATAATTTTGGACGGATTAAGACTACTACGTGGATTGGGGAGAGTTCCCCGCATTCAGATCTATATCGGATTGCGTGTTTTCATAATAAGAACGAACCATTTATGCACTATAATGATGAGGATTATGAGCTGCACTGTTAGTAAATGGGAAAAAATGAACGTGCTTTTGCGTATAGTTTAAGAAGGAAGTTTGAAGGAGTTCTGTAACATTTCTAACGAAGTATTTATGGTTTACGTGTGCAGGATGAACACTATCTCTTTTAAGACAAATTTATGTGAACACTGATGAATAAAATACGAGTAATAATGACCTTAAATATACGCATTTCATTTACCCAAGTTACTATAATGTAACCTTCAACCTTTAGTTTGGTTTCAGAAATATATTGCTTTAAGTCTGAAACTTTCTTGTTAGTAACAAATGCAATAATTTTTAATTAACTGTGGAAACGCACTTCCTCGCAGGGTTTGTAGCCTTAGAAAGCAGATAGATTTTACCCTTTATAATTATTACACATTCCGAGTGTATTTTTAATATTATTATTATTATTATTAATAATAAATGCTGTCAACTTTTTCTTCAAATTTAAGATACAATCAAATGTGCCAAGATCATTAGCAAAAGCGTAGTCACATGTAGTGTATGGTAGGTTAAGTGGCTATGGATTGTGAATGATTCGCAATAAAGATGTTTTGTTTGTTTGTTTGTTTTTGTTCAAGCAAACAAGTGTAAAATAGATACTCATGTGAGGCCTATTTAATTTTGAAATTAAGTGCGAAATGTTGTATTGCAGGAGCCAACAGCGGAATAGGCTTAGCAACGGCTGTAGAGATTGCAAAGCGGGGAGGTATTCTTCATCTGGTATGTCGCAACGCCAAGTCTATGAAAGAGGCACGAAGTCACATAATAACTACAACTGGGAATGACGTGAGTTGAATCACTTCACGATATTCTGTCGTTACAAAATTAATGTCCTTTATTAAAATGTTTGTTTATTATTTGTGAATGGACAGTACAACGATATAAGAAGTCATACACACTTTTACTTTTTATTATAAACAAAAGTAGTTTTGTATTAATTACATCTTTAGCATTTTATGTTAAAAATTAATGTACAGGGTGTCCACAATGTCTTGTCACCTCTGTAAAAACTAACTGATTTTCGTTTTTCTTTCAGACCCATTTGAAATGTGGGTACTTACGTATTATTGGGACTACCAAACTGTTTATTATGTATTTTTGCCCTCGTCATTTTCGTTTAAACTAACGAAAATATCACAACTTAGCCAATCATCAAGGGCGTACAGTTGACCTAACCGGGCATTCAGTTGACCTAACCAAAGTTGTGATATTTTCGTTAGTTTAAACGAAAATGACGAGAGCAAAAATACATGATAAACAGTTTGGTAATCTCGATAATACGTAAGTACCGAAATGTGTGATAGCAGCAACTATACGACTGAACAACGCATATTGGCTAATACCTAGGTCCATGAGAGTAATGGCAAAACCATTGAAAACATTCGTGCAGATTTCCAGGACCAATTCAATCGTGTAGCTCCTTTTTGAAGGAGCTGCACGACTGAATTGGTCCTGGAAGTCGCTCATGGACCCAGGTACTAGCCACTATGCGTTGTTCAATCGTATAGTTGCTGCTATCATACTGTACATTAAATGGGTCTGAAAGAAAAACGAAAACCAGTTAGTAGTTTACTGGGGTGATAAGACATTGTGGACACCCTGTAGTACAAAGAGAAAACTTACCAAACATCTCTTACAACACTTTCGCTGTCAACTGGTTGCTTCTCAAATTATTGTAAGAATTCAAATTGTCAATTAATTCTATAATCTTCTGACATATGGTCGATTAACGACTGGATATAACGTCGTGGTGTTTTGCAAACCCTATCAGTTAAAACTATTTTCTCACTCTCATTCCGAACAGCGGATTTACCAACATCAAGTGAATTTGTCAAAGCCAAAAGATGTTGTCAGATGGGCAGAAGATTTTTTGCAGTCTTACGATCGGTTAGACGTTTTGATAAACAATGCTGGTTTGCTGATCAAGGAGAGGATTATGATGATGACAATCTTGAGACACATTTCGCCATACACGTTTTAGCTGTTCACCTTATGACAATTACGTTACTTCCACTCCTTCAAAGGTATATTATTAACTGTACAAAACGTAGTTATGTATGTAGGATTTTGGCTATTATGAGCCTATGACTGTTGAGATGCTAAAAACTGTTCATTTTGACTTTTTTTTCGGTGTCCATAAGAAATCACAAGAAAACTGGAGCAAGGCATTTGTCATCATTATTAATTTGACTCGAGAAGGCAAGAAAATATGCAAAACATTGGATCCTATTAACATGCTTTTTTTTTCATACCGACCTTTTTACTTATTCAGGCCCGTACGCAGGGGGGGGGGGGTTGCAAGAGGTGCGCACGCACTCCCCTCTACCACGCATTGTTGTCATTGTTTACGCTTTTATTGTCATGTCGGACGCACTTACATTGAATCGTTATATCTCCTTAATTAAAATTTCGCGAGAGCACTATTTATTTGTTGAAAATGCCTTAGAATAATGTTTCATCGATCTACAAGAAGAAAAATATAGGTCGTCCACTTGACATCTTTTTTCATATGATTCACACCTCGGTGGTGTAATGGTCAGCGTCGCCGACTACGAATCCACCGCCCCGGGACCGAGACCTGGTGACGGCAAGCGGCGCGCAGCAAAACCCAGCTGTTCATCTTCTATCCAATAAAGAAATTGGTTGATAAATAAATGGGTACCCTGGGTAGCCTAGTGATTAAGAGGCTGGGCTGCTAGTGGGGCGTGGTTCGGATTCCACGTTAAACTGTAGGTCTAAGGTGGAGTGACAAGCTTGACTTTCGTCAGAATGAACAATTCGGACAGAAGCAAAACCACGGTTTTTAACCAAGTTTTTATTTTTACAAGCCTTGCAACCCCCACCCCCTTGAAAAATCATGCGTACGGACCTGTTGTGTGTGTGTGTGTGTGTGTGTGTGTGTGTGTGTGTATTGGTTTTTTTTAAAAAAGATAATAATGTCTAATAAGAAATCAGTTTTTTGTTTAATAAAGAAGAAAATAATGTTTAATAAGAAATTAATAATGGTTTGTTTGAAATTAAGAATATAAAGTGCTAGTTGGCAACACCTGAAATGGGCCGAGAGAAACAGTGAAATGCCCAATTCAGTCTTTGGGCGGGATGTCCTGGTTAGGTGGTTTTTCGTATTAGAATGTTATTGTTTATTTAAGATATTAATTATGTCTCTCTCCGCGATTAAATGTTAACGCTAATTCCGCACTCGCTTTACTCCGTTGATCCAATTGTTTCGACATAAATAAAAAGTCAGTAAACAGTAAATAAAAGCGTGTAATTATCCCCGGTCCCTCTTTACTTTGTTCGAAAGTTTAATGGCGCTCATCGGCTTAAGCGGTCTGCCCGCGTCCGTATAAAGAGACAGCGAAAACGAGTGATAATAGAAAGAAAAGGAAAAAGATAATGAAAAGAAAGCGAAGAGTAGGAGTAAAGATGTTTTTAAAAAATCACGACACTGGGCATAAAGTGAGATCGAATGTGTGATAAATTAAACCGATGAAGCGGAATAATTTTTTTTTGTGAGGTAACTCTTTTGGTACATCGGAAGAGTACCAAATTTATGTAAAAAATCTAGAAAAAATTTTATTGTTGGAAAAACGATATATGTTCGTTCTGATTAGGTTAGGCTGCACTAGATTAGCGAGTACCTCACTATTTAATGACTTAACAGAGAAAATACCCTTTGAGCCCTCAACTGCTTCCGAAACCCTTATCACGCCCTTAACTGTTTGCTAGCACTAAGGTTAGCTTAGGTTAATTATTTTTTGAGACACATGGATTTTAAAAAAGTTGGTATCTAGCTTATGCGGAGATACATGTGTGTGTGTAAACGTTAATGCCCATCCAAGTTACAAACTAACCGACAGTAATGTATGCCAAATTAATGTAGCTCTACTAAAATTATTACCGACATGATTCCTTCAAAACCATATAGATAGTCGACACGGTATGAAACACTCCCTAAAAATGAAATTGTGACTGGCCAGTATATGACATGAATGCGCGAGTGTAGTGCAGAATTTCTTAAAATTACATTTTTTTTAGGTGGGGTGGGGGTCCGATTCTAGGATTTACTTAAGTTTTATTTTCTTTTGTTTATGAACACTCATAATATTTAGGCGAAATTCCAGATGCCAGGCACAGTTCAGAGACAGTCCATAACAGTTTGCTAATATGTTCAAGTTGGTTAGGCTAAGTTAGTAATTAGGGCCTATTGACGGTCTCTGAACTGCGTCTGGCATCTGGAATTTTATTAACATTTATCCGAGCATAATTTACGTCATTCGCCTTTACATTTTCTTTTTAGGAGCAAAGACCCGAGAGTGATTACAGTGAGTAGCGCTGGGATGCTCAAAGTGAAACTTGATCCTCATGATTTGAACTTCGAGAATTTGAAGCCATACGATGGTACATTAGCTTACTCACAGACGAAACGGCAACAGGTTGTAATGAATTTCTGCTATGCACAAAGAATCGAACGCGTCAGGTTTTTCAGCATGCAACCAGGTTGGGTCGACACTCCGGGTCTGCAAAATGCTTTGCCGGATTTCTATGAAGCGGTAGGTTCTTTAAAAGGTATATTTACGTCTAGTACCAGACTTAGGATTATGCGACACGGCTATACCCGAAGCATTTTTAATAGGCTATTCTAAACTTAATGAACCCTTTCCTGCTGAAGCTGAAAACATAAACCATTAAACTAATATCCTCCACAACAAATTAAGACGTACCTAATATATCTACATTCGGATCTTTTCCGTTTAGGGGCTAGCAGCGAATTTTAATGAAAATCGGTATACTAATGTAGTTTCGGTCACTAATTTAAAAAATAACTTTTTTTTTTTGAGAAATGAAAAACAAACATGCGAGAGCACTTTAAATAATTAATGTGTTTTAACGAAAATATCATGACAACCTAACCAATTGTCAAGGGCGTACAGTTGACCTAACTGGGCATTCAATTGACCTAACCGGGCATTAATTCTTGATTTTTTTTTTCTGATACTTTTACAGATCTGCCGGGATCCTTCAAAAAACGTATTCTTCGTAAAGTTGCACTTTTTACCATTTCACCAATGCTTATGGCAACGAAAGAACTGGGTATTTTTATCAAAGGAACACACTTTCCCACACTGAGCAGAGCATTTTTTAACCTAGTGAGTGGGCGACATGAATGTCACCCAGTGAAGAAAATTTGTCGCCCAGTAAATGAAATTTTAGGGTACTGGGCGACAAGGAATTTTCAGAATTTGTAAAAATAGAATTGTCTTGGGAGCATTGTCTTGGAAGTCATAAATACATATAATACATGCACATATGCCACAATTAGAACAGTTTATCCTAAATGTAACTATGAAATTTACATTGAATATTTATATATAGATAATGCTAGTGTTATTTCAGACCACATGGGGATGGTGGCCTGATTAGGGAACATCCGGATCCATAGTATCCTTAATCCAGGGGTATGCTGGGACCGGTTCGGTCCGGTTCGCCCGAACCGGTTGTTAAATTTTGATTGGATCACTGTTTGTTTGTTTTTAACAAATATTTAAGTCAGTAGAAATTTATTTGTCAATTTTTTTTCATTTTTTCAGGATTTTATAGAAAAATATAGGTAGTATCACAAGCAGTGGTCGTTTCAATATTTATTTATGTTTTGATGAAAAATTAGTTTATTTTTAGATAATTACGTCATTAGTGTGTATAAAGAATGTGTTAAATAATTTCTGCCAAAATGTTACAAAATGCTGTTTGGAAAAGCTAAAATGAGTTGGCTTCCGGGGCAGAGCCCCGGATCCCGCTGGGGGAGCTACCACTCACCCAGACTCCCCTAGCTTCCCGATCTGCCTTTGTTGCCCAGTGGGAAAAGCTTAATAAATGCTCTGACACTTAGAGCACTTTTTCATAAACAGTAGCAGTTTGTGACTCTGGCTAAATTTAACACAATCCTCCGTAACTAGTTTAAGCTAGTTAAAACACACATTAATTATTTAAAGTGCTCTAACATGTTTGTTTTTCATTTCTCCAAAAAAGTAAGTTATTTTTGAAATCAGTGACCAAAACTACATTAGTATACCGATTTTCATTAAAATTCGCTGCTAGCCCCCAAACGGAAAAGACCCCTACATTCAAATAAAACTTATGTTTTTCCTATAAAAGAAATTTAAAGCATCTATAAACACTGTCACAATTCCTTTAAAGAAATATCTGTTCACGATATTTTTTCATTATGGAGAGCAGCATTGGAGCTATTGAAGAATAGGGACCCCAGCCTTCTTTAGTTAGGCTTATAGGGCTAACTAACGAAAATATCACGACCTAACCTAACAATCGTTAGGTTAACTGTACGCCCTTGACGACTGGTTAGGTTAGGTCATGATATTTTCGTTAGTTAGCCTTATAGAGCTAACTAAAGAGGGCTGGGGTCCTTATTCTTCAATAGCTCCGCAGCATTTAGTATATAAATATAATTTTCTTAAATTTATAACGCTCCAACTGTTCTACAAATTTCCAAAGTTTGGAACATTAGACAAACTTTAATGAACTACTGTACTTGTATTGTGCGACTGTATAATAATATATATACTTTAATACACAAACAATAATCACTAATTTACATAAAAAATACTACAAAACAGTCATCCAAGCTCATTACCCATATAGTTTGTATAGGGGTATAATTTGTTTTGGAAATAATTTCCAAAATTTGAACAGACCTTTTCTCCCGAATAACATTTACTACGCATAAACAATGTAATACCTTTTGAATAAGGACAGAGATATTTTACATTAACTAATACTAACATTACCTGTTCTAGAATAAGATATTCTAGGTCAACCTGTGTTTTCATTGCAAAATGCTCACTTAGGGGCCATTCAAAAATTACATTACGCTATTTTTGCTAAAATTTGACACCCCACCCCCTTGTAACGTCCCGTAACGCTAGACCAGACAACCATTAAGATGTTATGTAACCCTTAATATGGGGTCTGGTGTAGCGTTATTACGAAATGTTATAAGGGGGTGGGGGTGTCAAGTTTTAGCAAAAATAGCGTTATGTAATTTTTGAATAGCCCCTTAAGCTTGCTTAACCCAGTAACTTTTAAGTTTTTATTTTGGTAAAATTCAAGAATCCAGACGCAGTTTTTTATTAGTAACCTAACCTATTATTAAGCTGGGTTAATATGCAGTAAATGCCATGACCTGCATTTCTAGCAAGAAATATATTCTTCTAATCTAACCTAAATTACACTAGAATATATTTCTTGCTAGAAATGCAGGTTATGGCATTTACTGCATATTAACCTTAAGCTGTTATGAAATGACCTCGGGCTGCGTTTGGATTCTGGAATTATGTTGAATTTGCCAAGCCATTTGGCAAAAAAAAATACCTTGAGGCAAAGGCAAACCTTACTTTAACTGGTAAGGTTTTCCTAAGCTTATTAACTATACCTAGTAAAAAATACCAAAAAAAAATACCTAAGGCAAAGCAAACCTTACCTTAACTGGTAAGGTTTGCCTAAGCTATTAACTATATCTTGGCAAAAAATACCTAAGGCAAAGGCAAACCTTACCTTAACTGGTAAGGTTTGCCTAAGCTATTAACTTCTGCCTATTGCACCTACTTGAAGCAAATCAACAATATTTTAATCCTGACATTTTAAGCAGACCTACCCTGCATACTACTTGAGGAAAAACGCACTATAGTCTTGGACAAAGTTATGTGAGCATGTCCAAATAACAAGCTACAATAGAATAAGCCAAATAACTATAGGCTCCTAGTACTTTAGTGTTTATGAAATTCGTGTTTCAATGGAAAACTTCAAACATCCAACTTGGAGTAGTTCCAGCAAGTCACGAAGTTAGCTTTCCAGTACCTGGGAGTGTCCCCACTTAACCACTTTCCCTTCCACCCCAAAGTTGATTTAGGGCCTATACCCGTAATACTAGAGCACTTACCGAGCCACTGCGAATATGCCTTCTGGTAAATAAAACTTAAAACCTATGTAAATTATACAACTTTTATTTTGGCGTACAGTATCGGTCAGAGAATATAACTTTTAAAAAATTAAATTTTGAAATTATACTTATAAACTTCTGTTTAAGACTTACTTTTCAATCCAGCAATCAATGACCAGTTGACTGTAGATGATATCATCATATCAATCACTTGTAATTTGGAATTGGCCATCCTCAGATAGTCAGTCGAGAATTAAGTTAGTTTCGGTCTAGTGTGGGTATTTGCCTTTTGAAAGTGAGCCAGAACTGAACTTCGCCATCATAATTTTTTAGAATCTAAACACTGCACAGCAACAGATGAACTAACACTCTTATAAGATATATTTACAGTTGACAAGTCAAGAGTCTTAATAGTATCACGCTACAGAAAATAGAGAAAAATCTACATTTTGACTGAAACTCGACAAACTCCAAAAGTATTGTATAGCGTTTGGTTGCCAGACGCAAGTTCAGTTCTATTAATTTTCCAGTACGATAAGCGTACTATTTGGTTTAATTGGAAGAAAATTACTTCAAGCAATTTTCAACTCTGAGTGCATTTTACTTTACATTCTTTCGAAATTGCATCTTATAATGTGAGCTACGTAGTGGCCATGTTACATGTAACTAGAAATGTTAATAATCACGTTTATCAAAAAATCTTAGAATACTTCATGCTCATGCTGGAGTCTGCAAAACAGCTGTATGGAGATGAACCATTTATTTTTCAACATGACCTGACTCTAGCACATGTGGTTCATGCAACATCCGAGTGGTTTGGTGCTCATGAAATTAAAATACTACCATGGCCAATACTACCATGGATCTTAATCCGATAGAAAATCTTGGAATATTGCTAAACAGAAGGTCCAAAAGCATAAACCAGCAATATTTAGTGAACTGAAGAAATGTTTGATGACAACCTGCCAATTAATAACTACAGAAGAATGGAAGAGGCTTGGTGATTCGAGGCCATAATCAGGGTTAAGGGTGGACCAACTAAATACTAAGACGCAAAGTTAAAAAAAAGTCTTTGCAAAGGTTAGCAGTACCCAATAAAAGTAATGAATTCTATATTTTTGTAACATCCGACAAGATATTCTAATATTTTGGTATGTTACAAGGCATTAAGTTTTCATTATTTAATAAGGTTTTTGCTATATTTTAATTTTTTTTTTCAAAACTGGCACACAGAGGTGTCTTTTTACCATAATGACGCCACAGACACTCGATAGCCCTCATAAAAGTGTATGACTTAAAGGTATTATCAAAGTCATGAGCGCATTTGAGACAGTATTCTATTTTTTTGGTCCGGAGTTATGGTTTAATTTCCACTATTTTTACCTAAACTAAAGTGCAAACGCGTCACTCCGTGAGCTTGAGGGCACCTGGTTATGTGCCTTATTTTTTCTGCCACTTTTCAGTATATATACTATAATCACTGACATTTTATTTGTTTTGTAAAATGTGCCACCCGTTTTTTCTTCTAGATGAAAGAGAATTTGCGAACGCCATTACAAGGAGCAGATACTGTCATTTGGCTTTCAATATCTGAAGCAGCATTGACACATCCCAGCGGACTGTTTTTTCAAGGTCAATAACTTGAGTTTATCCACAACTAATGTTTTGTAACCGAAGATACTGTTAATTTCCCTAAAACGAATGTTTTTTGCTTATAAAAATGATTTATATTTACCATACACCGAATGTTATGTTTGTGTGTATGTTTATATGTGTTAGATAATTTGTAATACGATTATCCCTTCATAAATTATATGGAATTGAATATACTTTTAATTTTAGTTTTCCTGTTTCAGATCGTATTCCAACACCAACGCATCTTCCTTTAGCTTGGACTCGAACCACATACGCTGAAGAAGAATTGTTTATGCGACATCTCGATGAACTTCAGGTCCAATATTGTACTCCAAATTATCCATTACAGAGTACTTCAGGACGTTTGAACGAAGTAGATGAGAATGAACAACACAGAACTTCACCGGAACATTCAGTAGTTCAAGAGAACCTCCCTCATCAGTCCACTTCACTGAAAGAAGAAGAATGCAATGAAGATAAATCTAATGTCTGTATGGAAAACGAAGCGCGCGATGGTAGCGAAGGAAAAACGAGCTCAAATGTCAATTTAGATACTGATCATCACGAGATAAGAGATGATAACAAAGAGAATGAAAATCTGTCCGACAAACGTATCAGTCAGGATAAGGAAAAAAATGTTAATGATTTTAGTGTAGAAAATCCAAAAACAGATACGACTCATTCGCCTCAAGGAAATGAAGTCGGAAATTTTTCAGAACCTGGAACTACTGAAGATATTACAGAACCATCACGAAATGAAAATGATGATGAGTCATCCAGCGACTTACACAAGTCACGTTCCGCAACAGAACCAGAAATCAAGACCGATCACAAATTAAATGAAAAGGTAGATGAATCCTCTAGCAACTTACTCGGTTCAGATTCTCCAGTAGAACCAGAAATTAAGACCGATCACAAATTAAATGAAAGGTAGATGAATCCTCTAGCAACTTACTCGGTTCAGATTCTCCAGTAAACCAGAAATTAAGACCGATCCCAAATTAAGTGAAAAGGTAGATGATGAATCCTCCAGCAACTTACTCGATTCAAATTCCCCAACAGAATCAGGAATAAAAGCTGATCCTAAATTCGATGAAAAGAATGATATGGCTGAAGACACGAATTTAGAAGGAAGCAATATAAGTGTTCAATGTGTGAGGGACAACGAGTCAGTCGGAAACTGAGGAACAGAAAAGAAAGCGCCTCTGACGAATCAGTCGAAACTGCCAAAGAAATTTAGAATGTTAATTTTGAATACTCGGTTTATAAATTAATCATATAAGTCAATATTTACCTTAATTCGTGATTCTAATTGATACGATGGTAGCTCCAAAAAGTAATGGTTGTTACCCAAATTTAGAAGTCATAAAATAGCTACCGACTGATTTTGAAAGGAATATTCCAGACACAGGAATTAACTTATACTGGGACGAAAGAGTTAGTTATAAAATGAGCGTGTTCATAGTCAGGAGAGGTCTTTCAGTTCATTTATCAAGTATTCTTCAAATAATTCTAGTTCATCCACCTACAAACGCTTACTAAGGGACCAATAAGTGAACCTTACAGTTCTGATTGTGCACTGTAATCAGTGGCGGATTATCACCGAGGCTATTGAGGCTGAAGCCTCAGGCTCCCATGCTTGAGGGGCCCCCCAGTCAAGTGAGTTTCGATGATATAATTCGAGATTTTGCAAACTTCTTTGATTAAATATGAGAGAGTATACAAATTGACAAAGTCCCCGTTTTATTTATGTTTTATAGGCCCTAAAGTAAAGTTTGTTTAATACTGTTTGGTTTGGCAAACGGCAAAATACACTGTGTTAAGGTTCTTTTAAGTTTGTTTCTCAATTAGCCTGAGCACTGTACATATAATTCGTGTAAATGTACTATGTACCGTACATGTATTGTTAATAAAAAGCTATAGAAAAAGGGCCCCATATTCTTCATTGCCCCGGGGCCCCGAGGTGTCTTAATCCGCCTCTGACTAATCCGTTTGTGCTGCATTGCATAAGTCTATTCAACGTGTGCAATCCAAAGAAACTTGCGTGCCATATACTGTATACATATAATTCCTCATTACACCCTAAATTTAATTAGTTGGTTGGGTTAAACCATTTTGTATGAGCGAGTGTGTTTTTTTAACTATAGACTAACTAAAATCATACTAAAATGGAGGTTGGTTTTTTTCAAATTAACTCAGTTTTGGGGTTTATTTTAATTCTAATGTTTTCCGCTCCTGCACTCGTCTCCATCCGAGATATATAGACTAGAGCAGTGGTTCTCAAACCCTTTTAATTTTATATACGATTAAAAACAGCCACAAGTCACACGGTCGTAAAGAAAGTAAAAAATCGTCTATCTCTCTTGAAAATCTAGAAAATCCAGTGAAAGAATTCAAGGGGTACAGAAGAAAAAAGTTTGAGAACCGCTGGACTAGAGTCATGGTTTGTCTGCTAAGCCAGCTATTAGGATGCGCAAGACCGACTTAATGCTATGCAGAAATGTTAACAAAACTTAAAAATTAAACTACCCTTACCTTAATTACCTCCATGAAGAGAACCATTAAGAAATAGGAGGCCCTAATAAGTCTTAGGAACAGACTGCAATTTCCCATAAAACAAGGAAACGCGAATTCCTGTATATGTTTGAGCAACATTCGTTTCACATTTTTCTTTAAAAAAATGTGCAACAGTTGAGATACTTTACTACTTTTTCATTTTTACATTTTGATAAAACTACTGTAGTTCTATAGTTATGACGGGCCAATTTCATGGAGATTAAAATATTGCAAGGAATTTGCACTTGCATGTATTAAAAGTTTCTTTAAATTGCACATTATAAGCGCAGTTTTTTTTTAACTAAGAAAAAAATAACTGTCTCAGAGTATGCATAGCTTCTTAAAATAAGTTTATAAAAAATGGTTTCTTTCGAAACACATTATTTGTTTCCATGGTAACTGGGAGTCGTTGGTAAATTTACGTCTTTGAAACATGTTGCATCTTTGTCTCGCATGATCGTTTTGAGAGTACGAAGGACAAGCTTATGCAAATATATATATAATTTCCTATAATTTAAGCGAGCCAATCTGTGATTTATAAAAAACTATATTATCTTTGATAACTATACATTTCAAAGCAAGGAGAAATATGTACGTGCCTTCCAATTGTTATTTACTCTATTTGTAAAACTAGTGTGAAATTTATATGAAAAAAAACAAGATTAATTCAGTCTATTATTTTTTATAAAAGGAATAAGAAAAGAAATAATTTTAACATTTATTGAGTTAATCTCCACTCGAGAAGTTAACACACAAGAAAAGTGAGGTTAAAAACATTTTGCTCCGTCCGTGGCGAGGAGATTGTACTTTATATAAAACAAGATACTTATTACTTTTATTCTACTTTTCATAGATTTTATATATATATATATATATATATATATATATATATATATATATAATTCATACTTTTTCACTTACAAGCAGCAATTCCATCAATATAAAAATACTTTTTTTTGAGTTAAAATAGTTTCGATTAAAAAAATGACGAAATGAAAATTTGTTTTACATTCTAATTTAATCCTACAATTCCTTAAGGCAACAATTAACTAAGTAAAATATGATTATGAATGTTTAGACTTTTTTTTTTTTTATAATGGTCATGATAAAATACTGGACTTTATTCATTAAAAAGCTGAGGAAAACTTTACAATAATATATATAGTCTGCGCAAAAAGTATCGTTCCGATATACTGTACAATGGCTTACTACGGGGACGATTTTTTTTTTTTTTTTTTTGCACATTTTACCCAGAGTCGATGTTGTTGTGTCTATATATATATATATATATATATATATATATATATATATATATATATATATATATATATATATATATAGGGATAATTCTTGTGAAGATGTCTGCGCTTATGAGCCACCAGCGAGTAGCCAAATAGGAATACACGTTTTCAAAATGAGGGTGAATTAGGCAATTTTTATGTAATTTCAAACTATAAAATTTACTTTTGTAAAATTTCTTAATTAATTAATAATATTCTTAAAAATTGTATTATTATAATCATTGCAACTAGGTCGGTGGCTACTTTTGCAGCCAATCATAAATGCTGGAGGTTGATGACGTAATGACTCAACTGTACATTAAAAACTGATGGGGTTAGGGTTTTATTCAAAGCATTCAAAGTTAAAGTTTGTTTTTGTAACTAAATGCAAAATGCCTTTAAAATGTGCTGCAGTACTCGATTTGTAGGCTAACAATGTAGAAACTTCCACAAACAGTACAATTTTTTTTAATTTCCCTAGAAACGAAGATCTTTTTAATATCTGGGCTGCGGAAAAGTAGACCTAAAATTTAGCCCAAACATAAAACAAGTAGGAGCGTAATAGTGATAAACATTTTAACGAGCTACTGTATATAAATGCCAAGATTTTGTAGATAACCGACACACTTTTCGGTCCCTACTGTAGACCTATGTTCATTACAGCGAAATTTAGATGTACTGGATGAATTAGTAAGTTTTATCAGGATTGGTAGCAAACAGGTTTAAAAAAAAAAAATCTTGGCCCTAAAACTGTATTAGGGCTGGCTAGGCCTGGCTAAACTCCAGAGACTGATGCATAGCCTAGTGGTTTGTAACCTAGGCCTAATTATTTCGATATTATGTACGTTAATTACACATTTATTTTAAGTATTTAGAAGGGCGAAGGCTACATAATTACTTAAATACGCTAAGACTATTCAATCTTTGATTATGTATGGACTACGGTATGATCGGCAGATCTTATATACACATCAACAATGACGTAAAAAGAAGACGGGAAGTGGTGGCCCTAACTTTGGGACAACGGAGTCGAGTCATGGAGCGACTGAGCTGACTCAAGCAGATTTCCGCGCACGTTGAAAATGCTGGGAAGCCCAACACCGTATATATACTTACACTGGCTTTTTTGTCAGTAACGAACCCATTTTTTTTCACCCGTCTTTCGCTCCAGGAGTGACTATGGGTCCTAAAAACCTTACCTCAAAAGAGAAAATGCACATCATAACTCTGGGCAAAGAGGGTCTAACCACAGCCAAATCCAAGGAGCTACTGGCTTCTCAGTCCGTTTCATAGTTTTTCTACAAGTACATTCTTGGATTTGGGTTATGGTTAGATCGTCTTTGCCCAGAGTTACGATACTATTTTCCCTCTTGAGGTCAAGTTTTTAGGCCCCATAGTCGCTCCTGGAACGAAAGATAGGCAAAATAAATAAATGAAAGGAGTCTGTTAATGACAAAACAGCGCTAGAGCAACCAAAATGCAACACCAATCAACTGGACCACAACCAGCAATGAATGGTCTAGTAATCACATTGCTAATACATTTCACCCAACAGCGATGCCAAACGTACGATACAAACCGAACAACATCGACCCTCTGGGTAAAATGTGCAAAAATCTATCGTTCCCATAATAATCCATTGTATAGCATATCGGAACGATACATTTTGCGCAGACTATATATATAATTTATTTTAATATAATTACAATTTCCCGGTATCAAAAATTTTAATTTAGAGTTTGAAAAAGTTACAGATGAAGAGCAAAGGTCAAATCTCTAATGCCAGGTTTAACTGCAAACGGTCACCCAAAAAGAGAAACTGAAGCAAATGAGGTGGAAGAGAGGTGAAGTCTGTCGCACATTAAATAATGGAGGCCTAAGGAAGTAAAGTCATTACAAGAGTTTTAATTTGAACTGGAATACTTAAAGAATTTGGAGAAAAAAAACGGAAATTCTTTAAACAGTAAACACTAACCAAGTCAATCAATGTTGTACCCGATTGACTGGGTCAAATACTACACTATATATCTTATCGGTCGTTTCTATACCCATAAATGTAATGAGAAATCAAAGGAATTTTGAACATTGGGAGATCGAGGTGGCGAGGTTAAATCGCGATTAAAAATAATCTGCAATATAAGGGTATACAACCCCATTCGTAAGAAAATAAAACTGGGCCTTTATGCAACCAATCCTTTCAATCTACTCAAATAAATTCACAGAACGCAAACCTACAAGCATTCGGTTGCAAGATCCGTATGAAGGGGCCCATCAGAACAAAAATTACCCATTATAAATGCCCGAGAGAGCCACATTTGACTGTGAAAAATTAATTTTAACAATTAATATGCAATCACGTACTGTAACTGGGAAGTTCATTTACATTAACCGGATGTTCGTTTAATTTCCAGAAACGCAAATTGCATTATAAATTAATTCTATACAATTATAATTAAAATTCAAATAAATAAAATTTTTAGCAAAATTATAAATAATTGGCAGTATAATTGTTTATGAAGTCTTTAGAGAATAAATATTAAATAGCTCACATACACTGAATTACACTTTTTCCCGTATTATGTATGTGACAATATACAACGAGTTTTCGTTAGACAGATATTGAGTTTTATCAGTCATAAATGATAACACAGTTCCAAGAGGTCTTCTATTAAGACCTAAAATATTATATTCACTATTAAATTCCTCACACATGCGGTTACGCTACAATGTAAATTTTGCTGTTGCTATTGCTATTTTTCATAACTTTTTAACAATTTAAAAAGGATATTTTAATTTTAAGTCCCCCCCACCTCCAAAACACTTTTAAAATAACTCAGGAACGATGCAAAATTTACACTGTATAACCTGTGTGTGTGTGTGTGTGTGTGTGTGTGTGTGTATTCTATATACATTTGTGTATTATGTATTCGTATACTAAAATTTGAAAAAATGATTATCTATTCGAGTTGATGTTAAAACTATTGGCGTGGATCTCTCTAGGCTGTGAAGGGGTAGGTATGGCGAAGGTGCATTGAGAAGGGAGGCCATTCTGTCCCTGTGAGGACTGCGCATGCGCGGGTTGGCACTGAAAAGGAGGTTGGCACTGCATTTGGGATCCTTGTAGATGGGGTGGAGGCAGTGGAGAAAGGCTCTCTGAAAATAAATAAAAAATATGGAACACGTCATACAAACAGAGCTATGACTAACACACGCCCTCAAATAAATGCTATGGGTACGGGTATTCAAATCTGAAAAAAAAAAAAAGTTACCACTTTCATTGGTTCTGAACGAAATAATTTACCCGAGAACCTTCTGATTTGTGAATTAAACTAAAAAATAGCCATTTACTCTCGTTCACAAACTCCTACAAAGCTTTATTTGTAAATTTCCCAGCCTCATTCTTTAACTTTTTTTTTTTACACTAACAATAGCTACACAGTTTCTTTGCCGTTTTTATCATTCTCTCCGCTCTCTAATCTTAACCCAAAGGTCTCCTCTCTTCACGTTTACCGAGCTTCACATTTTGGACAGTTTCCCCGAACATGCCTATTTCTCACCAATACTTCTCATTAGCTATTTTGAATAGCCATGTTAAAGTAGTTCGCAACCCTATACTGTTTATCAAAAAACTCTTGATGCAAACCTACTCCACCGTGGGTAGACAATTCCAAATTCTGAATTTCATTCTTTCTATTTGTCCTTTTTGTTTCAGTCTCTCTTATCACACACACACACACACAATCATATATCACAGGCCGTAGCGATTAACACATTCGATACATTTTCAAACCCCGATTGTTGCCGATCAATGTGTAAACGGCTCTAATCGGTTTTAAGCGGGCACGATCCATCCGTGAAAAATGGCAACAAACGGCCGTCTAATATGGGTTTCAGACTGACTTATTCTACGATGCCATCCTATACAGTACTATAATTTAATAGGGCATAATAAAGTACGGCTCTTCTAAACAGATGGAAGCTAGTGACGCGAGAAAACCTCCAATATTCTTAAAGGACTCTATACTGCGACAAGTAAAAATTTTATCAACCAGAACAACATTACTGATCCCTTTAATACGAAAAATTTGGATCTCTTTTGCATAATTGTTTCAGATCTAAAGTTATGCTTCATTATACCAACAAATATTTCCCAATACAGTACTCATAAACTGTATTAATTTTCTAGTTTCTTAGTCATACAAATCAAGGTGGCGTCTAAACAAATCTGGATTAATTTGGGCCTAAAGACGTATGTCTTCGTTCCTCTGAGTTTATGTTGTTCAAGAGGAGTTACAAAGTAACAAACTTAGTTTCTCACACAAAAAATAAAAAGTTAAAACGTTTGTATAAAAATAGCTGATTTAAAAAGCAACTGAGGTTGCTGAAGTTGCTGATCAATAATAATGTAGGTGTCAGCTTAACGAGGCTCCTTCACTGCATTATAAGCAAAAGTGTTGTCTAGAAATAACTTGAAATGGAGTTTTACAGCTATCAGACTCTACTAAAAACACTGAGAAACTAGGCGTAAAATTGATTTATCTATTCTCCACTTCTCCATTACCAGCCAATCAATGAACATCCCTGGGATACCCACCTGAGGGAGTGCTTCCACCTTTATCTTGAGTCGACATTCGAGCGAAGGCAGCGAGGGCGTCGGGAAAGGCCGGGGGCGTGGCGGGCGTGTTTGCGGGCGTACACAACTGAAAAAAAAAAAAAAATTAATACACGGTTAACAGACTTACCTCACCTTTCGAAATACTGAAGCAATTCCTTTAGTTTTAGTCAGTTCTGATGAGTTTCGTACTTTGTACTGAACTTAAACCTTAGAGCAGTGGTTCCCAACTTTTTCTGTCTCACAGCACCCCAATATCAATTGTTCTTCTTTTGCGGCACCTTGGAGGATTTTCGTCTCCCACAATATCAAGTTCGCACCCCTCTTGAACCCCACCATACACCAACACCATGCAACTTCGAACTGAGCCTATACAATTTCCGTATGGACATAATAAATCGCGATGTCTTGTTTCAATTGAATTTTCCATTTTTTTCAATAACTCCTTATTGTTTACTTAGTTTCGTCATTTTCACAAAATTTCGCGGCAACCCGATTGAGAAATACTGCTTTCGAGGCTAACTGTCCTCACAGTGTCATCCCAAAGTCTCCCAGTAATAATTCTTATGTACATTTCTTTCCCAACCGCCATAATTCCGTTACACTGTCTACACTCTGCAGTATATTCATTTCTATGTTCCTAAGAGCCTTGACGATAGTTAGCCCGTAATTTTTAGATAGTGAATGTAATAAGTCGTTTTGCAACGGCAGAAAATTGTTATCTTAGTTATTTCTTGGAGAAGTATCTAAATAAAGCTAATAATTTCTTTTTTAACACACAGAGAAAAAAGAATTTAAAAACAGTGTGCGTTTGCCATATAAAAATTTCAATTACCTCACTCGCGCGCTTAGAGGCGTGGAAATTAAGATAACTTGGTCGAGAGTTTATTTAATTCGTCATACTCTTGTGAATGTCCCTCCCTGGGTGTATCTAGTCTATTAAATACAATGATTGTAATTTAGTATATGTATATCGGTCAAACAGGATAAAACTCTGGCCACAGCCTCAAACAGCATAAATATTGTATTTACGCAGCTAATGAGTCAAGCGCCATATTTGTTCATATACGTAACAATAATTGCAATTGATTGGAATAATTCAGGTGTCTTGCTTAGAAATAATAATAACAGTGTTGAAAGAAATCCAATTAAAGTAGCGTATATTAAACATACTAATAATTTTAATGTTAGTTCCGGTTCATATAAATTTGACGACTGTATTTCAAACCTTATTTTAATCAGTGTATAAATAGTTTCCCACCACCCTTCAATAATTGAGGGATTGGATCCTTGGTGAGAGGTTTCTGATAAGGCAGGTATATAGGCTGGGCGGACTCATCTGTATTTTCAGTTTCTCCTAAGAGTTGAAATATATTCGAAACTACTCAGAGCGATGTTTTATTTTACTTGCGGGTTATTTTAGAAAAAAAATTAAATCACAAGTAAATATTTTATTTTTATTGTAAACATCGTTTTAAATATGGCAGATTAGATTAGGTTAGGTTAGGTAAGGTGTACTTTTAAGTTGTGTTTAAACGTTGCAAATTATGATAATTTTGTTTTATTTTTATTGTAGAGGGCGTTTTGAACATGGCAGGACCTAAACTAATCTCTCATGTTAGTTCTGGTACATATAAACTTAATTGTATTTCCAACTGATCTGACCTGACCTGACCTAATCTGCCATGTTTAAAACAATCTCTACAATAAAAACAAAATTAACTTGCGACGTTTAAACACAACTTAAAAGTACACCTACCTAATTTGCGACGTTAAACTAAGAGATTACCTATACAGGTATACCTCGATATTCGTCGTTTTTTAATTTTGTCGTCACTCCCTTTATACCCATACCTTACAGATTCGTTGTCTCTATTCACACTTTCGTTTTTTGCCGTTTGGTTTTTTGTTCGTTGTTTTGCCGTTTGGAACGATATACAAGAGCTACTTCACTCGCATGCACACAGCTCGTCAAATGAGGAACTTATTCAGCAAAGGAGTGCAGTTGAACACGAAAATGAAGAAGAAGAAAAAACAACTCGGTTTCATAAGTTTTTTCAACAAAAGAACTGTCCGAGGGCTTTCGTTTGCTCGAACAAGCAAAGATTTTTTTTGAAGTCTCGGATCCGAACGCAGAGCGCAGTACAAGATTGATAAGAGAATTGGAGAAAAATATTAGCTGCTACCGTCAGTTGTATGTGAACAAGAAGAAGAAAGACTAAAACAAAACTAGACCAATTTTTCATAAAAAGTTCGCAATAATTTTGTCGTGTTTTTTCCTTTTAATGCTTTTATTAGTGTGTTTGTCATGTTTATTTCAATACAGTTTGACATGTAATCGTCGTTTTATTGTGTTTCACCTTGATATCGCTAACAAAAGTGTGTGTTTAACTGTTCTTAAATATATTAAGATTAATTTCTTTTTTCCGTGGAACGAATTAAGAAGTTTTCCCATTGAAACCCATGTTATAATGTGCTTTGAAATTCGTTGATTTGCAAATTGGTCGTGTTTTCTCGGAACCAATTAGCGACGAATTCCAATTTATATATAATAATAATAATAATAATAATAATAATAATAAATAATAATAAAAATGTGCTACTCCAGCGTGCGGTGAACAAAGATATTTACACTACAGCGTGCGGTGAACAAAGATATTTACACTACAGTGTGCTGTCTGCAACATATTTACAAATTCACTTACATTAAAACAAAAAATTTAAAGGACAAATAAAACAAACAATTCATTCTATGGGATATAATGCCCGGTTAGGTCAAATGTATGCCCTTGACGATTGGTTAGGTTAAGTTGTGATATTTTCGTTAAAACTAACAAAAGTATCACACCTTAACCTAACCAATCGTCAAGGGCATACAGTTGACCTAACCGGGCATTCAATTAACCTAACCGGGCATTATATGCCATAGAATGAATCGTTTGTTTTATTTGTTCTTTAAATTTTTATTTTAATGTAATTCAACTAATATTTGCCTTCATGATTCCCCCTTTTATAGTCCGCCTTGACCTCACATTCGTCCCCAAAGATCAAGTCAAGTCACTTCAGCACAAATTCTTTGTATACTAAAGATATCTTTGTAGACCCGCACGCTATAGTAGCACCTAATAATATATACATTTTTAAAATTTGATTTTAATTACATCCCGAGTTGATATTTGACATACCTTGAAATTGCATATATTTTAAGCTAGAAAATATGGCCTACATTCACAAACGGAAGCATAGAAAATAGGGATTGGCTCTAATATGCTATTCTACATATGAGATATTGAGGGGTAAAAGTTAACCGTAGTGGACAATTTTTTTTTTTTTTTTTTCAATAAAATGATCATTAAATTCCAAATAGCTTTTTGTGCTATGAATAAGTGGTTTTGTTAAATAGAAATTGTAAATAAATCTATAAATAGTTAAACATGGGACTAGTTGGTGTAGCGTATAGAACACCGGTTGTAAGAAGGTTATTTTGTTACTAAAATTCATTGAAAAATGAACCTTACTGTAAACAAATTTAAGCGTGGTGGATTATGGATATGCGTTCTAAGTTGCAAGGCCTAGGCTAGTTAGTTATTATGGCAGGTGTCAATATGTCATGATATGCCATAAAATGGCAGGTGTCAATGTCATAATATGCCATAAAATGGTAGGTGTCAATATGTTTAAAAATGTGACAAATTTTATATACGAGGTCTGTTCATAAAGCATCCGGACAGGGTGTTTATTTTTAGAACAAGGTCACGCTTGGAGTTGTGACTGTAGTAAATATGTCTCTGCATGTCGAGACAAGTTGACTGATAGGGTTGCACTTCATTGTGTAGCGTCAGTCCACTGTGGTGAACTGATAAAGTTAAACGTGTTTTGTTTCGCGGCGATTTCTTACGATGTCGGTCATGTTACTTGTTTTTGTTTTTTTTCACTGTGAAGGTGTTGTGCACCATGAGCATGCTCCACAGGGACAAACAATCAACAAGAAATTTTACATTGAAGTTTTGAGACGTCTACGTGAAGCAGTTCGGAGGAAACGGCCGCAGAAGTGGGAGTCCGGAGACTGGATAGTTCATCAAGATAACGCGACATCTCGCTCGTCGCAACTTGTCCAGCAAATTTTGGCCAAAGACGCTAACCCCCAAGTACAACAGCGTCCATATTCGCCGGATTTGGCTCCATGCGACTTTTTTGTTTCCGAAGCTCAAACAAACCCTGAAAAAACACCGATTCGATGATGTTGAGACCATTAAAAGAAATTCGACGGAACGGCTTTTGGCCATTCCGAAAAGTACTTTCGAAAATTGTTTTCAACAGTGGCGGGATCGTTGGGCAAAGTGAGTGGCTTCAGAAGGAACGTACTTTGAAGGAGATTAGGCCCCAAACATTGTAAGTACCATATTCTGTCGACAATCACATCAGTTCGGATACGTTTTGAACAAACCTCTTATATCATAAAATTATAGGAGAAAAAAAGAATTTAATTAATGCATTACTGAAGATTACTGTATTAACAGATGTTCTAATAAGCATGAGAAAGCAAAAATGCTAAGGTAACCTAACTTAACCTAACTCACAGACAAACCACTTACACATTATCACATTGAAAAATATATTCGTAAAAAAGGCAACTGAAAATGGGTCATTTGCAAACTCGACAAACCTTATAGTTAGTGAATATGTGCGCTTATAATGCCAAAGACGAAAATGACTCCTGAAAAATCCACTCCAAGCCTACTTCAGATACTCTCAATGCGTGGGTGCAAATAAGCCTCAAGAAATTCATTTGCACACATTTAAGAGCATAAGTGACAAATGAAACTAAAGGCGGCTTCTCCATCTCAACAAATTCTAAGAATGGCTGATAACTATAAGTATCTGAGTCAGTCGTCCTTAAAATAAAGTTCTGTTCAGACCAAAGTTGAAATGTATGCATAAATATAACTAGTTGACTGGTCACTATACGAGTGAATAAGCGAAACTCTCTCGTTTGATCAGCAAAATTAAATTGCAAATGAAGAGGAAGAAGAAATAATGACCGAAGGTTCAACAAACAAAAAACTTCTGTAACCGACATTAAAAATTTTGAAAGTTAAAAACTAAAAAATGTCAATTCAATAAAACTAAAATAAAATAAATAAAAGGTCGATCCTAGAGTTCTCCTTACCAGCTATGTAAATTGAACAATGTCTTACTGAAACAAATTCGAATAATAAGAGGTTCATTGAACAGTAGTACGGTTATAATTAGACAATCTCTCGCTTGCATGTTTACGCTATTGTTCAAATTTCCACTTGGCGAACTGATTTTCGTTATTTCCCAGTCCAAAGGAAAATTCTGGATATTTCTTTAGTTCCCTCACTGCATTACTACAAAATAACGCCACCTACCCGTACTTCTGCACAAACACTTTTAAAATGTCATTCCGTACATCAATCAAGAGTTTGCGTTTGAATTTCCAATAAGAAATTATTCTTGTTCTCTGCCTTCTGTCAGTTACATCATTCTATCACCCGTCAATCCAAATTCCAGTATCTATGCATGCTGTGAACACACCATTTCAATAAAGTGTTTATACTGTTTAATAACAAGAATCAACGGTAAACAATTCTAAATATTTGTGACGAAATACTGTATTACCATCTTCATAATTGTGACTGATCATAAGTGCTATAAAAAAAACACCTCCCAGCGGAAATTCCTTCTTATCTTAAAAAATAAAAATGCGATGTTTATATTTTCATTAGATAAGATCAATTCATGAGTAGTATAGCAGTGAAATGGTTAACTTTAAATACTGCATATGCATCTGAAAGCTCATGATCTACACGACCTTGAAACATTGCAATGTTGTATCTTCTCCCTTATGGCTGTCATGGCAACCAATCTGTATATACTTGTATAAAATGCTTACCGAGCTGTATATATGATCAATTAATCTTTTATATATGACATATTGGGTTTTGGTCGTGTAGCCTGAAGCATAAAAGTTTCCACAACTTTCTTATCTTTAAAGATACTTTGGTGAGCGGGGGTGGTGATAAAAAAGTTTGAACTCTAATCTTTTGTTCTACTTTATCCTTTCATTCTTGAAAGAATAAGAAATCATCATCATCATTTCTAATGGTGAATGAAAAATAAATTTACTAATTAAAATTTCGAGACAAACGTATGAGACAGGGAACAAATCATATACACTTTTCTCTCCCCGTTTCTGTCTTTATATATATATATATATATATATATAAAAGCGACACTGGGTCTGGATAGTAGTTGGATGGGAGACCGTCCTCTGCGCCCAGATTATGTAGCGACCCGTGGTACTTTTGTGTGACTAGTTCGTCTCCGTAAATACTGTATTTATTATTATTATTACTAGTACAGTTCCCGTCACTTCGCTGACGGTTAGACAGGCTAAACTACAAAAAAAGAACCCAGCCGTGAAAATTTTGAGCTTCACATTGTGTCACATTTATGAATCTGGTATCTCCCAAAACCTCCTCACCCCCATTCATACAACTTGGGGGTTAACCCCCTCCCCCATTACCCCCACCCCTCCCCATTACCCCACCCATCCCCCATCCCCACCCCACCCTTCCCCCATTGCTAAACTACAGAAAAGAACACAGTCATGAAAATCTTGAGCTTCACATTGCCGCCCGTAATACAATTTCTGAATTTTTTTTACAATTTCTGAATTTTTTTTCTCACAATTTTTTCTAACAATTTCTGAAAGTGTGACGGACAGACAGACGGACGGACAGACGGACAGCTCTCTTATTATAATATATATATAGATAATAGTATACAGGGTGGGCCGTAAGTTTCCATACATAGGAAAAATTAAACGTTTGTTTTTATGTTTCAGATACCCTAAGAATATGCATTTGACGTAAGATCTTGTTTACTGATGAAGCAAATTTTTACGTCAATGGAGAGGTTAATCGGCAAAACATACGTTATTGGAGTAATGCTAACCCTAACTGGCTGAGTCCGACGAAGATGCAAGGTGCCGGTAAAGTAATGGTGTGGGCCGGGATATGGGGTGACAGAATTATTGGACCAATTTTTGTCAGTGGAAATCTTAATGCCGAAAGGTATCTTAACATGTTGCAAGAAGAGATTTTCCCATCCCTGCTAAACGAGGAAGGTAACTTCCCAGTTTACTTCCAGCAAGATGGAGCTCCACCTCATTATGGTCTTCACGTGCGTCGGTATTTGGATCAGCAGCAGTTTCCGGATGCTTGGATTGGTCGGCGTGGTCCTGTGGAGTGGCCTCCCAGATCCCCAGATCTCACCCCCCTTGATTTCTATCTTTGGGGGCACTTGAAGGCCATGGTGTATCAGGAAAAGATACGAGACATAAATCATCTAAAGGAACGTATCACCAACGCCATTACAAGCATAACGTCAACTGTGCTAATGCGTGTTCATCAACAGTGGGGAACACGTATTGAAATGTGTTTTCAAAACAATGGCAACCATGTAGAGCATATTATATAAATAAAAATGGTTGTCCATAAATTTTTTTTTATTTTTCCTATGTATGGAAACTTACGGCCCACCCTGTAGATTATTATTATTATTATGGGTAAAAAAATAAACTATACATCAGCATATGATAATGGTGTATGACGCACACGAACAAATGCAACGCAAAAAACAAAGAAATATGAAATATTATAAGATTTCGTTCTTCATTTGCACAAAAGGTATAAAAAACAGGGAGAGATATTATCATGAAGTATTTCGAGGAACTTCAGAACTTAGAAAATTTAAGCTGAAAAAATAAAGTAAAGGAAAAGAGGTATGTGCAAAAGCTGAAATAACTAAATAGACATCAAAATTTCATAAATCAAATGTGTCAAACTATAGTACAATTTCCTTACAAGTTAAGATATTGATAAATAAATAGTGAATTGGTAGAAAAAGTATATCTATGAAATATAATGAAAAGATCTTGCAACTCGCAATATGAAGTAATAATAACGCAAAATGTAATGTAAAATGACACGGAACAAGTATAATTATGGGGAAAATGGTTATTATACATAGTTATCTCGGATTCCTTTGGAGAAAGTGACGTAATATTTTTGAAAGGAAGGAACGCAATAGCTAAATCCTAAGAAACCCATTGGAGGTACTTGACCTTCATAGCAAGTAGTACCAAAACTTACTAGATGTTGGTAGCGGCTGAAGTAAGGATTTTGAAATAAAAATTAAATCTGATAAATACAAAATAACAGCGATGGATCAGGAGTGCGTGTTAAATAAATAACACTGCCCAACAAAAAAAAAAATTTTGCTGCTGATTTAATTCTAAGACCTGTTTCTGGATAATATTGATGTGCTGATTTCACAAATCACCTTAGATTTTGTCTATCACATCAGGTTTTCGTGCAATGCAATATGCCTATTTTGGGTGATCCATGAAGGGCGCTTATCAAAATTGATGATTTTTGAGACCTGTTAACAGCTGTTTTGCTGTTAAAATTTTATCTGTGGAATACGCAAATCTGTGCATTAAATCTAAAGGTCATGTACAACATATTAAAATCTTGGGTATCTGTGATTTGCCCAGGTGTGAGCGTGAAGTCATGATCTGAGATCCATGTTTCTTGTGCTTATGGGATAGTCGCGCCAAAGCTGAACATTGGGTAAAGGAAAAGTGGCCACTAAGGCAAAATTTAAATGTAGGAGATAAAAATATTGTAAACGAGCCATTGGTGAATCGAGAAAAGATAATTTTTCCACTGCTTATGAAGCAGTTTGTAAAAGCTTTGAATAAAGAAGGTGATTGCTTTAATTACATATGTGCAGCCTTTCCAGGTCTTAGTGATGAGAAGCTTAAAGCTGGTATATTCGATGGTCCCCAGATAAGAAAACTGATGAAAGATCCGCAGTTCAGTAACTCAATGACCGAAACGGAGGCAAGAGCTTGGAATGCTTTTGTGGCAGTAGTTAAGAACTTCCTAGGAAACAAAAAGTCTGAAAATTATAAAGATCTTGTAAAGGATTTACTTGTAAACTTTCAGCAGTTGGGTTGCAACATGAGCATTAAAGTTCACTATCTCAACAGTTATCTGGATAAATTTCCAGGAAATCTTGGTGATGTTAGTGAAGAGCAAGGTGAAAGGTTCCACCAAGATATCAAAGTGATGGAAGAACGATACCAAGAAAGATGGGATACCCATATGATGGCTGACTACTGCTGGAGCCTGCAAAGAGATTGTCTTGACATCTCTCATTCTAGGAAGTCCTATAAGAGAAAATTTATCAGCACTGAAAAGTAAGAAAACAAGAAAAAGACAATGTTAAGAAAACTGGTCCCGTGCTTGCTTTAATATGGATTCATTTTTTGCTTATTTAAACACTTTTAATCACTTTATGTGTCAATATTACCATTGTATATTAAAGTTCACTCCCTGCACAATTGTTTACTTTTCCATGCTGATTCTGAGTATGTAAAAACTTATTTTTGAAAAGAAAAAAATTGGGCATAACCCTGCCAAAATGTGATATCTCCAAAATATCTGTATTTGATTGCTCGAAAACCTGACGTGATAGGCAAAAACTAAGGTGATTTTTGAAATCAGCACACCAAAGTTACCTAAAAACAGGTGTTAGAATTAAATCAGCAAAATTGGTGTTGGGCAGTGTAATCAATCAGGAGGACCAGGAAGTGGCATATCGCTAGGCTAACTAATGCGGCCCATTGCGCTAACTCCTATATTACTATTATTACCAGCATCATCGGGGTTCGAACCCTTGACCTCAGTGTCTTCACTTCGTTTATCGGGAAATGGCGTTACCCACTGAGCTGCGAATGCTGGCAGGCTAGTTAGGAGAAATGTTTGGATAACCTTAACCTCAGATAGCAAATGTAAAGATCTTGGTGGGTATAAGATGGGTGCCAAATAGTATTACTTTGTGGGGAGAGGTAAGGAAAAGCCGAAAAGTCGACCTTATGCCTTGGTGATGCGAAAACGTAGTGGTTTGCTGAGTGGAAAGTCTTTAAGAGAGAAAATCTCTACCAAGAAAGTACTTACTTCATATAGTACACTTGCATATTAATCAGCAACAATCGGGGTTTCAAATTTTTCAAAATCTTGTCATTGAAGAGTGATTTAATACGTTCCATAGATTTTCAAACACCGATTATTGCCGATTAAGGTGTAAACAGCTTTAATCGGTTTTAAGGTTGACAACATTCAGCTGCAGTATCAAAAACCTTAATAGGCCTACATAAAAACACCAAGTCCTACACTTAAGCCAGCAAATTACTGTACTCGCAAATTTCACAGCACTCCTCCAAAAATATTATATTTTCTACTGAGCACACAAAAGCGTTTCTATTGCACGGTTCCACCTCAATACCGAGGACACGTCGTTGAACAATTAATTATTAACTGCATTCACGACTAAGTAGAAGCAACACCCGAGCAGAAAAGGAGGGAACCCCGTTTTACGTTACCACCCCGTTTTACGCCACTCTCTCCTACAGAATAAATTATTACATAAAAAAACCCTGAAGAAGTGAATAAATTAAAGAAAATTAGTTTTTCGTGAAAACTGTTCCCTTCAAATGTAAACAACAGACAATGATTGAAACGTGATGAACTGATGCGAAATAATAAACAGGTTTTTCTTCATTATTCACAAATGAAAATATCTTGAAACAAATATGTTGGGTTTCAATTTGTTGCACTTATTCTGTGAGCTGAATGAGGTTTCATTTAAATAGCAACCAGCAACTACTTTGACCATGTATATAAACGGGGTCGCGCTTTATACTTCAAACATGTTACTAGAGGAAAGGAATTAGAGGCGTGGTTGGCGTTTTTGTCTTCTGTTTATTGGCGTGTAGCCTCGTAACAGGAAGAGAAATTCACTCTTCCGTCCTGTGAGGTTTTGGCGTTTTGTCACTGTCATCTGTTGTCAATTTTATAGGGAGCCTGCTGGTCTCCTTGTAGGATTAGAAAGTCCCGAGGCTCGGATCCCTAAGCTTACAGTGAGAAATGCTCTCACAAGTGAACATGTCTAACTAAGCTCGGACATCCTACTGAGCACGTCTGGTTAAGACCAGGAATCTTCTCTCTCCTCTACTCCAGTTTCATTTCCTCGGTTCTCTTCCCTGGACCCCCTTCTACTTCCTCGTTTCTCTTCTTCTCTTTCTGCATTCTTTAGGTATCACCCTCCCACCCTTAAGTAGGGAAGAGGAGTTATAGGAGAGCATTTGGCAACTCTGCATTCTGATCTTCCGCCTCTCGTTTTTTTGATGCGCCTCGTCGGAGGTAAACAGCCCTCGTCGGAGGTAAACACTCTTCTAGCCAATGAAACTGAATCAGCGTTTACGACGTTGGCATCTGTTGTCTAGGAACTTCTTTTTCTCCTTTTGATGCTAACAGGCCCTAGCGTTCAGGGCTTTACGTCTGTGCGCCTCTGGTTGAGTCCTGGCATCTGTCCTCTTCAACTCACGCTCTCGTTTCTTTTCCTCCTTTTTGTTCTTCTATTTTTCCTTTTCTTTCCCGTCTCCTTTCTTAGCCACACCTACCATCACCGTCACCACCTCGGACCCACGAATGATAGGTTTTGCTTTACCCACGAATGATAGGTTTTGCTACTTACTTAACCCCCTTATTCTCCTCTTTTAACCCCCTCCTCTTTCCTTTCTCTCGGGCTAACCTTAGAGTGGGTCTTAGGGTCTTTGTTAGCCTTAGCTTCTGTAGATCTGTAGATCTTCTGTATCCTTTCCTTGCGCGCGTCTAATGGCTTAAACAACTGAAAGCGAAAATGCTGCTGCCAGACACATTCCTTCTTTGTTTATCTACCTGGTATTCTTCACCTTCTAAAGATAACACTAGGTTAAAAAGATCAGCATCCACCTTGCTACGCACACTCCTCCTTTCATACGTAGCTACGAATGATTAATAATTTGTATTACAATTCTAAGGCCAAATATTCTTTTTGGAGTTGTTTGAGGTTTCCCGGAGACGTCCAACAGAGCAGATATACGTAAATATACAAATTTAAATGGAGAAACAGAGAACGAAAATTTTCTTATAAAACTGTTCCTGCTTCTGGGTTCGTAGAGCGATCAAGATTTATGTCACTTACATACTGTGCATAACAAAAACCTAGAATTTAATTCGATTGTGGGAGAAAACTTCTCATTTCTGCGAACATGCGAACAAATTTCCACTATCAACCGTAAACGCGGTGAGACTGCAAAGCTAAAAACTTTCTAAGTGAATTAAAAAAAAGGTAATTTGGATTGTAGTTACTTGCAGCTTCGAACCATAAAAGCAATGGCTAAAAGGTAAGAACAATCGGGAAATGCCAAAACACGCTTCAGATTCTACTCTAACTAAACAACTCGATATTATATGTCGATAAAGAGAGAAAGCCAATTAAAAATGGATAAACAACTTCTCTATATCAAAGAAAATATACCAAAAATGCTGGTTTCGATACAATTATCCTCATAGCTATGCGAGTGAAATAAGTTGAAGTATAGTAAATTTACAATTTCTGATCTGTTATTGTACTTCTTCATGTAGGAAGGAGAGGGGGGGGGCCCCAAGGGCAAGCACCCGCAAAAACGACCTCTCCACAGAAAAAGGAGAGAGCCACAAACAGTCTCCAAGGCTCAACGATGCCTATATATATATATATATATATATATATATATATTATATATATATATATATATAAATTTTGAAAAAAATGTGTAGTGTGAAAAGATGCACGTACTTGTATGTGTAGTGAGGAATAAGGGAGAAGTGTATGTTTGAGAGCATGCTGGACTGCTTCACAGGGTAGATGAGACACGGATAAGATCAACCAAGAAGATAGTAACAGGATAAACGGGGGTTCCAGCAGTCCCCGTCTCCTACCTAACATCCCCACCCCCGAGGATTACTTCCCTGGTCAATTGGTACATTACGCACGTGATATATAAATTATTTACAGTATAATTCTAGTTTAAAAAATTTTTTTTCTTCTTTCATACACCTGGTGGTCGCAGTTCTTTATATTTACCCCCTGAGTCTTCTACCTTGTTCTTGAAAGCTGAAAGAAAGAATTACTGGAATAATTAATTAATAACGAAAATGGTGACAGAAATAACTGTAAATAAAAGCAGAATACGAGGAAAAAAAAAAAAAATTCCGACCTAAAACGTGATTGATCATTTGTTGTTTCCCACCCATTAAAATATTTTACTGTAAATAGTAATGAAAAATGTAATTTTCAATTATGTTAAAAATATTTTTAAAAAATGTTAAAATCTAATATTCGGTACGAAATTAACGTATTTGGAAAATTATAATTTTTACCTTTTCAAATATAAATATACAGTTGGTTCTATTGTCCTTGCGTCTGCTCGAAGCAAGTTATATACACGAGTACTGTACAAGTATATTCACATTAATAATATAATAATAATTTGTATTTATGTAGCCAAAATGTAGCATACTTTCGCTGCATAAAGTGGTACAAAATGTCTGAGGTGAAATTTATCAACAATCCCTAATACAAAAGTAACCAAAATGGAGATGAAAAGAATAATCATAAAAAATGCAATTTCCTATGGGTATCTGAACACAGGAGAGAGGGGGAGAGAGAGGAGCAACAACATTAATAGCCGCCGGCGTCAACTTCGTTCATTTTTAGCCCAGACTTGGTAGAGGAAGGTTGTCTCTGCGCTTTCCGGTTTTTCAAAATAAGGATGACAAAAATAAATATTAACTTATCACCGTTTATATATACCTATATCATAAATTATCAATTTGGTCGAATATGTGTGTGTTTTTACCTAGTAGGTCAAACTGGTTACATATTTCACTTTTTCAAAATTTTTAATCACTTTCACTTGTGTTAAGGTCAGACATGGGGTCTATTACTGGGTTTCTATTACTATTACTTGTGATTTCTTGTTACTATTACTATTACTTTATTTTTCATCTATTACTATTACTTGGTCATCTATTACTATTAATTTTGTACATGTGGGGGTACTTCACTCATTTGAAAAGGATCTTTATGTCTATTTAAATGCAATTAGAAGCAGTATGTTAACAAATATTGGTTTCAACCAAATCATTACAATTTCAGAGACTACGTCTTCATCAATTTTACTTTATTGAAGGAAAAATTTGCCACAATATTAGTTCACATTTCCCATACATGTTTATTTTAGTTTAGAGTAGATTTAGTTCATTTTTTCACTTCTTTGTTCACACAATATGTCCATTGCCACTGTAATAGAAAAGTAATAGACTATTATCTATTACTTTGCCTTCTATTACTATTATAGCCAAAAAATTATGATCTATTACTATTACTTGAAAAAATCCTCTAATAGTCTATTACTCTTACCCCATGTCTGTTAAGGTAGGGTGTGTGTGTGGGGGGGGGGGGGGGGAGGCTATGAGAAAGTTTAGAGAAAGCGTTCTCTTTACCGTCTACAATAATTATTTTTTCGAATTTCACACGCGTTAGGATTTTAATTAAAAAAAAAGTAAAATAAGTCGTCTTTAATGCTTCCTCAACCTTTACACATCCTTTGATTTGCGTTAGGTTAGGTTAACCTAATCTCAGAAAAGTAGGACGTACAAGAAAACCCGACCTAATTGGTAAAAAGGGCTTATTAATGGCGCTACTTAGAGAAATTATATAATATATATATATTTTATCACTGCAATTGTTTTTATGGATCAACTGTTTTACTTTGAAGTAGAAAAACTGACTCTGGGAGTCTTTTTTTAATATTTGCAGTCCTTTTAAAAAGCCGTCCAGATTCGTTCACCAACTGAACACGTGCAAGTTTAATGAAGTTTTCATAATACGCAGTAAACAGCGTAATCCATAAATTAACACTCAAGATTAAGAAAAATGATAATTTAAACAAATTGTTTCACATGGAAGAAAATAGAAAAATTGCTACTTTCTTTTTTTATGGAGTTGTTTAACCTCCTCCACAACATCTAAGGTCATATGACGTGTGTGTGTGTGTGGGGGGGGGCCTCCGGATTTACCTACGGCTTTACGTGGGATCCGAAGCACGGTTCGCTACATAATCTGAAAGCAAAGTACAATCTCCCATCCGACAACTCTCCAGAACCAATGTCGTTTAACTTCGACACTGGCCACGACGTAGCCCTGGAAATACTTTCAAAATAAGCAATAATTAGAATGCTACCCCCAAGTTTAGGGTAATTTTCCTAATAGTTTACGGCAACGATGACCAAAGTATTGTTAGACTGAACTTTAATTTGTTAACAAAAAAGTGTGTAGTAGTAGTAGTATTACCCTCCTTTATCACGACTCGTTACACAAAACAAGAAAACTAGAAATAAAAGTGTGAATCAGGTTTGATTTGAAAGCCTCCTCTTTTGTTTACTTCAATGATTCTTACTCTAAAATTGGAGTTATTCTGTGGGTTCCCTACGCATCTCGTATACATCCGCAACGGAAGTTAAAACTCGACTGATAAAGGTTCTGGGATTCACTTTAGGTTAGCCTAAAAGAGAGTTTGTTAAAAACAAATCGTTTTTGTATTTTGGGGAGCCGGGAGTTGCTCTATGAAATAGAAACTCCGTTTACATCGGAAATAAATCTATAGTGTCAAAAAATTACTGTTTATATATTGTACAAACAAAAGAATATTTTGCATGTATAGTTAAACTATGGAAAATACATTTTCTTCCAATTAAATATAGGCCTACAGGCTACAGCACAGGCTTAATAACTATTTTCCAACTTCCATTTTCATATAAAAATATAGATAAGTAAAATATAGATAAGTATATAGCCAATAAAATACTTGCCAAATGTTATCAAAGCAAAGAGAAATTTCCATCATACGTGCAAAAATTATGAAAGATTTTTTTATTAACTGACGTTATGCTTGGGCCCTACAGCAGGGATTACCAATTAATTTTCTCTGCGGTTCACCTTTTTTTTTGTGTGTGTGTGTGGGACTAAACGTTTGCGCCAAAATGTAACTTATGAACCCAAATGTATTCATTATCATCATCATTATCATCTCATGCCCTAATTCACCGCAAGTCCGTCTGTCTGTTCGTCTGTCTCCTTTTGAGGCCCAAACGACTAGACCAATTTTCATGAAACTTGGTGGCATCACATTCTGAGATCCATGGAGTGTTTTGGATCACCTGAAGATCAGCGACCCCAGCCTTCTTTAGTTAGCCTTATGAGGCTAACTAACGAAAATATCACGGCCTAACCTAACCAATCGTTAGGTCAACTGTACGCCCTTGACGATTGGTTAGGTTAGGTAGTTATATTTTCGTTAGTTAGCCTTATAAAGCTAACTAAAGAAGGCTGGGGGCTCTGATCTTCAGTGATCCAGTGCTTTTAGCAACTTCTTTTCAGATCAGGTGTTCCCCCAAAAAATTATATGCTAAAACACGGGGCATTTAAATTTCAAGATTTTGGCCTATTGGCCTTGGGGTGTGAAACTCAAAAGTTTGATGGTTGCTTGCTTTCGTGAATTTGTTGATCTGTTGGTTTTTCTGACTATTAGAAAAATATAAAATTTTATAGAAGCGTGGATTGGTGGCGTTCCCTATCATTAATTAAAGTCTACAAGTAAATCAAGTACAACACGCTTCAACAGTTTCATATACTTTCGTAGAATGACGAAAATGAAGTTGGTGAATAAATTTAGAAAAGAATGTAGCCATCAAAATTTATTTTTGCTACTTTGCTACGCATCTGAAGCCATGATAGTTATGTAAAAAAAAAATGTGACAAGTTGTATTTGAAATTTAACTGCTTCGTAAGGCTTCAAGCAAAATGTGTGAAGCTTTTTTTTTTTTTTTTTGCTAGTTTTATACAATTTCGGGATCACTTGAAGATCAGGGCCCCCAGCCTCAATTACCAAATGATATCTTCGTTAAAACTAACAAAAATATCACGACTTAACCTAACCAATCGTCCAGGGCGTACAGTTGACCTAACCGGGCATTCAATTTAATTTATTATTATATTTGGTACTGTAAAGCAAAAAACAAGAATACATGGCGGCCCTGATCTTCAGGTGATCCCAATTTCGTTCAGGCCAAATGAAAGAAATCCTTCTACTTCTATATCAGTAAAGATTTTAGGTTAGGTTAACTGAACTCTCACGTAGATTTCAAGAGCCTAAAAAACTTTAAACAAACACACTTTGGCGAATAAGTTAAATTTTGGCGCAAACGCTAGAGCACAGTTTTTGTAACTCTATCAAGGTCCATTTTCGTAATGTGGCTATTATTATTATTATTTGACCGAAATCAACTAAAAATCATTATTTTTAATCTCCCGAAAGAAAACTAAGTTTAAATTTCACAAAAAGCAAAGACAAAATTTTATTTTGATTCTTTCAAAATGTTAAACTTTGGCTGTATTTTAAAGTAAATCCTATAATCATTGCATGGGTTTATTTCCGTCTCGGCAGTTCGTCTAAAATCCTTCGGCAGTCCAGATCCTGACCACGGTTCGTCTATCGGTGACCCCTGACCCCAACCCCGGCCCTATTCTCAACTCTCTTCTACATTTTTAACAGTTAGGAGCAATCAGGGATAGTAAAGTATGCTATGTTCACTCGTATTCCTCCTCTTTACTTTAAAATTTTCACTTTATCTTTAAAAAAAAAATGTCTTTCCTTCCTTTCAACCTCTTTTCTTTGCATTTTTTAAAACTTTCACTCGTCTTTAAATTCTCTTCACTCTTTTTTAACCTTCCTTCTTAAACAGACAACCTCGTACTCGTAGGGACCAACCGGTCTGTTGCTGTTTGGTGTCCTTTTGTAAGAGTATTCAAAATTCGGATCACCTGAAGATTAAGGCTCCCAGCCTTCTTTAGTTAGCCTTATAAGACTAAATAACGAAAATATCACGACTTAACCTAACCAATTGTCAAGGGCGTACAGTTGACCTAACGATTGGTTAGGTTAAGTCGTGATATTTTCGTTAGTTAGCCTTATAAGGCTAACTAACGAAGGCTAGGAGCCCTGATCTTCAGGTGATCCCAAAATTCCAACTGTATTATAATGGGCTCCATTAAAATACTTAATATGTAATCAGGGGCGTACCTAAAGTATTTGGCACCCGGGGCGGATCCTTCCTTTGGCACCCCCCATAAATAATTTGAAAATTTAAACACAGAAAAATATATTATGTTTGCGAGTAGATTTTTAAACAGTACAGTACTGTCATAAGCAAATTGGAAATAAGAAAAATGCAGGACATTAAAAATTCAGTGAACAGGTAATACTGCATTTTATTTTATACAAAAAACACAGGAAATCCAGTCTCAACGCTCAGCCTATTCTTCAAAGGTAAATAGAGAGGATTCACACTCTCTGCTTTCGAGCCTTAATTTCTGCAAATTGATCAATGACCTCATCAAAATTCACCTTCTTTGCATATTCATGTTCAATTGAAAGTAAAGCCAGATTTATCAATCTTGTCTGACTCATGGTCGAGCGAAAGAAATTTTTTATCAATTTCAATTTGGAAAAACTTCTTTCACATGAAGCAATAGAGACACAGACAGTCAAAAAGAATCTCAAACACAGTGACAAGCTTTGCAAAGATTCACGAAAATCCCATTTCACAAAAAAACTCTTGACAGAAACTGCAATGCTGTCCATTTCTTTGCCTCTTCAACGCTGATTTTGGCAGCTTCCAAATGCCTCCGAAGTCGTCCAATTTCCACACTGATATCTTCATCAGAGAATTCATCGAAAATCTGAGTCAAATTTGGAATATACTTCCGAAGTTCTTCTTCTGTTGCAACAACCAAAGTGTTTGGCTGAATAACAGCGAAGATTGACAGAATTTGATCCATTGCCTTAGAACGAATCTCCAATTCTTGATGAACGCGATCAAGACATTCAAACATAGCCCTTTTACTTCCTCTGGCAATGTGAGACCAGCATCCTTTTTCGGAGCTTTACTCTCCCTCTTCTCTCCATAGAAATGTCCATTTTCTCACACTTTGTAGTTGCATAATGAATGGCCCTCTCCACAATGCATTTACCGGGTATTATAACATTACGACGATGCATTTATAAACACTTAAACATCACTATGATACCATATTGTCAAAAATTATTGGACACTGGTATAAGTACCATGATATTGTTATAAACACCGGCACTTTATGCTTTATCATAATTATTTAATGAAACATACCTCATGTATGTGGAGTCACAGTGTCAAGTGAACAAGACTTGGAATGTCAGTTGCAGCCAGCTGGCTATGCTCAACAAACTGATGACTAAAACGTCAACAAACGTTCGCCTTTCGATGTAATTTTTATCAAATATTTAATTTTTCGTTTGTAAATTTGTATTGCCAATAAAAATAAAAACATTATTTTATAGTGGAAATTAACATTAAGCTGTTGTAATAGTTTGAACATTTTTAATATTTTTTCTTACTTTGGCGAATTTTTCATTTGGTTTGAAAACTTGTACTGTTATTTCAACTCTCCCGATGGCACCCCCCTCCTGGCTGTCACCCGGGGCGGACCGCCCCCATCGCACCCGTCTTAATACGCCACTGTATGTAATTAAAATAATTAATATGTAATTACTATTATTAATAGTATAATTAAATTAATAAATTACTCTCAATCAACATCATTAACTCGAGTTAATATTGTCCTGCAGCAGAGGTTTTCAAAGTACGCGTTTCAAAAATCACCTGAAAAGCTGTCACGCTTCCCAACGGCATATTCGGACAAGAATACTGTAATTCATCTACAAAAATTAACGTTAATCCAACATTGTGTAAACCAGTATGGATGTAAAGCATATCTTATGTAATTTGTTCTTTCTGAATAAAGATTATTATTATAAAGATAATTATTATTATTATTAAAAAATGCTGTCCTACAGAATATGACGGAACAAAGTTTTCTGCATTATTGATCCTTTTGAACTTAGTATTTTATTAGGTACTTAATTAAATCACATACGAGTATAAATGTAGACGACTTGATAATGTACAGGGTGGGCAAAAGTATGGACAATTGGACACCCGCCTCAAAATATTTACACATCTAATTTTTACATACATTATCTCGTATTTACATATCTAATTTTTAGAATTTTTGTAATTTTTTCGTGATAAATTACTCGTCATATTCAACATTAAAAATTAATATGATCCTAAAATATTACAAAAGAAGGTTTTGGGTATATTTACATTGTATTTATTATTATTATTATTATTGCTATTATTATTATTATTTTTGTTGTCTCTGTTACTATTACTTGCCACTTTCGCTATTTTTATGTAATAAATGAACTAAATGCCATTAATTTTGCCTAAAAAGCCTCCATGCTTCCAAAGGCATATTCAGATGAGAGTAGTGTGAACATATTAACATCATAACAAATATCTACAAATTTTAAAACTTTCTCACTCGTATTTTTTTCTGAATAAAATTGAATTTGATCCCCCCCCCCACCCACCCTTAAGATCAATATTTTTAAATAATTACATTTGCGCAACATTAAAAACAAAAAAAAAGTTTCCTAACAGGTCAATGTTTTTTTTCCTGGGAAAAAATTTAAAAACCCGAACGCCCCGCCCCGCCCCCGCGTACTGAAAAAACACACGTCTCATCACTTTTCCGAGGAAACGGAAATTTGGTCGGAAACTCAAAACTTGAAAAGTAGAAAAATGATCTTTGACTTCAAGATATCTCAGAATGATCAGTACTTGTAACCACAGTGTATATATATATATATATATATATATATATATATAATACACTAGCAGAAGTCCGTGGTAAAAATACCACGCTTGAACAGTCAACAGCGGGATTTTTTTTTTTTTTAAATAATATTTCTCAGAGTACATACACAAACAAAAACATCCGATTTCGGCTTTATATATATATATATATATATATATATATATATACACACACACACAGGTTAAGTCAAAAGTCTCCATACATAGGCAAAATGGTCATGATAAATAAATGATTATTTTTAATTTTTTTGCAGGTGATGTGCTGAGATGCCTTTGTCCCAAGAAGAACGTATAGAGATCATTCTTCTGGCAGGATCAGAAAGCTGTCGCAAGGTTGCCGAGGATTTTAACAGGAGACACGCCCCCAGCACGCACATCACACACGACACCGTTGCCAAACTCATTGAGAAGTTCAAGAAGACTGAAAGTGTTGCAGACCAACCGAGAAGTGGCCGTCCACGAACAGCCACCGATGAAGGCACAGCGACCATGGTGCTGGCAGCGTTCGCAGAGTCCCCAAAAAAGCACTCGACGGATGTCTGCAGAATGCGGTGTCAGCCAAAGGAGTATCATCCGCATTATGAAAGAGCACAGATGGCATCCATACAAAATGCAAATGTTGCAGTATCTTAGCGAAGACGACCCGGACAGGCGGCTGGAATTCTGTGAATGGGCAAGAGCAGAAGTGGACGAAGACACGGAGTTCTCGGCTGGCATCCTGTTTTCAGATGAAGCCAACTTTTATGTTCATGGAGAGGTTAATCGTCAAAACGTACGTTATTGGAGTGATGACAACCCGCACTGGATGAGTCCCTCAAAGACGCAAGGCGCTGGAAAGTGATGGTGTGGTGCGGGATATGGGGCAACACAATTGTTGGCTCTTTTTTCATTGACACCAATCTGAATGCCGAAATGTATTTAAACATGCTGCAAGACGCAGTCATGCCGTCCCTGCTGAACGAGTACGGGGGATTTCCAGCGTACTTTCAGCAAGACGGGGCGCCACCCCATTACGGTATCTGCGTGCGCCAGTGGCTGGATCAGCAGTTTCCGGGTCACTGGATTAGCCGCCGTGGTCCCGTGGAGTGGCCTCCGAGGTCCCCAGACCTCACCCCCCCTTGATTTTTACTTGTGGGGGCACTTGAAGGCATGGTGTACCAGGTGAAAATACAAAACACGGACCACCTAAAGGAACGCATTCGTGATGCGTGTGCACGCATAACACCAGACGTGTTAACGCGCGTTTGCCATGACTGGGAGGAACGCATCCGTATGTGCATTCAGTGTAATGGTGCCCACAGAGTATATTTTGTGACTTACGAGTGATTGCATAATAAAGTGCCCATTTTGCCTATGTATGGAGACTTTTGACTCACCCTGTGTGTGTGTGTGTGTGTGTGTATATTATAATTTTCCCGTAGGTTTCAATTAATTTTAAGCAACTTTTACCTAATAAATTTTTCTCTTCAAAAAGCCGTTGCCGTTTCCGTTTCCGTGGGACGGGCAGACAGAATTAACCTATTGGATAGATAGATAGATAGATAGATAGATAGATAGATAACCAAGAACTGAATGTAAACTAAAAAACTTTAATCACCACCTTACAACCGAACCTAAATACAATAATTTTTTGTGTGATACTTGAATTTCAAAATTTGCAAAAAGTACCTCCCTTCTACATATCTAAATAAAAATTGTGAGGTAGGGGATAGATAACTCGAAAATTCATCGCAAATGCAGTTGTTCTTCGAGGAAACTACCTCATAAAATGGGTCTCACCGACCACAAAAAGTTTAGTCAACACGCGTGGAGGTTTTCCGACCAATTACTTACACCCCAAATAATTTGTTGTGGTAAGTTGAAATGATCCGAGTGATTGAGATTAAAGTTTTAAATACTTGATGGTTGAATTAAACTTTTATTTCTTTCCAAGAACCGTGGGAAAAAGATGTTTACGAATAAGGCCTAACGCAGTTCGGCTATCTTAGATTCTGTATCTTAACACTAATCTCATTAACATTCAACAGAGGGGGTCATCCATGAGTCAGAATTACGATAGCAAGTTTAACTACCAAACCAAATATACTTTTGTTTTTCACAAAAAGTTTAACATTTAGAAAACAGAAATTTAAGCGTTAACTTATGTAAAATTAAGAAAATTTAGCCTCTAAAATACTCTGCTTTATCTTTACAAATTTAATATAATAGCATGTCTTGTATTATTCATAAAATTCTAATGCGATAACAATGAACAACATTAGTTAATCTCCAGCAAAAATTTGCACTTTCTTAAAATCATGCGAATATATACACAGTATATATCGAATTGTTCATTCTGATGAAGGTCAAGCTTGTTGCTCTACCTTACACCTACAGCTTAACGTGGGATCCGAACCACGACCTTGCCAGGACTCGATCTCACGACCTCCTGTTCAGCAGCCCAGCGTCTTAACTACCCAGGGTACCCATTTATCTACCAACCAATTTTTATTGTGTGGAAAGATGAACAGCTGGGTTAGTTGGCGATGCCTGCCGTTACCAGGAATCGAACCCAGGGCCGATGGATTCGTAGTCAGCGATGCTAACCACCACACCACCGAGATGTAATTATTATTATTGACAGTAAATCAATTCTTAAGGACACAGTATATAAAATCTATTATAGTTTAGTCACATAAAAACTCAAATCCAAACTCAATGATAATTTCCTTCAACCCCCGACAATCAATAATGTCTTGTAGAAAACTTTGAGTTACTTCGTGAAATAGCTTTACAAGGTGTTTTTCTCCCATTATCAGTTAACAGCAGGGAATGTTAACGATAAACATATACATAATCCTCAATAATGTAATAGGACATCATGTTTATGAATCAGGCTTTAAACGAGGATAATTTTTTAAAATATGCTCGGATGTAAAGTTTTGGTACATGTGTACGACTATGTACGTTCAAAAGCCGTGTGTGTGTAGTTTTTTTTTTTAGCGAGGATGAATTTTTAGGATTTCCTCGAATCTAAATATACTCTATACACGTGAAATAAAAATAATTCTCTCTCATATTCCGCTCAACAATGTTCGTTTCCATAGCAACGTAGGCTACGCATTGTTTGTTCTTTCTCCATTTTAAAAAATTTCAAAAGAAATTTCTATTTTGTATTCAAAAAAGGTTACGCCAGTTAATTGTGACAGGCATTTCACCACTTAAACTGTAACGCTTATTTCTGACAATAATTATCCCTATTCGTTCAGAGAAGGGGTAGCAGAAACCTGAAGCCCCTTTTTCTTTAATAATTATACCCAGTATAGAACTGGTAAAGTAGTTTTATTACATTTTGCGTAATAAAATGTACCCTGAATTATTTAAAGTGCCAGAGATTACTGGGTATAACAAAAGTCTTGGGAATTGACCAAGAAACAAGCGTGCGAACAAGACACCCTCTAAATCAGTGGTTCCCTACCCTTTTCTGACTCGAGACACCCACCTGAGGTTTCATATCTCACCCCGGAGGATTTTTGTTTCCACCACTGTTCAACATCTTGTCCTCCTGCCTCTCCCCCAACAACACCACATAACCTCAAACTAAGCCTACAGTTTCCATATGGACGAAATAAATCATGAACATTTTGTTTTGTAATTTTCATATTTTCATTAAATTATCAATTTTCAGTTATTTATTTTTGCCATTTTCATGAAATTTCGGGGCACCCCGAGGAAGCACTTGCGGTACCCCAGATGGATAACAATGGTTTGAACAAAATACCATAATAAAAATTTACTTGCCATACCTTATGCCAGGGGTTCCCAAACTTTTTTCGGCTGCGTACCCCTCGATGGCTTCGGCAAGTGTCTCGTACCATCCCCAGGCCCGGATCCAGACCAGTGCTCACCGATGAATTTTGGCATCGTTTCGCACTGGTCAGATTTTTTTGAAAGTAGCGCCCCCTAGCTAGACTGCCTTGGAACGATACTCTCTGCTCGATTTCTGCTGGAAAATGCAGAGGAACTTATACTTCGCGCATGCGCCGTACACTTTTTAATTTCTCAAATGTTTTCAAGCGCCATCTTTGTATGTAACAGGTGTTTTGCAGTGCAGCTCTAATTTCACTTTGAATAAGTCTCTTTTGTATTTTTTGTATTATAATATTTTATATACTAAAGTGAATCTGCGTGAACGTCGAGGTCTACAGAAAAATGAAGAAGGTACAAGCAAAGATCGGGACTTTCTTCAATACCAGTCAGTAAGTCGGATCAGACAATGATTTATTTTATGCTTGGAAAATCAGTCAAATTGTAGAATAATATATTCAACTCTACTCCTCCCTACTGGGGGTCTCACAATGTCACCTTATCATTATTCATATTATTGGTCATTCTTTTCAGGGAAGTACCACCAGTACCTTCTTGTTCAACTGACATCTCAGATGATTTGGATGACAGACCATCGCAGAAAAGGAAGTTTGATGAAATCAGATATGACGCAGATGATCCAGTGTGCAAAATACAGAACACAGACACGACATGTGGTAAGAATTGGTTTCTTATATTGTTGCCGTTAACTAAAAAAAATATCTCATTCATTTATTGTCATGAATGTAGTACAAAACAACTTTGAACAAGATGTTCTCTACAATTTATACTGAAACTAATCATAAATTGATCGTTTTATGACGAATTAAAAAGAATATTGTTTTGAATTTTAGGTGAGGACATAATATCATCAAACCTCAGGAATGACATCGGCCTGTATTACACCAGTGTGTGAGCGATTTGAATGATGACAAGAAGTATGAGCTTTTGACTTCCCACTGGCAACCTCCTGCAAGATACAAGTTTCCAGGTACCAACAATTATGGCAGGAAGCGATTCTTCAATGGAGAATGGCTAAAGATGTATCTCTGGCTGGTGTATTCACCATCAGAATGTGGCGCACTTTGTTTAACCTGTGTGCTGTTTGGTATAGCAAGTGGCCACAACAGCAGCAAGTTGGACAAGCTGTACAAATCACCTTTGACCAACTGGGTAACAGCTACAAATAAATTGGCCGAACATAATAGCAAGTCAGATTTCCACAAACACGCAACACTTTTTGCTGATAATTTTCGCAGAATCATGTCTAACAAGTCACAACCAGTGAATCGACTTATTTCATCAGCAATCAGCAAACGTGTCGCAGCAAACAAACAAAAAGTAGCATCAATGATGAAGACTGTGATCTTGTGTGGTAGATAGAACTTCGCTCTTCGAGGCGACCATGAAGATGCTGAAGACGACTCGAAGAACAGAGGCAACTTCTTGGTACTGTTGCAGTTCCGCGTGGATGCTGGTGATGTGGCCCTCGAAGAACACTTGAAATCAGCTCCCAAAAATGCAACATATACATCAAAGACAATACAGAATGAACTGATCTCCGTCATCGCTGCCCACATTCAAGACGAAATTGTCACAGTCAAGTTGCAGGTGAGGAGTCTCGACACAAAGAAGGCATATGACAGTGTTGGTGAGATCCTTGGGTTTCTTCAAACAGTCAGAGAGAGTGTTGACTCAAAACATTCTGAGTGGTTCAAGGCTGCAAAGGAAATAGCTGAAGACCTCGACATAGCAGTGACAAAGCCCAGGACAGTCGGCCGGCAAAAAAACAGAAACAATGTCCCTGCAGAAACTACGGAGGATTATTTCCGTGCAGTGTGACTGTGCCATTCTTGGATCATCTCCTGGCAGATATTGGATCAAGATTCAAAGATGGCCAACAGAAAACCATTCTGGGATTTTCAGGTTTGTGATGGAATTATTTAGCTATAGGGATAATTTGAGAATGATAATTAAATTGATGGACTGATATGTACTCTCTCTTACTGTTACATGAAATTGACAACTGGTTTATTCATTTTAGGTGTTCCTGCAAAGATGATAGAACAGCCAGACACATGGAACCCAGAGTTCCAGCAGTTCTGTCAGACCTACCAAGATGACCTTCCAGTCCCAATACTCTGTCTGCAGAGCTGGATGTGTAGCAATACCACTGGGAGCGGCGCCATCAGGCCAACTGCGACATACCAGACTCTGTGCAGTCAACTTTACACTCCATGGACAAGGTCTTATTCCCAAACATCTGTGCTGCACTCAAGGTATTGGCAGTCTTTCCAGTCACCACCTGTGAGTGTGACCGTTCAGTTTCAGCCATGCGTCGACTGAAAATGTATCTGAGGAGTACCATGAGAAATGATAGGATGAATGGTTTAGCTCTGATGCATGTCCACTATGGGCGGAAGCTCGATGTGGATGTTTTGGTTGAGAAGTTTGCACGGCTCCACCCAAGAAGCTTGTTGATATTATCAGTGACAAACATTAGAAAGGATTTATTTTGTAAAATAAATATTTTGAAGTAAATAACGAATCATGTCTTCTTTTACATTTTGGTATGCATTTAATGATGGGCACTAGTCAATTATGGGTCTGGATCCGGGCCTGCACCCCCTACCCAAAACTGCCGAAAAGACCTACACCGTCTTTTGAGAGTACTTTTTCACGTGAAAGTTAGTTCCAAAGCAAGATGCCGCGTACCCTTGGGAATCTTCTCGCGTACCCCCATTTGGGAACCCCTGCCTTACACAATACATTTGAGAATATTAATTTACTTTCCATGCAATCAAAAGTGGATAGGAATGTGTAAATGGAGATATAATCAATGATACAACGCCACTAGTTACTCAGCAATCTTTACTTATTTTAGTAACTGTAATGGTAACTAGTTACATTTTTCGGCCGAGTAATTTAACTACTAATTACAAAAATTATGAATAATTTGTAACTTTACCAGTTACATTTTTCTGTAAGAGCAAAAAGTTCGTAGCTACTTTTTTCACACACGTCTTCCTCGATGTCCATATTGTGCAACAGTGCAAGTTTATTAACAACATATCTAATGTTAATATGATAAAATCTTCTTGTTTATTCGTTAATTCGCAATACATTTAAAACAAATGAACAATCTTGGTTAATATCACTTGTCACGGAAAGTACTTTTACCAGGACCAGATAGATGCTCGGTAAAACCAGGAAAAAATGTTGGAAGTAACATTTAAAGTAACTAGTTACTTGTTTTCAAACAGCAACTAGTAATTGGTTACTTTTTTTGAGACAGTGACTAGTTACTTATTTGGTAACGTATTTAGTTAAAAAATGTAACTGTCACAACACTGGATACAATACAATTAAGATACATTTGATAACAGGTAATAAATAAAGTCATTCACAGTTTCAGAAAAAAAAAAGTTGGTCTGTAAACAAAATTTCTTAAAAGCACAAAAAATTACTAATTGGTATTATTGTGTTTTTTTTTGGGTACTATTATTATTATTTTTGGTGACGAATACAATTCAAATTTTTTTTTTATGCTAACTAGAAATTCTATTTACGGACGAAACCGAAACCGTGGCTCAAAAGGATTCCCTCACATTGAGAGAATTCATTCAATAACAAAAAATATAAATCGATAAAAAAGGCGCCGAAATGAAACCGTAGTGAAAACAAATGAAGATAGACAATAATTCAGAGTAAACCTCCAAGTGAAAAGTAAACAATAAATCGCATTTATTAGAAAGGATTCTTGAAAAATTATACACACACACACACACACACACTTTCACACATACACACTCATATTCAGTAAAAACCCCTCTGATGTTAACTTACTCTTCATACCCAGTCAAACAATGGTAAAGACGAGTACCTTTCGAGATGAATTGGGGGTAGGATCTTTGAGTACAACGTACAGTACGCTGAAGTAAAAATTTAGGAAATAATCAGTGGTGCAGAAAATACTTACATGATTTAGAGGATGATGGGACGTATGCGCACTGGGAACTGCTTCTTGAAGAAATATACTCAACGCAGTCTGTCAAAAGGAAAACTACTTAAATATAACGAAGTTATTGCAAATTATTAAAAACAAATACAGGGTGTTCAAAAAGAAACGCAACGCAACCTGAAACAGAAAGAAAAGAGTTAGGTTACAATGATATATATGAATTCTCCAATGGGTTGCTTTCTTTTGAGCACCCTGTATTTTGAAAATTCATTTATATATATATATATATATATATATATATATATATATATATATATATATATATATGGTGTCCCAGAAGTCCTGCCCAAAAGGCTATAATTATGTTGTACATTATGGGGCAAGAGGTTTGGACTTTTGACTCGTTATATATAAATATTTCACCTGCAGGCACAGTACATAGCTCTTACTGTGGTGTCTGTGAAGATAAGAAAATTCTTAAGCCTATTTTCAGATAACTGATAGATAAATCCGATATGCACGTAGGCCTTTGCTTTTACTATACAGCCAGTGAGTACACGGCACCTTACTATTCTCCCTCCCCCTCCCTCCCCCCCCCTCCCCAACAATAATCGACAGAAATGCAAACTTCCAACAAAAATAAACAAATGAAGCAAGATTCTATTATTATTATTATTATTAACTATGAAGATTATTTGTATCCGTCTCAAAAAATGAATTTTTAACCATGATGTTCAAGGACACTTTCTACCTTTCCGTTCAAACATTTCTACTAAGGATACAATTCTTGGTGCAGTTAAAATCCAGGAAATCTACTTAATTAATCTCTTCTATTACATAGGAACAAGTTTTATGGTATTAGAATGTCTACTCTATTTCGAGACTCCAAATGTGTGTGTGTGTGCGTGTGTGCACGCCTCAAACCTAGGCTGAATATTGTCTTTGGGGGTGGAGGAAAAAAAGCGCGATAAATTATTTCTTTATTTTTATACCTCTTCATTTGTAATCGCTTTCATATAAAACTTTTCATACTTTTTACTGTTTTAAATCCTAAGCTTCGCATTAGAAGAAGAAAACAAAAAACCGTGAGATTTTTTTTATCTTGAGACTCGTTTTAAAGATCTCAAAAGCTACTCGGAGTTTCCTCCATTTATACTGATAATTATATATAATTTAAACATTCAAACTATTGTCTGCAGCGTTACTGAAGGTTAAAACAATGAATTTTAACTGAATAACATGCCATGAAATTCTCTATTTTCAACTCATTACAATAAGGCGATCACTGACTTGACTGGATAAGCAAAGCGTCCACAGACTTTTTGGCCAAATTGTAAAAGGAAATACAGTATAAGAATTTTGACTTGAAATTATACGAATAATATAGAAATTTTATACCAAAATATAGGAATATTATAAGAATACCAAAGGGTATGTTCAAATATAGTACCTTATTTACCACCTTCATCATCATTCATCTCGCCTTTTTTTAAATTCGTATCATATTTGAATTCACAAAATAATATGAATTTAATACAAATTCCTTCACACAAAGTTAATAAATAAGGATAAAACATGTTTCATCAATATTTTGTTACACGTGTAACAAAATGTAGTTGTTGTCATATTTAAACAACCTATATATTACCATAACATGTAAATATAAGATACAATACCCAATATACTTGAAACTTATCATTACTTTCTGATAAACATGCAAATTTGCATCAGAATCATGTATAATGTAGTGTATGTATAATAAAAGGTGCCTATTTAGCAACTTTTCAGTGAATAAACTCGCAATTGCCGGCAGCAGAAATTAATTTTTTTTTTTTTTTTTTTTAATCAGATTGTTTCTGCTTTGATTTTGAGCCAAACTTCTTTGTTTCTGAGTGGCTTTTCGCAAGTTTTGTCTGACTGTTTTTTCCTTGGAGGCTCATGATCAGGGAAACTTTCACTTTTCTTTTCAAGTTGTTTATCTTTTTGTGTTCTAATTTTGTTTTTGTTCATGTCTTAATACTGTCTAGTTCCTTCCTGGCAGTTTCCTCCTTTCTTGGGCTGTGCAAACCATCATCTGAGCCACATATATATATTTTTTTAGGCAGGGCGAATGCCCACAAAAACGCCCACCCCACTATAGAGGAAAAGAGAGTCAAAAATCAAGATCCAAGGTTTTTGAACTGCCTAGACACTTTGTGTTTGAAAGATTGGAGGTCACAGAGAGGGGAAAGAAGGATTAAGGAAGATTGTTCCAGAGTGGAAAGATTGAAAATACCGATTAACCCTTGCCGATTAACCCTTGCGATAGAGAGTTGGACAGAAAAGGAATGAGAATGTGTCGAAAGTCTGGTACTGCGTGCTCTCCTTAAAGGAGGAGCCATGCAGTTAGATAGTTCAGAAGAGCAGTGTCCGTTATAATAGCGACAGTAAAGAAAGAAAGAGTGAGGCAACACTGCGGCGAAGAGAGAGGGAGTGAAGACAGTGAGTAAGAGGGGGGAGTTGATGAGCAGAAAGCCTTTGATTTCACCCGGTCAAGTAGAACTGTGTGGATTGAGCCATCCCACACATGAGAAGCGTACTCCATAGAGGGGAGGACAAGACCCCTGTACAGAGACAGCAACTGAGTGGGAGAATGAGTGAGAAATGCGGAGCCGGTACACACACGGTGACTTACACACCTAACCTCTTAGAAGCTGTTTTAGAAGGAGTATATGTGTGATCTTTCCAGGAAATATCACTAGAAAGGAAACGCCAAGAATGTTAAGAGGAAAGATTGAGTTGTGTATTGTTGAAGGTAAGATTGTGACGAGTAGACAGATCTGTCTGAAGATAGCAAGGAGTAACAATAAGAGCTTAGAGTTGTTTGTACAGAATGTGGTTCTGTGGTGCCTCTGTCTGAAACAGACGTGCAAGGTTTTCATGTATGAATTCAGCTTCATCAATATTGCTTTTGAATACCAGCACCTTGGAGCAGATTCTCTTGAAACATGCACTGCTTAGTAGATCTCTTTTGATGATCTGTCATTCAAAGATTTGAAGTACTTAATGGTAGGCCACTGTTCCAATATACGCTCTACTGCCAGTCCCACTAATAACCAACTTGATGGAACACATTTAAACAAAACATACCTAGCAATGTCCAGATCAGCTTGACACTTGGCGAAGTTCTCTCTTCTTGCTGCAGAATATTTGAAGAGAAGTTAGGTCTACTGCAAGTTCTTCAACATTACTGCCAAACACACTTCAGGACTTGCTAATTGCATTGTGAATAATGTGAATATTGCATGGCCCAATATCAATCATTCCTTTGTTTCTCTTGGTTTTAACATGAGACCGAACATTTCTCCAAATATTTTTGTTTTCACATCTAGGCCATCCGAACTTAATGTTAAAAGTTTGTTCAGCTTCAATTCATCTTCATTCATACTCTGCAAGATTTTTTCGCTAACCTCGTCACCAGCAGCATGCCCAAACAGAACAGATTTATAAAGTATACAAACCACCCTATCATTTGCACTCCAATATCTGATGTGCAGGTCCATTTGTTTTTCACCTGTGCTTGAATGTTTCCATCAAAGTGTAATGTGAATGGATACGAGGAACTGTTTACATCTTTAACCAATTTTTTACTAAAATAAGGTGAAAGACCATCAGTGATTAGGTATGATGCCTTTGACCTTCCTAGTGAGAATTCTTTAGCAATGGTGCTATCTGAAAAAACTGACCTGAATATCCATCACAATACCCAAAGCAGGGCTAATTCTAAGACAATTTTAGTGGGTAGGTTAAAAGTTTTTTTTTTTATTTGTGTTGGATCACAACACAAATCAAATGAAATGTATATGTTGATGTATATATACATATGGGGACAGATCTCAAGCAAAGAACTATAGACCAGTGTCATTGACGTCCCACCTCACCAAAGTATTTGAAAGAATAGTTAGAAAGAAAATTTATGATTTCTTGGAGACACTGGAAAGATTCAACGAAAATCTGCGCAGATTCCGATCAGGTAGATCATGCCTATCACAACTAATAGAACACTACAACATCTTAGATGCACTGGAAGGCAATGACAACAACGATGTCATATACACGGATTTTGCTAAAGCTTTCGACGAATGTGATCATGGTATAATAGCACATATGAAATATATGGGAAAAACAGACAAAGTGGAAAAATGGATCTACAACTTCCTCAGAGAACGTCTACAGGTCGTCAAAATTCAAGGTATATCATCATCAGAATCGGTAGTACGCAGCTCAGTACCACAAGGTACAGTACTGGCCCCACTCCTGTTCATTATCATGCTAACAGACATAGACAGCGGAATAAACAGCAACAGTATAGTAACATCCTTTGCAGACGATACAAAGATCAGGAGAAAAATCAGCGATGCAAAAGAAGTGGAGGCTTTGCAGAGGGACACGAACAAAATATACAAATGGTCAGAAGATAACATGACATTTAACACCGAGAAATTTCAGCTCTTGAGATATGGTAGAAAATATGAACTTAAACAGATTATATATTACGCTCCAGATAGACAGGAAATTCAGAGAAGCACGAAAGCGATCGATCTTGGGGTAATAATGCCCGATGATGCGAAATTCGAAACACAAAATCAGATAGTGATAAATAAAGCAAAAAGAGTCGCGGGATAGGTACTAAAGACGTTCAAAAGAAGGGATCAGTAATGATTCCCCTGCTAAAAACACTGATTATACCAGAACTTTAATACTGCAAAGTTTTGACGTCCCCATATAAAAAGGAAGAAACTAATAAACTAGAAGAAACTTGGAGATATTTCATAGCAAAGATTGATGGCTGCAAAGAGCTCAACTAGTGGGAAAGAGTACGTAAACTAAATCTGTACTCCCTGGAAAGAAGAAGAGAGAGGTACACCATAATCTACATATGGAAAATTACCGAAAAACTGGTACCAAACCTCAAACTAAACCCAATTACCATTCAAACAACGCTGGAATATAGGAAAGGCAGGATGTGTAGTGTTCCCAAATTAAAGGCCCGACAAAGGACCTCCTCAACACTGAAGGAAAATAGTTTGGTTGTCAGGGGGCCAAGACTTTTTAACCAGCTTCCAAAGGACCTCAGAAACGTTACAGGGGTCAAAGTTGAAGTCTTCAAGAGAAGACTAGATGCCTGGCTAGGGACGGTACCAGATGAGCCTGGTGTACCTGGCTATGTACGGTGGAGAGTGCAAGAAAGCAACTCGCTCCTCCACCAAGCTAGACCTAGAGGCGGGGCCACCAGCTTGATTTGTGAAGAGAGACCAACGCATGGAACAGCAACGAGGTTAACGAGGTATATTACTCATATATGCTCTTATTTTACTTTAGTAGGTGGGTGAAATCTTTGTACGTGGGCAAATGCCCACGTACAGAAAGAGTTCACCCACCTACTAAAATAAAATAAGAGTATATATACAAGTATATATGCATCAACATATACATTTGATCTGATTTGTGTTATTTGCGATCAAACACAATACAAAAAAAATAAAAAATTTAATTCACCCATTAAAAATGTCTTAGAAGTAGCCTTGATCCAAAGCCATCATTTTCACAAGCAATGTGCAGACGTCACTCGATTTCTGCTTTCAGTATTTCATCACCATGAAATGCATAAGTAAGTGTCGGCCTGATGCTGTTTGGTGTCCTTAGTATTTGTAAGTGTAACGCAACCTGTAAATTTTCTGCATTCGCCAAGCACCGAGGTCCCTGACCTAAAAACTAATAACTAATGAATAACTAATCATATTGGCACGTGATCGAACTGACATTGATCGAAACGTCTAGTTTCGATCACAGGCCACTGTGATGTATATTAATGAAAGGAGGAGGCATATAGTAATATAATAATAACTAATAATGGGGTGGGGTTTAATTCAGAATTCATCAGTGTAATGAAATGGTTGACCATCAATAAACTGTTTCTAAATATCAGTAAAACAAATTTCATAATTTTTACTAATAAAGAAATGTATATCTTGATGAACTTACTATTAATGAAATCGCCATAAAGGAGTGTACTGTAACAAAATTTCTTGGTGTAATGCTAGATAAGAGTTTGCAATGGAGTGATCATGTAAATTAATTATATCGCGAAAAAGATTTCGAGGAGCGTTGCTATAATGTTTAAACTTAGAAATGTAGTCCCTAAACAGGTTTTATTGACTAGCATACTCTTTTTTTTTTTCCTTTATATAACGTACTGCACCTTCGTTTGGGGAAAGTCCGCTAACAACGCATTAAAGGTATCTTTGTCATCCAAAAAAGAGCAAGGTTTATTATCTGATGCTGATTTCCTTGATCACTCGTGTGCATATTTAAAGAGCTAAAACTACTAAGACTCAATGATGTAATCAAATTGGCACATTTTATTTTTATTTACGAATGTTAAGGACAAAATCATTAACTTAAATGGGTAAATAGATATTTTGTAACACATCAAGAAATCCACTCGTATCAGACCAGAAAGAGATGAAAGCACGTTATACCTCAATTTAGATTGCCATCATCTCAAAAACTACCCATTTTCATCGGCTTGAAATTAGAGATGATTTAAATACTAGTATAAAAAATACTGTGGATGTAAATTCGTTTAAAACGAAGTTGAAATCCCGATTAATAATGGCATTCTAATAAAAATCTAGGATTAATGTACATTACTATTGTTTAGCCATTTCTCGTGTGTAATCTTGGATTAAAGATTACTTGCGATTGTCCAGTTCTTATTTCTCATGTATAATATTGATTTCTTTGTATGGTATAATACCTTCAATAATGACCTTGCATTTGTCAAATCAATAATGATAATTTAAGATTAATACATACTTTAACTATTAATAATACTTATTTATTTACTTCTTATTAATTAATAATAACTTTTTATTTTTAAAAGAGCCCAGTAAAGCCTAAAGCTTAAGGGCCAATTAAATAAATAAATAGTCAAGCTTTATTATTGATAAAGGTTATTCAATTCAATCAATTAATAGGCCGAGTGGCTTCGTGTTTTCGAAACATAATGTGATGTAATGTAGGGATTTCGTTTCTGGAATTATTTATTAGAAGTGTTTAATATCGAAACATTTGAATGATTGGGGTAAGTGGTAACAAAACAAAACAAAAAAGTATCGTGTGCTCTGCTGTGATAAACCTGCTACTGACAGACTTGAAGGAATTAGTTTTCCTAGTGATGAACTAAATCCACTAGCTTTCTGTTTACGTTTTACCCCTTTTACATACTACACTAATTGTTCCAGTTCTGTTTTGTCAGAGTAAAAAGTTTTGAAGCACGAGAAAAAAAATGTTTCATAGTCTCTCTGCCCTCTAGGCCACCAGCGTGGCGCCTCAGGAAATAGCCATTAGAATCTTTCAAATTTAGCCAATTTTCTTAAAATTTTGATTTGCCAGATGGCATATTTAAATAAATCTAGTAAATATGTAAAAATAACTATTCTAGCTATCCCTTTATCATATAAATCTGCAAAAAAGCAAGCTGTTAGTTTTCTGAAATCTCGTAGGTGTCTCGTTTCTTAGATACTTATTCTGTCTATAAACTGAAATAAAAGCGCACACACACACACACAGCTAGATTTGCTTTTAGATTTAAGCTTAATTCATAATTAATTAGTAATATTATACAGTATTCTAATGTGTGTTTTTACACAAAGACCTTTTCATCTACCAGTAATTATGCTGAAAATATAGGAATGTCAAAAAATATAGGAAGGCCCAAAAATTATAGGAATATAGAGGAAATATAGGCACTGTGGACACAATGGATAAGTAAGGTGCACACTCTCAGTAGAGTGGATTAATCACTGGCTATAATTTATAATCTATGAAGCTAGGTCTATTTCCGAGTTTGGAGTTATTCATCAAAATTTTTCTTATGATGTAGTTGTGAATGAAAATTAAGTTGAAGGTCTTCATTTGTTTAAATGTAAAAAACCTAGCATGGGTACTCGATATTCAAAGATTTATTGTTCAAAATCGCACTAAGTACACTATTAATTAACCTTTAAATAGCACTTTCCTATTATGCAAAAGTTAAGTGAAATTCATATTTTCTCAGTATACTCAAACGAGGTCTGGTTGTGACCACGGATTTGACGTCTTTCAAGACCAAATGAAATTATAACACTATTCTAGGCACTGTACTGTACGTTCATACGGAAAAGGGTCTTAATTGAACGTGTACGGCATCCGAATTACGGAGCTCATGGAAGAATTAAAAGATTTTTTATATTTCATTTGGTGCAAGTTGTTTAACCTCCTTTGCAACATTTAAAGTGGGATTCTAATCGCAAGTCGTTACATCATCTAGACATAGAGGATAGTCCCTAATCTAACTACCACCTAAACCCAACGTCGCTTAACTTCACTAATCGACGGGAAGCGGTGTTACGAGATTGTCGCGATGTACCCCTCACACGTAATGTGTATGAAATAAAACAAAGTGGTTCTTACAAATTAAAATTCATACCACAAATCGCTGTGCTACAAATGCATGCATGGATAAACGAGTATAAGGGTTCACTCACCAATTTTAAGGAATTACAATCTACTGTAGTATGAGACCTATAATTCGGAGAAAATATGGAATGATCCTAAAACCTATTTCGCAAGTTACTTAAAAATTAACAAGAACGTACAATCGATATCACATACGGTGAGAACTGGCTATATTAGACGTCTATCTATCATTTTTGTGGCATCACATAGTGATGGAATCTCTTCCAAACAAAATCATTAGAAACCAATCTTTTCATCCAGTAGGCTGAGGGACCCATCTGGTCTAAGTGAAATCAAATATGATAGTAAATGACTAATTACATCATGATGAATTGGTTTAAACCGTAGCTTGTTTGGTTTTTTTGATGGGAAAGGCCCACCCCCTTTCCCCCTTTTTCCTGTTCTTATGGAAATTTGAAAATTCTAAAAAAAATAACTAATTAAGCAAAATTAGCTACTGACGTTAAACATTTTCAGCCATTTTTTTAATTCTAGGACAGCAATACTAATTATTTAGTAATTTTCTTCTGACATAATTCTCTGCAGAGATGAAACAAAAAAGAAACCTATTACGCTAAAATGAAGGTCAGTTGTAACAATGAATCTATAAGTCTATAAGTCGGATGCCATTATTATTATTATTATTATGACAGTAAACCCCGTTGTACCGGATTTTAATGTATCGGAATTCGGCTTCTAACTGACCTTCTGGACCCGATCGGAATCATGTTGGTAACTAACGTACAAGTCCGATACATCCCAACATTAATTCACGTGGTTTAACCTGATACGACCATGCTGAGGTTAGGTCGCGTGTTGTTAAGGCTGCCCAGGACTACGCCTATTTTTGTGTTGTTAAGCGTTCTGTGATTGAAAACATGGCAGACAAAAGTAGTAGAGGTGGTACAAGTGCCAAAAGTGTAGTGGTGGTGCAAGTGCCAAGAGTGGTAGTGATGGTGCAAGTGCCAAAAGGTCCAGAAAACATCTCGGTATTGCGCAACAATACCCAGTGCCTACGGTCTCGTGCAAGTTATATGTTTAGTAAAAGTAGCCCCAATAATATCATAAAAAGTAAAAGACAAAACAATAAAATACATAAGTGACCAGAAAGTGGCCTTTCCACCTCAAAAAAACTGATACGTGAACGAATGGGAAAATCAAAATGTTTCTGCCACCCAAAGTCGCCTCCCTGTTGCAGCCCGTAGATCAGGGAATCATCATATCTGCCAAGGGATTATACAAGAAGAAGCACCTGGACCAGTGTTATGTGCCTGCTGATGGCTGGAACGCTGTTCCTGTGGACACCCTACGGCGTGTCTGGAACAAGGTCCTTCGGAAGCCTGAGAAAGAGCCTAACTTTGAAAATTTCAGCCAGATTTCGTTCGTCTTCAATCAAGTTGGAGAAAACCTTCAGGTGGAAGAAGTTCAGGGGTGGGTGAGGGAAGATGCTGACTTGCCTATCACTACTTCACTGACGAGGAGATAACCGAGGTGTCCAGGTCCTACAAACATCTGGAGAGGGAGCTGAGGAAGATGATGATGATCCCAAGAGTGACCTACAGCGAAGCCCTGCCAGCCACTGCCGTCCTCCTCAGGTTAACTGATCAGAAGAATACCAGGAAGGTCAATTCCTGGTATGGGTCAGTAAGGAGGATTCGCTTTGACCAAATTAAACTTCAGCGGGACTCGCTCCGTCAACCAAGGATCGACACCTTCTTCAAGCCTCAGCAGCCCCCAAGGAAGAATAGGACGGAAAGTGAGCAGTCAACAGGAAAAGTTCCAACTACTCCCCCTTTTCCGACCAGGTGGTGGTCCAAATTACTCATAAGCCGCCCCAAGATATTTTTGCTTTGGATCCGGAGTAACCACTGCTGCTCCTTGACCACCTCTGGCCTGCGTGTGTATGTGCGTGCATGCGACCTACAGTAACATCTGATCATCACTGGACGAAGGTAAGCTCATAAATCAACTTTGCGTTCCAAGGGATATTATTCGGAAACTAACGTACAAGTCCGATACACCTCAACATTAGTTCGAGTTTGCAATGTAATGGACTTCGGCTTCTAACGGATCAACCTTCCTCTCAGTTAGTCCGTTAGAAAGTGGGTGTACTGTAGTCACATACGAAAATTTACACAAATGCTCGACCTACTTGGGGATTTATGACACACACACACGTGTATATATATAAGGGAAATTGAGACTGAAAAAATGGAAACTAGTATTTCTTTCTAAAGAAAACAAAAGTTTTGGCACCCTTCAAATTAGTAACTTGAGCATCTTCAGGGAGATCAGAAAGAGTGCTTTTGTATAGACTGAAGAATTTTTTCTTGTTGGAGGAATTTTGTCAAGAAGAATGATTATGGCTACCAAAGGAACGAATCCAAAAGATGGTGGAAGGATACAGGAGGCGTCTCCTGTGTTGCAATCCTGAGAAAACAATATCGTTATCCATTTTTAGTGTGTTGTTGTTGTTGTTGTTGTTGTTGTTTAGCCGATCAGCTCACCCTGATCGAGCAAGCCGGCGCGGCGGCACGCAGGTAACCGATCGCCCTCTCCGGAGTGAACCAGAGGTTCAGCGCACTAGTGATGTTGTGTTGTGTTGTGTTGTCAAATTAACTGCACTTATCGTTTATCTTAAAATATATGGTAATATATTTTTTATACATATTACGCCCGAGTATTTTTTTTACTTCTCTGGACGCATCACAATTCATTTTAAATAATTTGGTACAGAGGCCTAAACTTATGCATGGTAATAATAATAATAACAATAATAATAATAATAATAATAATAATAATATATAATAATAATAATATCTATTTGTTTATTTACTTGCAACATTACAGAATTCCTTCTTCGTTTGACAGAAAATTTTTCACGACCGGAGGAAAAAGCAAGTCGTGAAATTAGAGAACGCGAGTTAGAACAAAGCATGAGAACGTAAACAACAACCTTCAGATCAGTTGCACCACCGAAAGGTCCTCTGCAACCAGTATAAGAAACGTCCCCAATGTATACAAAATCTCCTACCAGCATATCACAGTCACTTGGGTTCTGCTCCCTTCGCCCGACTTTCGTTCGTTCGTTCTACCTTCGATTCTTGCTTTTCATTCAACATGAACCTCACTGTTGCAAACCTGCAATCTCTCCAATCCCGTGCAACCTCAGTCGTCACAACATTATCCTAGTAGGCTCCACGTCACTGAAGTACTGAAGCGCTTGCGTATCTCCTTTGTGCCCTTTGTACTCGTATTATTTGTATTCAATTTGTGTGTGTATTGTGACTGCAAACAGAGGTAATTCAAATCATAGTTTCCTTGTCTTTGTACTATAAAGCTATGCCCAAAACCTAGAGATAGCTTGGCAGACCTTACATAACGGCTCAACCATCCAGCATTCAGTCCGGTCCATGCCAGAGCGGATTCGTGCAGTACGTAAACACAAAGGTCGTCACTGCAAAAAGTGACGGATGCTAAAAGACAAGAAAGGAGAGGTACCACACATAATGTATTGTTATTCAATAAATCTTTGGACACTAAGTACAGAGTATGTTTTATCTCTTTGGATGTTTGTTAACACCCTCACAGAATCAGAAGAACGGGTGTTTCAACTCTTTTGGCCATAGCTTTACATGATTATATATATATATATATATATATATATATACACACACACACACCGGGTGTGTATAAAGTAACGAGAGTAGAGAGACAAATCCGATTTGAATTATATTGACGCTAGTCAATTTATTACATGTACTTTATAGCAACTGTATATTCGATAGTAAGGTTTATAAGCGGTGTTGAAAATGTTTTATAAATACTCTTGTGGTGACTGCACTCCATCCTATATTGGCTTTACGACTCACCAACCAAACAAGTGAGGGAAGATAAGCATACAGAGGATTCAGTCGTCGTTCCAATAAATTAAACGAACAAATCCTAATCCTCCCATATTCGATACATCAGTTAAATTCTAAAACAATTTCTCACTAAACTAAAGTTAAGTCATTATTTAACCTTCTTAAAAACCATCCATTTTGTAAAATAAACCTGACGAAGTACTGGGTGATCCAGATAAATGGGACCCATAAAAAAAAGCCAAATATTCTTAATATTTAATTCCTTTCATAAAAACTATATATCATTCGAAAGAGTAGAGTTACAAGTTTATTATGAAATATTTATTTTTTAAAAATGACTCCTTTCAAATGTGCTCCATTAGTTGCCAAGCATTCCAGTGTTCTCGCTTGTAAGTTCTGCATCACTTTTGCAAGTGCGCGCGGTGGTATGGCCTGTATCTCATTTGTGATGGCGGCCTTCAATTCTTGCAAGGCCGTTGGGTTATTTCTGTAGACCCTACTCTTTAAATATCCCCAGAGATAATAATCTAAGGGAGAAAAATCAGGAGACCTTGCGGGCCATTCAACGTCTCCAAATCTTGAGATTAACTCGCCTGGAAACGTTTGACGCAAAACTGCCATGCAGTTCCTCGTGGTATGGCAGGTAGCTCCGTCTTGTTGGAACCAGTGGTTTTCTAGACAAAGATCTCTTAATTTAGGAATAAGGAAATCGGTCAACATTTTTTCGTAGCGATCACCATTTACAGTGACCGTGTTTCCGGTGGAATCCTCGAAAAAGTACGGCCCTATGATCTGAGATGCAGTAAGACCACACCAAACAGTTACACGCTGACTATGCAACGGGACTTCGGTAATATTCAATGGATTTTCTGTTGCCCAGAAACGACAATTTTGTTTGTTTACAGTTCCATTCAAGTGAAAATGGGCTTCGTCTGACATAATCAAAGTTGTTAGAAAATTGGTGGTGTCATTTACCTTCTGTTGGATCCATTGACAGAATTGTCGTCTTCGTGCGAAATCTCCATCGTTTAGTTGTTGCACTGTTTGAATTTTATATGGAGAGAGCATTAAATTTTGCTTGAATATACGGTGTGTTGTTGTTGTTCCATATCCAACTCCTAACAGCTGAGAAGCACGTCTGATGCTTATGTTAGGATTATCCTGTACAATTTCATGAGTTCTGTTAATGATCTCGTCTATCCTTGCTGTACGCACTCTTCCAGTTGGTTTTCTTTTTCCAATGCTGCCAGTAAGGGAAAAATTTCTGACACACCGACGGATTACTTTCTTAGAAGGTGATTTTGACATCTGAAAATTTGTCTTGAAAGATCTTTGAGCTGAAACTACACTTCTTCCATGCTCATAATATTGCTCAGTTATGAAACGCAGCTGTTCCACAGTCCATGCAGTCATCTTGAAGGGTTAGTTTTAACTAACACTTTTATTTTGTTTTTTATCTTGTATTGTATTGTCAAAACCTATACAATCCTGTACAAACTTGTAACTATCCTCTTTCGAATGATGCGTATGATTTTATAAAAGGACTTATACTTTAAGAGTTACAGGGGTTTCTTTTGGGTCCCATTTCTAAGGATCACCCTTTATTATATCTCATTTCATAATTTACACGAAATAATTTCTCGACCACCTATTTCTCCCAAACACATCAATCAATCAACCAACCAACCAACCAATATAACTCATCACTCTAATTCAGGGGTCACGAATAGGCGTACCGCAGCATAGATCCGACCCCCGACAGTTTTTATACGGACCGCCACGAATAAATGTTTATTCATTATTTTGCTAAAATGGTGAGTAAATACGGCAATACATTAGAAATTTTCAAAATTAACCAAGGCCAAATCACTTGCATTAAACCCTACAATAATTTTTAAATAATACATTTAAAAATAATTTGATTTCGATAAAATAATGTCAGCCGCATTACTTACAAAAAAAAGTAGCGAACTTTAGAAAATTAATTGGTGATCTATGCACTAACAACAACGCATTTTTGTCCACCAAACTACAGGGTGTCCCGTAAGTCTGGACCCATAGGGATTTATAATATATTTTTTTATTATGTTGCAGGTAAACCATGTCACTGACTAGAGAGGAGAGAGTTCAAGTTATTTTGCTGGTCGGGACCCGCAGTCACCGGGAAGTGGCCGAAGAATTCAACAATATGCATCCAGACCGCGCACCAATCACACACAGATGAGTTGGCAAGTTGATATCCAAATTTAAGGAAACTGGATCCGTAGCTGACAAGCCTCGCAGAGGACCTTCAAGGACTGTTACGGAAGACGAAACCAGTACCAATGTGTTGGCTAGCTTCGCTGTCAGTCCCAAGAAGTCACTTCGACGCATGTCCAACTGGGACTATTTTGTAATTTTATTAATTTTGCCCTATGGGTCCAGACTTACGGGACACCCTGTATAACAAAATAGCATTTAACTCGTGCAAAAAACTTTACTTTTTTCTACGTGAAAGTCAAAATATGAAAATAAAAACCCACTCTAATAGACAGAGTTTATTTCCACAACAGTTTCGATGCCCACTGGCATCCTCCTCGGGTGGATACAGAAGGAGGATGCCAGTGGGCGTCGAAACTGTTGTGGAAATAAACTCTGTCGATTAGAGTGGGATTTATTTTCAGCATTTAACTCGTTTACTTAAAAAGTTAGCACGCAAATGTATTGTAATATTTGAAGTGATTTTTATTTCAAATATTTTAACTTCCGTTTAACATCTAATTTCTGACCTTCTGGGATTAATTTTGAGGATTTCGAGGAGGAGACTGTAGACACCATTTGACAGACGATAGGAAGTGCTGGAACTCCCGTTTCTCCTGTGACTGTCCTCCTTAGCTGATCTTTTAACGTGTCTCATCTACCCTATGAGCAGTCCAGCATGCTCTCAAACACACACTTCTCTCCCTATTCCTCACTACATATACATGCGTCTTACACAGTACATAATCTTTTCAAAATTAAAAAAAATGGCATCAACTTCAAGAACCTCCGAGTCCCCTGGTGAGGGGACCATAAATGTCCCCACTTCTGCCCCCCACTGCCTATACCGGGAACGCAGACCGGGGCAGCGGGGCTGGATCTGCTACAGCTCATTCGAGATGTTCTGGGCCTCTGTCTGATTTACTTTTCTTAAACTTCTGCAACATTCGTGGCCTTTTCTAAAATTTTCAATCTGTTGAACACCACCACCTCTACTCCTCTAAACCTCATCTTTTTTCCTTGCTGAAACTCAGGTGTCTGGGATCCCTTTTCTGTACCCTCCTCCTTTCTCAATACTCAATTTCACTCCAAAGGTGGATGTTGCATATAATGATATACTCGTATGTACGCATGTACCTAACTTGTTCTGGCATTCCCGAACTCGAATCTTCCAAATTCTATACCCTCTGGCTACGGCTTACATGCCAATCTCAAACTAAATACATCTGCGTTGTTTCCTTCCTCCTAATTCTACTGACTATCCAAAATTCTTTGACTACCTCACTTCTGAAGTGGAATACATTCTACTCCGCTCTCCCTTTGCTGAAATCTCCATTTTAGGATATTTCAATGTTCACCACCACCTTTGGCTTTCTTCCCATTTCACTAACATCCCTGGTGAACTAGCTTACAACTTTTCTATCCTAAATGACCCGGAGCAGATTGTACAGCACCCTACTCGTATCCCCATCGCCTTGGAGATAGGCCCAACATTCTGCATTTATTTCTTACTTCTTATCGTTCTTCTTACTGGGAAACTTTTTCTCCAGTGGGTTCCTCTGACCACAATCTTATATCTGTTTCCTTCCTATCGCTCCAATTCGGCCTTTGGATTCTCCGAAGAGGAGGGGCCTTTGGCACTTTGGCGCTGCTGCTTGGGAGGCCCTGAGGTAGTAGTACTGTGATTCCCCATGGAATGATTACTGCTTCCGTGGCCAAGACCATTCCGAGTGTGGTGAGCGCATCACGGAGGTGATTCTCTCCGGCACGGAGGTGTATACACTCAGGGCCGCATTTAGGGGGTGGCGCACCGGGCAAATGTCCAAGGCCCCGCGCCCGATGGGCCCCGCAAATTTTAATTGAAAAAAATTAAACGTCACGTATTTGCCATCTGCGACGAGTTTTATTTTTTCCGGCAGGCGGCATGGCATCAGGCACTCTAATATCCGCTTTGGTGTTTAATTTGTTGTTCTTGTTAGTGTTACTCATTTCTAATGTTGTTACTAACTACTACTTGTTTCTGTCGCAGATTCATCATTTATGCTCTTATTGTTGGCATTGTAATACGTACAACATGGAAACGATCCGTGACCGGGATCGAAGGAGGAAATATAAACCCGGTAGTGAAAAGCGTAAGGATAAGAAGCGCAGAGAAGTTTGTTGCGACGGTGCCGAAACTGACTAATTGGATTAAATCATCAGCAACTAAGTCAGCCCCTTCAGCATTCCCACCAGCTGCCTCCGCTACTTCAGCAGCTACGTTTTCAGAAGACGCGTCTACGTCAGTGCGTTCAGCAAGCCCAGCAGCTGCCTCCACTACTTCAGCAGCTGCATTTTCAGGAGACTCGTCTACGTCAACCCCCTTCAGCAGGCCCACCAGTTGCCTCCGCTACATCAGCAGCTACGTCTTCAGAAGACCCGTCTACGTCAGTGCGTTCAGCAGGCCCACCAGCTTCAGGACATGCAATTAATGACATTGGTTTGTGGCCACAAGTGCTGACCGATGACTTTAGAGAGTTCTCGATAGAGCGGGGAACATCAGATTGCCGAAATTATGACAGCGACTTCAGTAACTCTTCAACTACTGAAAGTGGTACAACACGCCGATGTACGAAGACATTATTTGTTAAGAAACATAGCCTGACGAATGAGAGGATTGAGGTGTCATGGCTGTGCTATTCTGAGTCCACAGGCTGTGTTTACTGTTTTGTCTGTAAATTAATGTCGAGGGCGGACAGCAAGTTCACAATCGGGTTCAACGACTGAAGCATGGTAGACAATCGGTCGAAGCACACGGAAAATGTGAGCAACATATGGAGTCGATGAGATATTTGTTGGTTAGAAAGTCTGTCTCCGGCCGTGTTGATTCGAAACTGGTGAACCAGTTTGAAAAGGAGTGCAACTACTGGCAGGAAGTTTTGCGACGCTGTGTTGACGTTATCAAGTATATCACGTCACGAGGACTAGCAATTCGTGGACACGACTCCCGTTTCGGTTCACCAAACAACGGCAACTATTACGGAATTTTGGGACTTTTAAGTAAGACAGACAGTTTTCTAGCTGCGCATATAAGCGAGCATGCCAACAAAGGTAGCGGACACACCTCGTATCTCTCTCATTTCATTTGCGAGGAACTCATATTGTTGATGGCCGATAAAGTACTTCAGACGATTATCCGAGAAATCCAGCAGTCAAAATACTACTCTCTATCCGTCAACTCTACGCCTGATGTTTCCCACACCGATCAACTGTGCTTCACCGTCCGATATGTGGTTGAGTCTGGGTCCGTCGAGAGATTTCTACATTTCATACCTATGAACACACATACAGGGAAAGGAATCGCCGACGTGGTCCTCAACTTTCTGGAGACGCATGGCATTCGAATTGGAGACTGCAGAGGACAGTCCTATGATAACGCAAGCAATATAGCAGGGAAATACAACGGCGTAAAGAGCCACATCAAGTCAAAATCTCCGTATGCTGAGTTTGTGCCATGCATGTGCCACTCACTAAATCTTGTCGGTAAATCAGCAGCCGTTGAATTGTTTATGCTCATTCAGAATGTCTACACGTTTCTCGTCTCCACGACATACCGATGGCGTCGACATGTAGAGGTTCTCGATAGTAGTTCCCGTAGTGAGAAACTAAAGGTCGACAAAGGTCTCTCCGATACTCGCTGGTCAGCCAGATCAGATGCCGTCCAATCTTTAACCGAAGGCTACGCCGAGAATATCGTGGTACTGGATGAGCTAGCAGCAGATACCAGCCAAACTGCGGAAGCCAGGATCGAAGTCAGGGGATTGTCTAAACAGCTTCAACAACTCAAAACAGCCATTTTATTGGTTTTATGGAACACTATTCTTGAACGATTTCAAAAAACGAATGCATCTCTGCAAAAACAAGGAATGTCGTTAGACTCAGCCACCCTCTTGCTGAAATCACTACTGCAATTTGTTGAAGATCTCAGATCAAGATTTGACGAATTCGAGGACTAGGGCATCGGAAAGTGTGGTCATCGAGTATACAAGGAATCGACTCAACGCTCAAAGAAGAGAAAGCGCCATCATGACGAAAACGGAACTGCCGAAGATACGAACCTGACACCGAGAGATTCATTTCGGACCACTGCATTTCTACCGATAATTGATAAACTGTGTACCACTCTGAACACTCATCTAGAAGCGTACGCTGTCCTGCAGAAAAGATTTGGATTTTTGTATTTCCTTCTAGTTCTGGATATCGACAGTCTTCGACGGTCAGCTGAACATCTAGTAGAATGCTATCCGGCTGATCTGGAGAAAGAGCTGGTAACAGAAGTTGTGCAGTTCGCTGCCCTAATGAAACTCGTCGAAAGTGAAACAGAATCCCAGACGGAACGTGAAGACATGTGCCACAGATTTTATCGGCATATGAACACAAACGAACTGAAAGGAACATTCCCAAACATTGAAATAGCAATGAGAATATACCTGTGTATGTTTGTCACGAACATACGTTTGTGAACGTTCATTCTCGAAACTCAAACTGATCAAAAATTACCTTCGCTCCACAATGGGCCAGGAGCGCCTTTCGTCCCTGGCGCTGTTGAGTATAGAGCATGAGGTGTTGCAGTCGGTGAGTTTCGAGGACACAATCACGCAGTTTTCCAAACAAAAAGCCAGGAAGCGTCCTATGTAATATTCATTACAAATTTACACACTATCTACAGTACAGTAAGCTGTACAGTTTAGCTGTTTATTAAGTGCATTACAACTGTGTAGCTGTTTATTAAGTGCATTACAATAACTGTGTAGATGTTTATTAAGTGCATTACAACTGTGTGGCCTACTAGTGTAGCTGTATACACTGTATGTGCACTACACTGTATGTGCACATAGTTAAGTTATAGTCTTTAATATCACATTAATAAGCCGAATGGCTTCCGCATGTGTGTTTTGTGTGTGTTAAAAAAATATATCTGTTATGTGCATTACAAAATATTGTCATTCATTAACACTAAAATAATACATCCCGAGAAATAGTTTGCCCAAGGCCCCGCACACTGTAAATGCGCCGCTGTACACACTCCCTATTCTATTCCTACTACCATTGCAAAGAAACCTTGGTTTAACTTTACTTGTCCTACTGCTATCCACAACAGAGAAGAGGCTTTCAGAAGGTACCGTCGCTACCCAACTCCTGACTCTCACTCAGCATATACTTTTGCCTGGAATTGTCTAAAATCTGTTCTTTGACCCACTAAAAATTCCTTAATCCGACAAAAATGTGAAAATCTATCCTATTCTAATTCTTCTAGCTCTTTCTGGCATCTAGCTAAGAACCTCTTCAACAACTTTACTTCCTCTTCTTTCCCTCCTCTTTTCAGGTTGCCGTCTCTCCTCCAAACAAAGCTGAACTCTTCGCTCAAACTTTCGCTTACAATTCAACCTTGGACGATTCCGGTGCTGTTCCTCCATCTCCTCCCCCTCTAACTTTATTATGTCTGAAATTAGAATCTCTTCTAAAGATGTTTTTTCTGCCCTATCTGAGCTCAACTCTAGGAAGGCGTACGGCCCTAATGGTGTTCCTCCTGTTGTTCTTAAGAACTGTGCTTCTGTGCTGACACCCTGCCTGAGCAAACTCTTTCGTCTTTGTCAGAGCTGGGCAGTAACGCGTTACAAGTAACGACCGTTACGTAAAGCGGTACTTTTTTAGTAAGGTAGTGGTAACGGCATTACATTTCAAATCAATAACTCTTTCAGTAACGACGTTACTTTTTTTAGGGAAATACATTCGTTAGTCGTTACTTTTTTATCGTAGCTCGCAATTAATTTCTTTCGATCCTCACTCATTATTCATTAACCGTTAAAAATTTGTCCCTTCTCTATGAGCGAGGTGTGCGTGTTAGCCGTTGGCATGCTGGCAGCCTACCCCCATCCACCCTCTCCCCCTACACTGACAGCACTGTTCAAGTAAAAAGGCGAAGAACATTGGAGCAGGGACGGACCTAAGTTCAACAGAGGTTTCGTCATTCCTCTCATCTGGGCCTTCACGGCACGTTAGCTCTGCATCCTTCCCATCCACTAACTTTAAAAATATGTTTATTAAACTTAACACTCCTATACCATCTACTGCCGCTGTTGAGCGGGTTTTTTCAGTAAGGAAGGATATACTGCGTCGGAAACGAGGCTCGCTCTTAGATGCAACTTTTGAGAAGCTTGTTTTCTTAAAGGCCAATAAAGATCTTTTGAATAATAGTTCTTAAGTTTGTATATTTAGTTAATAAATGTCAATTATCAATGCCATGCACAATAACTCATTTGATTCATTTCTTTAGTATTTCGTATTATTGTTTTGCAAAACTAAACTTTCCTGGTATATTCTGGCATTAGTAAATTATAGTAGTATAGCCGCAACATGTCGGACAGCAAATGGATCAATTTGAAAATTTCCCCCTCACCGTCCTTCATGGCGGTCCTCCACCGTCCTTCATGGCGGTCCCTCCTTTATGAGGTGTCCTTCATGGTCCTTCAAAAAAAAAAAAAAAAAAAAAAAAAAAAAAAAAGGGGGGGTGGGGGAAATAATAATAATAAATTTAAAAAATAAATTTAAAAAATTAAATTTTAAAAATTAAATTTTAAAAATGATTCGTCTTCACCTTCCTTCAAAAAAATTTAAGAAAGGATTGAGCCTCGCCTTCCTTCTTGAAAAAGTCCTTTCATGAGACAAACAAGAACAAACATGCAAAAACATACATACATTCGAGTACTTCCTGTTCAGGCAAATTCCGCCAGACAGTAGAAATGGAAACGAATATCTGAAAGGTTTTAATAAGCCTAACCACATTGCGCATCAACACATCCAATTTTCAAATGTTAACAAATTGCGAACAATACATAAATGAAAATCAGAGTGATCATATTTTAAACCGAATACAAGTTCTTTGTTTAAGATCTGCATTATGAAAAATAAAATGAATATTTATCATTTTAATTTAAATAAATTAATTTCTCTCTTTTTTAAGGGAAACTGGCTTATTTTCAAACGAGATGACCTTCAAATACAATATATACATATAGTACACACGCATATTTGTTTATTTACTTTTAAATATGTAGTTTTCTGTTATTTACATCGCTATATACCATTACATTCACTTTCACATGCTATCTTCTGGTATATGAACTAATAATTTTACCGTTCATCAAATTTCGTTAAAAATTACATGTGTTAAAAAGAACATCAAGTTGCGTAACGATGCTTTAAACTAAATCACCAAAGTTGTTTTCCTCCTCTAAACATCCGCTTAAATATTATTACTAATATTGATTTATTGTTATTATTACATATATATGTACACGTGTTAAGAGTATTTAAATTAAATATATTGATTTCAATTCCCTTCGTAATAAAAGCATCTGGCAACTATACCCCAATCTTGCTATATATTTCTCTCAGTAATGTTTTCAGGTTGTTAAGTTTAACTTTCTTCTAAAGACTATTAGTTGATACTAATCTTGCTATTATTATTATTATTATTATTATCATATATATATATATATATATATATATATATATATATATATATATATATATATAACATCCAAATAAGTAGGTTCGGGTAAAAAAATTTCTTATTAGATGCAATTAAAGAAAACGGGATGTCGAATTTGTGTGGGTTGTCATTTTTAAATAGATGCAGCGGGAAATAGGTACTGAAAGTTGAGAGATTTTTCATTAAGAACCTTTCTACTTGTAGTTATAGTTAGGACTATTCACATTACTTTAATTATCATTTCTCTAATTTAACGGCTGTTCACAATTCCTCATAATTCTCATAATAAACGTATTTGTTTTCACACCAGTCAGGCCACTGCTTACATCAATCACACAGAATGTTCATGCTTATTGTTTTTGTCATTAGCTGTACCAATCATGTCTTTACAGACTGAAGCCTACCGTTATACAACGTTTAAAATCTTATAATTTAATACTTTATGATATCAGATCTCGTATAAAAACATCATTTTCTGTACAAATGGCCACAAAATACTTTCAATCATAATAATGTACTCATAGAACGCACCATACGCTTTTCACTTGTATTAAAAACGTAAAACTGAAAGTTGTATCATCACGCGATATTCGATTCTGCAATGGCGTAAGCGAGCCCTAATATTTAATTTAAAATTATTTAACAGATCATTCGAGGGAACTGTACATCGATCTCATTATAACTTCTGACTCATAATAACCCGCTATGCATATTTACAAGAGTCGAATTTATATATATATATATATATATATATATAAGGAGTTTGTATGTGGCATTCCAGCAGAAGGCAGGAAGTGCCTGAACCCTGTTTCTCCCATCACTGTCCTCTTCATCTGGCCTTTTTACATGTCACGTCTACCCTGTAAGCAGTCCAGCATACTCTCAAACACGCGCTTCTCACTATATCCCTTACTACACACGCATGCATCTTACACACTACACAGTCTTTTCAAAAAAGGTGTAATTTCAATAGTTTCGGAGATTCGCGATTGGCCCCTCCTTCCTGCCTGCATCGTATATAGTACCAAGCAAGTCTCTCCACAGTTTACAGGTTTCCTCATTGTCTAAAATTTATAAAGTTCTCTCTTATTGTTTTCCTTATTGTAACGGACATCACAACCGAATTTAAATAGTATTTAAGTATTATGTCGAGCAACATAGCTAGATAACCCTGCCACAGCCTAGTTTCTTTGCATAATCATGAAACATGAAACAAGATTTTATATATATATATATATATATATATATATACACACGGCAAAAGTAGTTTGAAGATTTATTCCACCACACGGCTGATTATAATTATACACTTTAGAGGAGTTTGCAAATTGCATATACTTAGACAAAAAGTATTAGATCTTATGATGATTTCATGTCATTATCAGCATGCTTCACTGTCCTTTCAGTCATTGTGACCGTAGAACGTACCAGAACTATGGTCTTGACAAACCACAATGTGTTAAATTTAAATATTGACTTATTGTTATTATTACATATATATGTACACGTGTTAAGAGTATTTAAATTAAATATATTGATTTAAATACATTTCGTAATAAGAGCATCTGGTAACTCTACCCCAATTTTGCTATATGAAAATGAAAATGAAAAGGTTTATTGGCAGACTATAGTCCATATGGCAAATATTATTAATACAATGACAGTTCATACACTAAGGGTAGAAATATATACAATTGATTAGAAATAATACTGCACTGTCGAAGTTAAGTGGAGCTACAGACAGACAGACGTTTTCGTACCAAGAAGTCCATAGCTTAGGCCTTAGGATAAATGGCAGGACTCATGGATAGCTTGGATGATCGGGTTGGTTGATTTTTTAATTCTTTGCATTAGAATGTGTTGAGCACGTCTTGTTACCTCCGGGAAGCTCGGGACATTGCGGGTAGCAAACATTTGCGAAGCTGAGCATCTCGGGGGTAATTTATGTAAGAGTCTAAAAGAACTGTTGTACAGCAAATTTAGGGTACTGCCAGAACCTTTTTTATAATTCACCCAGAGCTGCAGACCGTATATATTACTGCAGAAAGTACGAAAGAGTGTGTCTTTAGCTTCACTTGTACAGAAACGAAAGCTCCTTATGGTCATATTCGCTTTAGCATACAGGCTTCGAGACTGTTTTCTTATATCCGAGTCATCACTCAAGGAGCTGGTAATAGTTTGACCCAATTACTTAAACTCTTGTACTTCCTCAATTACTTCACCATTCATTTTAAACCTTATGTGAAAAATGCTCTGTATCAATTGGTCCACAATTAACCCACCCCTTATATCCACAGTCTAACTATAGAGTAGATTAAGTCTAGCCTTGTAGGGGTCAGCCTAGAGATTCCGGAAATGGTCCAGAGCGGGCAGATAAATTGAGGTCCACAGTAGGATTCCTCACCAAATTAGGTTAGGGCAATCTACCTTCACCTTTGTTACGCTATGAGTTGATGCTAGGTCTTAGGCCACAATGTAGGCCTAATTTGTCTGACCCAGCTTAATTTACTGCGTTTACTTCTAACTGGGTTAAAAACACAATTAGTCACTTACTACTAGTTATTAGAGACCCTTTTCCCCTTTTGTTTAATTGTTGAGAGCGTACTTGCTGGTGGGGATCTTTTTTCCGTTGTTTGTTCTTCCCCCTTCCCTCGTTCCGTCTTGTAGCCCCGTTCCTCGTTTTCGTTCCCCCTTGTCCACCTTTTCGCTGGGCTTTTTCCACCAGCGACCTCTTGGTTTTTTTGGTTGGTTGATCGGTAATGTATATCTTTACCGAGCACGCTCTTGTCACACAGTATATAAATACTAGTGTGGAGAATAACTCTGGTGAGCAACCAATTGGTTTCATCCACCCAGTTATTGACATAAAAGGAATTTAATAATTGTTCGATTAACTACCTACCTACTCAGTGAACCATTTTCGTTACATCCCAATACCCACACATCAGTTTTCCATATACTGGGGGCCCCGGGAGATAAAAATTTTGGTGTCAATGTCACCAATTTTTATGTCTGAGTATAGACTAGCTAACTATTTGACTGTAAATGCCTGTTAATCTGATTAACAGTGACTATCCTCACCATCTCATGGAGAAGATGTAGCATTTAATTAGAAGAGAAAATATACATCCATAAGATGAAACTGTCTATGGTCTTTACCATAAGAAAAGGAAAAGTGAAAGTTAGAAGATAAAATTACAATTCCAGCATCTATTTTTGTTGTAAAACTAGTCGCGCCTTTAATGCTGTTTGTCGCTGAGGTCATGTGTCTGTCAATGTTGTAGTAGGATGCGTTACCACTCCTACTGTCAAAGGAATAGTTACTGGAAGTTCAGTGTCTCCAGTTGTTACTGGCGGTGGAGAAGGTTCTCCAAAGTCCATTGTTTTGGGTCCAGGCTCTAAGGGGTACAAAAGAGAAATGTCTCTTGTTGTGTCACCCGTTGAAGTCCTTAATTTGACCACTCTTGTTACCCCGTCTGCCCCTGGTCTGAGTTCTAAAACTCTAGCCAGAGGCCAGTATTGTCTTGGAGTACTGTCATGTATGAGAACAAGGTCCTACCTTAATTGTGTCAGACCAATCCTTCTTAGTCATTTGGTTATGTCTCTCCCTTA
>JAJOZX010003175.1:495000-543082 GCA_023014485.1 Bathynomus jamesi | reverse complement strand
TTGATGGTGTTCATGATGATTCCATTGTAACGTTCGCATTGCCCGTTTCCTTGGGTGTACGGCGTTGTGCGACTAGTCGCGATACCATGTTTAGTTAGGAACAGTTTTAGTTCCGAAGACATAAACGATGTCCCTCGATCTGTGTGGATGTAAGAGGGAGTTCCGAAGGTAGAAAATAACTCGGTGAGACGGGCGATAACGGTTGACGTGTTCGTATCACGGCACGGGAAGGCAAAAGGAAAGCGTGAATACTCGTCGATTACTGTTAGGATGTAAGGTCGCGAAGTTGCGCTCGGAAGCGGGCCTTTAAAGTCGATGTTAAGTCGGTCAAACGGGGACATGGCCCGTATTAAGTGACTAACTTCTGGTTTATAGTACTGTGGCTTACATTTAGCGCATGTTTGGCATTCCGACGTAACTCGTTTGATGTCATCCACTGAGAATGGTAGGTTCCTAGCTCTCACAAAATGAGTCATTCGGCGGACTCCTGGGTGTATCAGATTAACATGCAGCTGGGCGAGGGATATTCTTGGAGTAGCAGCGCAAAAGGATCGCGACAATGCGTCTGCGGCTCGGTTCTCGGGGCCCGGTCTGTATTTTATTGTGAATGAGTAGCCGGCTAGTTCTACACGCCAACGGAGAATCTTATCGTTCTTAATACGGCCAGTAGCTTTTCCATCGAACATGAAAGATACACTCCGCTGGTCGGTGACGACAGTAAAGTGTCGATAAGCTAAGAAGTGCTTCCATTTGCGAATGGATTCGATTACAGCGTATGCCTCCTTTTCAACGATGTGATGGCGACGTTCTGTGTTATTCAGAGCGCGAGAAAAGAACGCCACCGGGCGGCCGTTCTGGGTGAGGGTGGCTCCGATTGCTGAAGAGGAAGCGTCCGTCTCCACAGTGAACGGCAGTTCTTCATCGATTGAACCGACGACAGCTTTCGAGATATCATCTTTGAGTGTTTGGATCGTTGATACTTCCTCGCGAGTTAATGGGAATGATGAAACGTTGAGCAGAGGTTTGATCTTGAGGGAATAGTTCTGAATCCATTTAGCATAGTATGCGAACAGTCCGATTACGCGTTGTAGAGACGACTTGTTGCGAGGAGTTTGAAGTTCTTGTAGTGGCCGGAGGCGTTCGGGATCGGGCCGCAATACGCCATGAGAGATAGAATATCCGAGCAGGTGCACTGATGTCATCGAAAGCTTGCATTTTTCCTTGTTTAGACTCAGATTTACTCGTTTAGCGGCTTCCCAGAAATGTCGAAGGTTCTCATCGTGCTCTTCCCAAGTGGTTCCGCAGATGGTGAGATCGTCGAGGTAGGCGTATGTTGATGATAAGTTGTTCGAGGATATGAATTCGTTCATGACGCGCTGGAAGGCCGCGGCTCCGTTAGTTACTCCTATAGGGATCCTTCTGAATTGGTATAGATTTCCGTCAGCCTCGAATGCTGTGAAAGGTCGTTCAGACGGATCGATTTCTACCTGGTAGTATGCGCTTGACAGATCAATTACGTTGTAGTATTTGTGTTGTGAGACTTTGTTGGCTATATCATCGATTCGCGGAAGAGGATATGCATCTAGCATGGTAAATCGGTTGACGGTTTGAGAGAAATCGATTACCATGCGTTTTTTTTTTTGTTTCGGTAGATGTGATGACTACTTGAGCACGCCAGGGTGAGTTACTGGGTTCAATTATCTCATCCCTGAGTAGCTTTTCGATTTCTTTCCCAATGAAAATTTTGTCCTCAGAGCAAAATCGTCTGGACTTCGTGGCGGTGGGACGACAATCGGCAGTTAAGTTGCCGAATAGTGGTGGGGCTGAAATTCTTGATCGAGTAAGGCCACATATATGGAGTGCTGGCTCCGGACCTCCGAAATTGATGTTCAATTCCTTGTGTCTGATTAAGAATGGGGTACCGAGTATTATGTCAGCGCACAGATCCGACAAGACGGATAGTTCGAGCTTTTCGTAGTCGCGGTCTCCCATCGTAACCTTCACTGTACATCGACCTGAGATGGCTGCGGATAGATTAGGCGAAGCCATTGATACGACGCCCGAGTGCGGAAGAATGGGCAGCTCTAAGTGTTTGGCTAGATCCTCACGAATGAAGTTGTCCGAGCTGCCAGTATCTAACAAGGCGAGACACGAACGGCCGTTGACGAGGATATCGACTGTTGAGTTGGTAGGCGTGGAGGAGCTACACGATAGAGTGGTACTAATGGTCGCTAATGCTGCGGCTGAATGAGACGCTGTGGTTTTATCTTGTTTTTGACGTGCCGAGGAAGTACTTGAGCGGCAGACTTTGGCCCAGTGGCCGGTCTTTTCACATTTCGCACAGATAGAATCCTTTGCCGGACACCTGCTTCGTGGTGGCGTCGAGACCCGCAGAAGAAGCACAGAGCGGCTTTGTTGTCGAAATTCGTAGCGGCTGAAGAGTTTGGGAGATCGTCTCCTTGGACGCAGGCAGGCCGGGCAGAGTCAGTAGTCGGCGACGGTTCGTGGCGAGAGCCAGTGGCTGCAACAGCACCGTAATGAGTGAGGTACGATTCTGAGTTTTTCTGGGCCTGATCTAATGTTCGAGCCTGGACGATAGCCTTTTCCAGTGAGAGTGTGTCATTTTCGAGTAAGCGGGTGCGGATGGCGCTATCTCTAATTCCTCGGATGAAAGCGTCTCTCACAGATGAACTCCTGTTTTCGTCGGCGGAAACCGATTTGAAGTTGCAGTCATTGGCTAGTTGTTGAAGAATTTGCAAGTACTCATCGAGGGTTTCCTCGGGCTTTTGGTGACGGGTGGACAACAGGTGGCGAGCGCATACCTCGTTTGGCTTCTTGACGTAGGTGGCCTCTAAGGCTGCCATGGCATTCTCATAAGTAGAGCAGTCTTGAATGATATCAGCGACATCGGGGCCGATATGTATGAATAGAACCTCCAATTTATTGGGGTTGTGTTCGGCGATAGTACTCAAGAAATATTTGAATCCGCGCGACCATAATTTCCATAGTTTCCCAGCTTGGGGAGAATTCGGAGAAGTAATAAATTTATCCGGGCGAATCACCTTCTCCATGATATAGTAAGATTACTGGATGAACATTTGCTTGCTGTATCTGAAAGGCCGACTGAATGGCTGATTGAAATGTTGAATAAATTGTGGTGCCGCGTTTGTTAGCGGGCTAAAGATAAAGTAAAGGCCAATTTGAGGCTTTATTCAACATAAACATAGCATAGATCTGAAACACAGAAAACAATAATTAGTAAAGACTTGTTACACAGAAAACAATAATTAGTAAAGACTCATTACACCTACAAAATTAAAACATACTTTCATTAAATAAAGCAATTGTTTTTATTTACATCTATAAAACCCATTAAAATGTCGTTGATTTTACTTACAGTGCGTACAAATTACTAGTATAAACAATAATATCTAATACCTACATATTAAATGAATAATTATAAAAATGTACTGGCGATGCATGTATCGGTATCGGTATCGCTTAAGACATCAAGAAAGTATCGGCGTATCGGTATTGCCTAAGACGTTCTTCATGTATCGATGCCCATCACTGGACACAACCCTCAACAAATGGTGTTTGTGAAGTTAAGATTAACAGATCTGCAGTTCAATTACCGAAGCTTGTACTCAAAACATTCTCTGGGAGTATTCAGGAATGCAGTGGCGGACTGGCTCATAAAATTTTGTCTGCCAAAGGGGTCAGGGGGCCCATAACCCCATTACATAATTCAATTCCAGTCCTATCCTAATAGGCCTATTTATGAGTTAAGTTTGTTTAAATAAAAAAAGTTAATATTTTTTTATAAATTTATTTTACCAATAAGTACAAATATTTTACAAGTACTGCCTGCATATACATACATACATACATACATGCTATACTAAGAGTAGTTTTTTAAGTTCATTACTCGAGTTTGCAAATCGGTCTATTATAGTTTCCATGTCTAACTCATTCAACATGACCTTTTCTATAGACATCAACATGTATGCTTCCAGATTCTCCTCTGACAAAGAATTTCGTAATCTTGTTTTTTATTATTTTAAGCTTAGAAAATGCCCGTTCACACTGAACTTGAGTCACAGACAGTGCACAGATAGCTTTGTACATTTGGTAAAGATTATCATATGCCTTGTCATTAAGTCTGTTTGATGCAAGAATATACAGAACACATGATGGACAATTGCCACAACATTTAGAGCATGAATTCATTTTACTGCTGCTCTCTGCATTATCATCATTCAGCAAAAGCTTAAATATTTCAAAGTTAGATGCAAAAGACTGCAATTCTAATTTTACTTCACTTCTATTTATCCCTGGAGCAAGCTCAAGAATACCTTCCAATGCTTCTTCTTCAAGACCATTTTTAGTAATATTTCATAATTTGATGGATCGAGGCATGGCATATCCTTATATAGTTGTCTATGGTCAATGAAACGGGATTCCAGTGATTGTACAACACAATTCATTATCAAGTTGAACACATGTACACGATAGTCTGACAAAGAATCAGATGTGCTTTTTTCATCAGCAGCTAGTTCATCTGCCATTCTCTTTGTTTTGTGTTTCCTCTTGATTGGTAACTCAGTTTTTACAAAATCAATTTTCACTGTTTGATTTTGCAATGTGCTCATTGGATTTGCTGGCAAATTTCAAAGCCTGACTATATACTTTATCAAATTCTCTTGATCTTTTCTTCAAATCTGTAATGGATTTTTCTACCATATTCCATGCAATCTGTGCTATCTGATAAGCAGTTTTTCGGATCTATTTCAAGACGTTCTTCTTCTTTCTCTTCGCCCGTTCCCGCCTCTATGCGGGGTCGGCGTTTCTGACCAGCCTCCTCCACACAGCCCGGTCCTGGGCTTCTTCCTCCGACAAGTCCTTCTCCCTCAAGTCGTCCCTCACCTTCTCCATCCACCTTCGCTTCGGTCTGCCTCTCTTTCTCCTGCCATACACCTCCATATTCATCGTTCTCTTACCCACATAATCTTCGTCCCCTCTCATCACATGTCCATACCATTTCAGTCTACTTTCTTGTATCTTCCTCGAGATTTCTCCAACCTTTGTTGTGCCCCTTATCCTTTCATTCCTTACTCTATCCAACCTTGTCACTCCGCACATCCATCTCAGCATTCTCATCTCCGTTACATCTAGTCTTTTCTCATGATCTTTCTTTATAGCCCAAGACTCAGCCCCATACATCATAGCCGGTCTTACCACAGTCTTATACACTTTTCCCTTAACCCTTGCGCCTATTCTTCGGTCACACAACACCCCTGAAACTTTCTTCCAATTTTTCCAACCAGATTGCACTCTGTGTCCAGCTCACCGTCCTCAGCCACTGTCGATCCCAAGTACGTAAACTTACTTACTCTCTTTAACCTCGCTCCCTCTAAACTAATTTCTCCGTTTTCTTTCTGCTGATTTTCAACCCTCTGTCTTCAAAAGCCCTCCTCCATTCCTCCAATTTTCTTTCTACTACTTCTCTCCTGTTGCTGCACAGAACAATATCGTCTGCAAAGAGCATACACCAAGGGGATTGATCTTTTATCCCCTGGGCCAACACATCCATAATCAAAACAAAAAGGTACGGGCTCAAAGAAGATCCCTGATGTAGACCAACCCTCACGGGGAACCATTCCGTTACACCTACACTACTCCTAACCTGGGTCCTTGCTCCTTCATACATACTTTGCACCAACCTAACGTACTTCTCCGGCACACCTTTCTCTCTCATACCCCTCCAAACCTCCTGGCGTGGCACTCTATCATATGCTTTCTCTAGGTCGATGAAAACCATGTGCAGTCCCTTTTGTCGCTCCCGGTGTTTCTCCATCAACTGCCTCAGTGCAAAAATCGCATCAGTTGTTCCCCTACCTGGCATAAAACCCAACTGCTCTTCCCCCACGGTTGTCTACGGTTGTCTCTTCTCTTAACCTTTTCTCTATAATCCTTTCCCAAACCTTCATCGTGTGTGACATAAGCTTTATTCCCCTATAATTTCCACAATCCTGGATGTCCCCCTTCTCTTTGTAGATAGGTACGAGTGTACTATCCCCCCACTCCTCCGGCATTTCCTCTTGTTCATATATCTTCTGCCATCAGATCCCACAATAGATATATGCCCTCATCTCCCAAACAATTCCACGCCTCCACTGGTATCTCATCCGGTCCCAATGCCTTCCCCTTCTTCATTCCTTTCAACGCCACCTTCACCTCCTCCCTACTCACTCCTGAAGTTAACCCTTGATTTGGGACACCATCTTCAAAAATAACCCTTGGGTTTTCCTCATTTAACAGATGTTCAAAATAACTCTTCCATCTATCCATGATTTTATCCTGATCCTTTAAGACCACTCCCTGCCCATCCTTTACCTGTTTAATTTGAGTAAAATCTTTACTCGCCTTATCCCTAGCCTTCGCTATTCTAAGGATCTTTCTCTCTCCCGCCGGTGTCTCCAACTCTTTATATACTTCATCCATCGCCTGCGCCTTGGCTCTTGCCACTCCCTTCTTCGCCTCCTTTTTCGCCTGCCTATAGCTTTCTCTATCCTCTTGTCTACCAGATGTGTCCCACTTCTTTTAGCATCTTTCTTCCTTTTAATCACCTCCTGAACCTCTTCATTCCACCACCACGTCTCTTTATCTTCAGGGGGTCTTCTACCTGATGTTTTGCCCCAGTACCTCCTCACCAACTCTCAATATCACCCGGCTGTTCTCCTCCCACCATTCTTGTACACTCTCCAACGACCTTACTTCTTCCAAAACCTTCTCCTCAAATTTCTTTTTCTGGTCTTCTTTCTTCAGTCCCCACCACTTTATCCTAGGTGTCACCTGTTCTTACCTTCTTTTCCTACCACTCTTAAACGACCAATCCATCACCAGGATTCTATGTTGCGCCGCCACGCTTTCCCCGTTTATGACTTTGCCGTTCTTAACTTCTTCCAAATGGGATCTCCTGCACATTAGAAAGTCTATCTGGCTTTCTCTTCCTCCGCTCCTATAGGTCACAAACTGGTTATCTTTTTTCTGGAAGAAGGTGTTGACTATCGCTAGATCAAACGCCATCGCGAAATCCACCACCCTTTCCCCTTCTTCATTTCTCTCTCCCACGCCCCAACCACCATGCACCCTCTCAATCACATCTCTACTTCTTCCCACATGGCCATTCAGGTCTCCACCCAAGATCACTTTTTCCCCCTCTGGTATCGCACCAAGTTCTTGATCCAACTGATTCCAAAACACTTCCTTTTCTACACCTTCACAGCCAGCTTGGGGGCATACGCACTCACGATGTTCACCGTCATCTCGTCAAGGCCCAGCTTAACACTCATAACTCTATCGCTCCTTCTACTCACACTCACCAGGCTATCCTTCAGCACTTCTGACAGCACTATACCAACACCGTTTCTACCCTGTTCATTCGTTCCACTATAAAGCAACTTATATCTCCCTCCCAGCTCTTTTGCTTTATTTCCTCTCCACCTCGTCTCCTGCACACACAATACTCCCACACACCGTCTCTCCATCAAATCCGCCACCTCCCTTCCTCTCCCAGTCATAGAGCCTACATTCAACGTCCCAACTCTAACCACTCGGACTAGCTTCTTTACCCGAGCCCGTCCTCGACTCGGCAGCCCTCGTCCATTTCTCGCGGGGGTCAGGCGAGGCCCTTGCGCGTCGCATACGGGGTACGCCCTGGCATTTTCCGAGGCTATATGAATTTGGCTCATCATTCTTGGTTTTGGCAAAATCTTTCACGGCCGGATGCCCTTCCTGACGCCAACCCTCACCATTTATCCGGGCTTGGGACCGGCACTGAGTTGTGCTGGCTTGCACCCCCAGTGGCTGGTTTATTTCAAGACGTTGTAATGTTTCATTTAATAGGTCAAAAAGTCCATGCCCTGTACCATCATTGCTTGGAACAATTGCAAGTAGTCGTTCATGGATAGTACCATTTAGTACATATCGAATAACAATACTAAATTGATCAATTGATGAAATATCGTGGGTTGAATCTACTTGTATGGAATAATACTTGGCCTCAGCACCTTCTTGAGTAATTTTTTCCTGTATCATATTCTTCATAATTTGGGTCAAAGAAGAGATGGTTGTTTTACTCAAGAATGTGACAAGACTACCACGACCTTTACTTTGTGTCTTTCTTTGTTTTTCCAATCTTTCACATCGTTGTTCAGACTTTTCTTTCACCATGGAAACATGAGAAGCCATAATAGGATCATATTTTGCCATCAACTGCATAGTAGCCAAGAAATTTCGGTGCTCTTCCAATACGTGCTCTACCGTAAAATTTACATTCCAATATGTGCTAACTAACGAAAATATCACGACCTAACCTAACCAATCGTTAGGTCAATTGTACGCCCTTGACGATTGGTTAGGTTAGGTCGTGATATTTTCGTTAGTTAGCACATATTGGAATGTAAATTTTACGGTAGAGCACGTATTGGAAGAGCACCGAAATTTCCATGATTTTCTGTTTCATCAAGAAGAGAATATGCTGACTCATTTCTGTGTCCACGAAACGGAAGAGCTTGTTTACCTAACATCTTTATTATATCTACAACTCTGGCAACAATATTTCTCTGCTTTAGTACTTCATCTTTTCGCTTCTGCAATGATGCAGCGAAAAAACGAGCTAAACCACAATTATTTACTACACTGATATATTTCTGAGCATGCTTGCTATGTATACCAGTTGATTCATGCTCTGATAAGCACTGGCTAATGCGTCTGTAATCATTAAATCCTCGCACAAAAGCAAATGGGTTAGAAGAGGTTGGTGACTCAAATGCCAAGCAAAATGAACAATATAGTGATCTGTTCTTCTTATTATATGTTAACCAGTGTCGTGAGACAGTGTCACCCATAATTTTTCGCTTATATAACTTTACATTAAATGGCAGATAATGATCATGTGGCTGAATTGGATGCTCTTTGAAAAAAGATTTCAAATCTGTTCGTGCAGGATATTGAAAGAGCTTATCCTGTCTAAATGTTGGTTGATTCTCATCATTATTTAAATCAGCTACTAGATCTTTTTGATTATGTACATGTACAGGCCCAGGTTCAGTTACTGTTATTCCACCAGCTAATTCAGAATCATAAAAATCAGCATCTACAGTCTCAAAAAAGTTAGGCATACCTTCATCTTTATGTCCTAGATCTAAGGTATCAGCATGAACAGTTGTAGTTGAATTTCTCTGTAAGTCGCTTTCCTCTTTCTGACATGTAGATATAGGTGTTGATATCATAAATGCTGTTATAGGCCTGCACTTTTTGGCTGAATCATTTCTTTCTGCTTCTCGTTTATCTTTCCGTTTCTGTGCTCCAGATTTCCGTTTCATGTGTTCCATTTCCTTATGTGTAAAATTCAGCAGCCTAAAAAGGGTATCCCCACGGCTACCCGCGTCCACCCTTACCTCAGATTCGAAAAGGTATTGTTTAAATTAAAACTTAGGGTTCCCACTACTTGGACGCTTTTAATTGTTTAATTTAGACTGAAGTTGGGTAGATTTAAATCGGTTTAATTTAGACTGAAGTTGAGTAGATTTAAATCAGTTTAATTTAGACTGAAGTTGAGTAGATTTAAATCAGTTTAATTTAGACTGAAGTTGAGTAGATTTAAATCAGTTTAATTTAGACTGAAGTTGAGTAGATTTAAATCAGTTTAATTTAGACTGAAGTTGAGTAGATTTAAATCAGTTTAATTTAGACTGAAGTTGAATAGATTTAAATTTGTTTAATTTAGATTGATAAATAAGTTAGTCTTTACAAGCCTAACTATAAAGTATCGATTTAGTTTGCGACATTATGCAATTGGTTGTTCCACAATATATACCGCTAGTCAGATTAAGCTCGTGAATCGTAATTAACTCGTTTCAAGCTGATAACCCCAGTCAACCTGTCGAAGGTTCAACTTGACGAACGTTAATGAAATTCCAATTCAATCTAAATAGCTACCCCTGGATGGTTCTCCTCGTGTAAGACAATCCATAATGGCGTTCTCAAACACTTGGGTCAACGATTAACACCCGGGTATAAATATATATATATATATATATTATATATATATATATATATATATATATATATAATATATATAGGTGGAACGACGAGTGAATAAAATGGCATTTTGAATCATTAGTGAATGATGTTAAATCTTGGCATTTTATTATAAAACGAAGTTAATTAAAATAATAACGTGCTAAAATTATGGAGTCAAACCGATACGTATTACTCGTAGTAGAACTTCGAACGAACTAAGATGGCGACTCCAGCTCTTTTCGCCGGCATCAAGGTGCGTCAGAGCGCGCCAAAAGAGGTGTATAACATTGTCATTTGTCGCCCAGAATTTCCAAAGGTTGGAAGGAATTGAGAGTCAGTACTCTGGCGGGCATACGATTTTGGTTATATTTTTAGTGATTGGTCGATTAACGCTGTTTTTATGAAATAATACAATATATATATATGTGTGTGTGTGTGTGTGTGTGTGTGTGTGTGTGTGATAGCGTGGGGTAGACACCCCAGTTAGGTTACTTAGGTTCTAGCAAACAATCAAAAGCACTTACCGGTGCGTTGAATTAGGTATTCTTTGAAGCCTACCGTTTTATTCCTGTGTCCCACAAACAGCCTACCTAACTCTCTCTTACATTACCAATTTAGAAGCTATAGACATTACCCCTAACTATACTTAAGTACAAACAACTTTCTACCCTATTTGTCACCTTAGAAACATCACCTAATTATACTCAGCACCAAAGATTAGGTCAGATAGGAAAAACATGTCTAGGCCAGACCAAAGCAATACGAACAGCCGCGTTGGTTCGTTTATGACTTGCTCTTGCCATTCAGCTTAGATTTAGTGATATTTACCCTTTAGTGACTTTTAGACTATATACATATATATACATACACGTCACCTCACTCCTCCCCTACAAGTTTAGTCTGTCAGGGGATGAGGGACCCTAGACGACCTGCGGAGCGGGGTTGATGTAGTAGGATTAGATGCAACCTGTATAGGCGGGCAAGTTGAACCATTTTCCGGAGGATCAGTTCTCTCTTCCGGAAGACTCTGGTCCTTCTGCACTTCACGTTCCCATATCTGGTCCTGATGGCGTTTAATAGAACGACCATCTTCTAGTTGGCACTTGAAGGAAACAGGGCCCGTTCTCTCCTGCACAGTTGCAGGAACCCATTTTGGTCCAGCCCCATAGTTGCGAATCATAACTGGATCATTAGGTTGCGCTTCTAGAACTCTCCCTCTTTTAGTGTCGTGGTACAACTTCTGTTTTTCCTGATGGCGTAAAACTCGTTGTTGTAACGTTTCGTTGGACGTAACAAATCGAAAACTGAACGAATTCCCCGGCCAATCAGAAGTTTAGAGGGGGACACCCCCGTCGTGGTGTGTGGTGTTATTCGATATTTAAACAAAACTTTATCCAACACCACTTGCATTTCCTCCCCACGAGAATGACGCAAGGCCGACTTGAAAGTACGGACCATGTTTTCCGCGAGACCGTTAGTAGACGGGTGGAAAACACTAGACCGGACATGTCTAATGCCATTTAGGTGGACGAAGGAACGAAATTCATCACTGGTAAAACAAGTACCATTGTCAGAAACCAGGACTACGGGTAAACCCCATCGAGCGAAAACCGAACGGAGTAAGCGAATAGTAACACCCGAAGTCGTGAAAGTGGTTGGAAGAATTTCCACCCACTTAGAGTAGGCGTCCACAATGACTAGGAAATAAGTATTATTTATAGGACCTGCATAGTCAACATGGATCCTATGCCACGGTATAGTAGGCCATTCCCAAGGATGAAGTGGACTTTTCCTTGGGAGATCTCTGTTCTCTAGGCAGCTTTGACAGGAACGAACCAATGATTCGAGTTCTCCATCTAAACCAGGCCACCAGAAATAAGCTCTCGCCAGCTCTTTCATTTTTGTTGCGCCCATGTGTTCAGCGTGAAGTTCTTTCACTAAATTCGACCTGCCTTTATTTGGAATAATCACTCTGTGGCCCCATAAGAGACAGCCATTTTGAATCGAGAGGCCAGACTGACGTTGATAAAAAGGCTGTAATTCACTCTCAACCTTAGTAGGCCAACCAACTGAGCAGAAATGGATGACCCTAGACAGAATAGGGTCTGATTTTGTCCACTGCTCTATTTGTACCGCAGATACTGGAGTGGATTCCAAAAACTCCACCAAGTGAACCCATTCTGTAGGTATAGGTACACAATCATTTGGATTTTCTAAGGGCAACCTACTTAGCGCATCAGCCGTACCTAGAAGTTTACCTGACCGATGTACTAAGTCAAATTTATAGGCTTGTAGAATCAGTGCCCATCGTTGAATCCTACCTGAGGCCATAACTGGAATATTTTTATTAGGTGAAAATAAACCTAAAAGAGGCTTATGGTCAGTAATTAGTTTAAATTCATGACCCCATAGATAGAAATGAAATTTTTTTACTGCAAATACTAAGGCTAATGCTTCACGTTCCACTTGTGCATATCGTCTTTCCGTCTCGGTTAGTGTTCTAGAAGCAAAACAGATAGGCCTATCTACACCATCAATGTGGTGAGATAACACTGCCCCAATTCCATAAGAACTGCTGTCTGCTGAAACGCGAGAGGAAGTTTAGGATCATAATGCACTAGGAGAGTGGACTTTAGTAGTACGTCCTTTGAAGCCTCAAATGCCTCCTTTTGAGTTTTCTCCCATCTCCACTGTTCCCCAGATCGTAATAGCTTATTTAGGGGTTCAAGGAAAGTCGATGCATTAGGCAAAAATTTCCTATAAAAGTTTAGGAGACCTAAATAAGCTTGTAACTGTGTGATGTTTTGTGGAGGTGGTGCCTTTTCTATTGCTTCTAGTTTATCCACCGTTGGATGAATGCCTGAGGCATCTATGCGGAACCCTAAATATGAAACCTCATTAGTGACCCATGAACACTTTTCTCTCTTTAGCTTAAGTCCGGCATCCCGGAGTCTTTTTAGAACCGTGGTTAATCTAGTTAGGTGTTCTTTTTTAGACGAACCTGAAATGAGGACATCATCTAGAAAGCAAAGTACCCCTGGAATGTGACCTAGAACTTGGTCCATTGTCCTCTGAAAAATACCGGAGCCGATGCTATTCCATAGCATAGCTTATTGTACTTATATAGGCCTCGGTGCGTATTTATGATAGTTAATTCTTTAGAGTTTTCATCTAAATTTAGTTGAGCATAGGCTTGGGACATATCGAGTTTTGTGAAATATTTACCCCCAGCAAGAGAGCTAAATAATTCATCAGGCTTGGGTATAGGATAGCAATCTAGAAGGACGGCTCTATTTGCTGTTAAACGGTAATCCCCACATAACCGCACGGACTTGTCCGGTTTTAGTACAGGAACTACTGGGGCAGCCCACTTAGCGTGGTGACTGGTTCAATAATTTTATCTTTTAGCAGCCTGTCAATTTCTAAATCTACCTTCTCCCGCAGTGCATGCGCAATTGAACGAGCCTTACAAAATTTTGGAGTTACATTAGGATCTACTTCTATGCAGACCTGATGGCCTTTTAGGTTGCCTACTTCAGGCCCAAAAACAGAAGAAAACTCCTTTAACAATGAGTCTATGTCAGATGGATATGAGAGTGTATGCACATCTGCCTGACCCCTTGGCAAGATTTTGTCAATTGGCATTTTCAAAGCATCAATCCAATCACGGCCTAGTAGAGTAGGCCCTTGCTCATCCACCACTAAAAGGGTTAAGGGATGAGACAAAGTTTTCTGGTTGAGTGTAACTGTGACGTATGCTTCTCCACAAATAGGTATTTGTATGTCCCCGTACTTCTTCAAAATAGTTTTAGATGCATGTAGTTTAGGTGTGTTTTTGAAAATCTTATCAAAAACTACCTTGGACATGACCGTCCGGGCAGCACCCGTATCCAATTCTAGAGGAACTGTAATTCCATTTAGGCCTACCTCTACAATATATGGGCCTATATTTTTCCCACTTTGCTGCTCATAAAATAGGTACTCCACTCCAATGTTTGAAGTATTTCCCCTTTGAGGATTTACACTAGAAATGTTAAAATTAGAATTTTCACCCTTCGTTTTCTTTGAAAAACACACTTTAGCTATGTGGCCTATTTTACTACAGTTTCGGCAAACTGCTTCTTTAAAAGGGCAATCCTTCTTCCAATGGTGTTTTCCACACCCTGTACATGGCTTGGAAGGCTTAGTAGAATTAGTAGGCTTAGTCGTATTCGCCTCATACCTTTTATTTGCCTGTCTAGTAGGCTCGTTAGGTCTGCCAGGCCTAGAAGATTTAAAGCTATTTACGTGTTGGGCTTTACTACTATGATTGCCAAAAGCTCTAACATCTTTAGCAGCTGCTTCTCTAGCCGTAGCTATTTCTACAGCCTGACTAAAAGTTAGGTCCTGTATGGCTAATAGGGCTCTCTGGGTAGACTCCTCTTTGAGACCCATTACAAACCTATCTCTTAGCAATTCATTTAATTTGTCCCCAAATTTACACGTACGGCTATGGCTTTTTATTCCTGCAACAAACTCTGCAATGCTTTCATTTCCCGTCTGATGCCTTGAATAAAATTTGAAACGTTCATAGATGAGAACTACTCGGGGTTTGTAGTGATCGGTTAGGGCCTGTACCAATTCATTATAGGTGCAAGTTTCCGGTGCTTTAGGAGAAACTAGGTCCATAACTAAACCAAACGTTTTATGGCCTATTATAGTTAAAAAGGTAGGTACTTTCTTAGCATCCGGAATGGAATTTTCCTCGAAAAACAACCTCACCCTAGTGGCATAAGCTTCGAAGTCCTCCCCAGAGTCTTCGTAGGGGCTTATATGGCCAATCACCGACATGCTAGAGCAAAACCGAATTAGGCCAAATCACGTGAAGTAGGTTAGGTTAGGTTTAAATTTGGTCTAGTTACTCCCCAGTTAGGGCTGAATAGTGAATTTTATTAGAGTTAGGGCTGAGTAGTAATTAGTTTTAGAGTTAGGGCTGAGTAGGAATTAGTTTTAGAGTTAGGGCTGAGTAGGAATTAGTTTTAGAGTTAGGCCGGCGGGACCTACGCTATAGTACGGTAGCTTACCCACACAAACAAACCAAATCGGACGACCGACTAGGCTACATCCAATTTTCCAAACAACCACTTGAACCCAATAAGCCAAATTAAACCAATGAGCCAAATTTAACCCAATGAACAAAATTTAACCAAATGAGCCAAATCCCATCCTCGTCGCCAAATGTGATAGCGTGGGGTAGACACCCCAGTTAGGTTACTTAGGTTCTAGCAAACAATGAAAAGCACTTACCGGTGCGTTGAATTAGGTATTCTTTGAAGCCTACCGTTTTATTCCTGTGTCCCACAAACAGCCTACCTAACTCTCTCTTACATTACCAATTTAGAAGCTATAGACATTACCCCTAACTATACTTAAGTACAAAGAACTTTCTACCCATTTGTCACCTTAGAAACATCACCTAATTATACTCAGCACCAAAGATTAGGTCAGATAGGAAAAAACATGTCTAGGCCAGACCAAAGCAATACGAACAGCCGCGTTGGTTCGTTTATGACTTGCTCTTGCCATTCAGCTTAGATTTAGTGATATTTACCCTTTAGTGACTTTTAGACTATATACATATATATATACATACACGTCACCTCAATATATATTATGGTTTTATATAGACTTTTAATAGAATTCCTGAACCCACTGTCTAAATATTTTAGACACCTTACCTGAAATATAAAAAAAAAATAAAATTAATAAAGTAGTCTGATTTACTAATTGTATTTAATATAATCAAGATCAACAAATTTCAAAACAAATAACAATGCTTGAATTATACTATAATGAATGAATATATGTATTCTCTAACTGTATTGTAATGTAATGTATTGTAATCTTTTCTCAATACTATTACATGTATTTTCTTATTTACTTTTATATCTATCTTTATATATAGCAGCTTTATATAAAATATATACATAACTCTATATATCTTTTATATATGGACATAGAAATGGGTAAAATATAATTATACATATATAACAGCAATAACAAAAATAAGAGACTTACTTTGATAAATTGGAATTGATTTTAATGAAGCATGTAGGCAACTATTAAATAAACTAATGAAGTTAAAAATGTCGCAGTGACAGGCAGGTTGGCAAAACTGTATTTAGGCTGGTAAATTTATTAATTTTTGCTACTTTCTAAAAGTTTAAAACCTGCAATAATTTTAACAAATTAAAGAAGTTATTAACATTTGCCTTTTTATATACTATTAATAAATACAAAATAAAAAAAAATTACGATATTAATAAATACAAAATTAAAAAAATACAAACAAATAATTACAAAAATCTGAAGAAATTATATCTATTTAAGATTCTAGGATATATCTCATCAGGCCCAACTGACTTATGTTTTTAAACTTTATATACGAGTATAATAGATTGGCTGCCAATTTTTTTACCTCAGGTCTAGGGGGCCAACTTCCATTTTTTCTAGGGGGCCCATCTGCCACATGGCAGACTGACAGCCTAGCCAGTCCGCCACTGCAGGAATGGCAAGGATGAGCCATGGAGAAGTTTAATTATTTGCAGTCCCTCTTGGAAGGGGAGGCAGCAAAGACAATAGCAGGATTAGCATTAACAGAGGCTAATTATAATGTGGCTTGGGATATATTAAAGAAACGGTTTGGTAAGCCAGAGATCTTAATTAAAAGCCACCTCCGTGAACTTTTAGCTATACCTCCTGTTAATAATCCCAATAGTGTCAAGGAGTTACGGCAGTTATATGATGAATTTGAAGTTAGAACTAGGTCCCTGGACAACTTGGGTGTAGGAATGGAAAGGTATGGTATAATGTTGGTTACTATACTGGAGTCTAAATTGCCTAGCTCAATTTTGCTTGAATTAAGTAGGGGACACTCTACAGAACATGTGTACATCCCTCTTCAGAAGATGTTAAGTCTTTTAAGCACAGAATTAGCAAGACGAGAGGAAATTGAGTTTGCACAGTGGGATGTTAAACAAGGGGACAAAGGCAGGCACAGCACCAAGGTTTCTACAAAAAGGAATAGCCCAGGTACAGTGTCAGCTTTACATGCATCCTCTGAGAATAAATTAAAGGGAATCAAGGAATGCATATTTTGTGAAGGCAACCACAAGTCATACAAATGTGAGGTGGCTGAGGCTTTACCTGTTGAGGAGAGAAAGGACAGGGTAACTAAGTCCACAGCATGTTTTAAATGTTTTTTGAAAGGTCACAGAGCAAGGTTTTGTAAGTTTAAAATTTTGTGCAAAAAATGCCATGGCCGGCATCAGCCACTATTGTGTGAAAACACTCCTAGTAGGCCTACCCCAGAAGTAGAGACATCAGTGGCACATGCCACTGCTATGAAAGGGAGTAAAAGTAAAGGGGGATTATTGCAAACAGCTGCAGCATTATTAATTGGGAATGATGGAGAAGCTACTGTAAGAGTGTTGTTTGATAGTGGTAGCCAGTGTAGCTTTATTAAGACCAGAATTTCCAGAAAATTGAAGTTTAAAGAACTTAAGAGGGAAATGCAAAAAACTTTTTTCTACGTGGTCAAAATATGAAGTGGTTAAAATATGAAGGGTTAAAAGCTCAATTATTTCTTCCATGTTTCTAAGAGTACTCAGGACTTGTAGCCCACATTTGCTGGACCCGGAAAATTCAAAGATTTGGAACATTTTTAAGGATTTAAAATATCCTGAGTGGTTTATCAGAAAGGCGTATTTTAAAGCCAGAAAATCTTTTTATGCCTCTAGGGAACCTTCAGTTAACCAAAAACAATGTGAGTTTGCCTTACATTGCCGGCTTAGAAAGAGTAAAACCGTTGATGAAAGATTTTAAGTTTGCTTTGGCGTTCAAATATTCGTCTACCGTGAAAAGTAAGTTGGTTAGGAATAACGTTGCGAAACAGGAGCAAGCCTGTGTCTACAGCATTCCCTGTAAAAGTTGTGATTTAGTATACGTAGGAGAAACTGGAAGAAATATTGAAACCCGTATTAAAGAACACAAATATGCCTTCAGAAGTTGTAATACTAATAATGCCATTTTTTATAACGCCAGCCAAAATAATCATGCTATAGATTGGGAATCAAGTAAGGTACTTTATATATGTAATAATTATGTCAAAAGAAAAATAATAGAATCTGTATGTATAGAACAAGAGGATAATTTTAATTTGTGCGAAGGTACTTATAAGTTGGACCCTTTAATGAGATTCTTGGTAAAAAAATCCCTTACGGTCGGGTGAACGGGTTCTAACCTAAGTGTGAATTTCTTAAAGGTCTCTGGATTGTTTCCTTACTCGCTTTTGGTTCATTCGTGTTTTTTTTTTTTCGGTAAAATGTAAATGGAATAATAAATGTAAATATAAATGTAATAATAGAAGTAATAAATGTGGAAATAAATATAAATGCAATAAATGTAATAATAAAGGTAATAAAATAAATGTAATAATTAGTGTTAAAGGTAATAATAATAAATGTAAAACAAATGTAAATGCAATAATAAATGCAGTAATTATGTCAAAATAATAGAATCTGTATGTATAAAACAAAAAGATAGTTTTAATTTGTGCGAATGTACTTATAAGCGGGACCCTTTAATAAAAATGCCCTTCTGGGGTCGGGGGAACGGGATCTAGCCTAGGTGCGAATTTCTTAATGGTCTCTGGATTGTTTCCTTCTCGCCTTTTTCATTCGTTTTTCGGTTTATAATTTCTGTATAATAAACAACAATGTAATAATAAATTTATAATTTCTGTAATAAATAATAATGCAATATTAAATGTAATACATTTAATAATAAATGTAATAATTATATACAAAAAAAAATAAAAAGAATACAAAAAAAATAATAGAATCTGTATGTATAGAACAAGTGAATAGTTTTACATTTGTGCGAATGTACTTATAAGCGGGTCCCTTTAAAAAAAATACCCTTCCAGTGTCGGGAGAACGGAATCTAACTTAGGTGCGAATTTCTTAATGGGAAAATTTAAGAATTTCTGGGTTTGGGGGTTGTGTTCAAAACCAGGAGCGGCTCGCAGGTAGGCACTGTGGAACTGCAGCACCCCCATGATCTTATGATCTTTATATTTAAATATTTAAAATAGCCTCTCTGATTGTTTTTTTCAATGAACTTTGAGTTTTTAAATCAGATTATATCTTTTTTTCCTTGAACTATTTCAATGCCGAACGAATGAATCACGAAAGTAGCTTCAGCCTTCCCGTGGAACTGCGTACTTAACAGTTCCAGATTTTGTTCGAAACGCTTGAAACCTCGGTGGCGGACGTACGAAGAGCGAGTCAGAATCGCGGGTTTAAGAGGATCCAAAGCACTGTGGACAGAGCAGTGCCGATTTGTTTGTTTGACGTGGTAGTTGTGTTGCTGTATCGTTTGCTAATTCGAAATTTAATTTCCGAATTGCATTTATCAATGATTCGTTATCATTTATTTTTTTGTCGTGAGATTGAAGTTAATTATATAATAATTGGATTATTTACAATATATAGCTTTCATTTCTTAGAATATTTTTTCGCTCAGAATAAAAACAGAAGAATGGAATTTGTTTATAAATAAAATTTTTGGCAAATTCGAAATTACCCGTTAAGCGTAAGTACCCTATAATTGATTTTATGATACTATTTTACTTATTTTTATGACTGAGTAGTGAGTAGTTATCTATTTATCTATTCGACTTTCTCTCTCTCTCATATATATATAATCGACACAATTGTTCGCAATTTCTGAGGCAGCACCCCCATAACTGAAAGTCAAGAGCCGCCACTGTTCAAAACCCAACCAAAGTTAAGAAGGTAGAAGTTCTGGTTAAGGGGTTGTTACCAAAAGGTCCCACTATCAAGGTCCAAGCTGTAGAGATTGAGGAACTTTGTGCTCCAGTCACTACTTGTTTAGATATGGCATGTGTCCAAGAATTGCAAGTTAACGGAATTAATTTGAACAATAATAAGTTTGAAGGAACAGAAGATATTAGTCTTTTGATTGGAGGTGACTATTATTGGGACTTCATCACTGGTAATATTGTCCGCACATCTCGAGGTCCGGTAGCTATTGAAAGTAAGCTAGGCTGGATGCTACATGGTAGCTATTGCAATGAAATGGAAGTTAAAGCTCTTTTTGTTAAGATTGAGGAGAACAGCCATGGTTTGGAAAGGCATTTGAAAGCCTTTTGGGAACTTGAATCCATTGGCATAAAGGAGAAACAGGAGAAGCAGGCGAGTACAGTGAACAGTGATGTTTTAGAGCAATTTGAAAAAGGGATTGGGTTTAGAGATGGTTGCTATGAAGTTGGCCTTCCTTGGAAGGATTCTTGCAAACCCAGTTCAAACCTTTAGCTAGCTAATAGGAGGTTGGAGACTTCATTGCACAGGCTAAGAAAAAATGAGGAGTAGTTAATTGAATACAATGAGGCCATCTTAAGCTATGTAAAGGAAGGCTATGCTGAAAGGGTGCAAGGTGAGCTGGTGAGCCAGGAGGTACATTATCTGCCATACCATGCAGTGGTACGGCGAGACAAAACTACCACCAAACTGAGGGTAGTTTTTGATGGCTCAGCCAAGGACAAAGGTGGTGTGTCCTTGATTGACTGTTTGGATGCTGGGCCAAATTTAAATGCAGATTTATTTTCCTTGTTACTGAGATTCAGGTTTGGTAGGGTAGCATTGACTGTAGATGTGAAGCAAACCTTTTTGATGATAAAGTTAAAACCAGAGGACAGAGATGCAGTAAGGTATCTGTGGGTGGATATGAAAGACTTGTTGGAAAATGAACCTAAGGTTCAAGCATATAGAATGAAGTCAGTGTTGTTTCGCCTCAGCTCTAGTCCATTTCTGTTGGCAGCTACTATGCAGTACCATTTTAAGAAATATTCTGAAGTCTATCCTAACACTATTGAACACATAAGGAAAAATTTTTATGTTGATGATTTGCTGTGTTCCGTGGATAATACAGAAATGGCCAAACAGATATTCATGGAGGTAGAGCTATAATGAGGGAGGCTGGCATGGAGCTTAGAAAATGGCAGACCAATCATTCTCAATTACAAGAGTTTATGAGTCAGTCCTGTGTAGTACCTGATGCAGCAGAAAGTATTGAGGATTCTGGTATTAAGGAGTTGTGGGCAATAGACAGAAAGGTGCTATGGGAAATCTTTAGTAGAGCTGGCTGAGTATGAGACAAGGTGGACAAAACGTACAGCTCTTAGTTTGGCTTCAAAGGTCTTTGATCCTCTTGGATTCCTGGCTCCATTTGTGATAAAGTAAAAAATTTGGTTTCAGAGCCTCTGGGAAATTGGACTTGGTTGGGACCAAGAGTTATCTGATCATATGGTGGTAAGGTGGAAATATTGGTTCAAAGAATTGGCACATCTTGGAGACATTGAAATCCCAAGATGGTACTTTGGAGAGTTGAACAATAGTCCAGACAATTTGGAGCTGCACATCTTTTGTGATGCAAGTGAGGAAGCCTATGCAACTTGTATTTATATAAGAGACACATTCAAAGAGGAAGTAAGTTGCAGGTTGGTTGCTGCAAAGAGCAGAGTAGCACCTTTGAAAAAGCTTTCTATTCCAAGGTTGGAATTGATGGGTGCAGTTATTGTTAGTCGGCGGCTTGCAGTTACAGTGCAAAAATCTTTGGCCCTTTATGAAATTCCAAGGTATCATTGGACAGACTCCACTATAGTTTGGCACTGGTTAATAAGCCAGGCAAGGAAATGGAAATCATTTGTTGCCAATAGGGTGGAGGAAATTCAAGCACACACAGATCCCAAGCAATGGAAGCATTGTCTAGGCACCCAAAACCCAGCTGATTTACCAACACGGGGAATTTCAGTGAAAGATCTTGCACAGTAGGGTGTGTCAATTTTGGGGGTGAAATTACTAAATTGAAAATCATGTGATTTGGTAGCAATTTAATGTAATCATATGGCATACAAAATAATATCCTTGCTTCAAAAACAATAAAAAATAACCCCTACCTACATCAATTTTAATTAAAAAATTCAATTTTTTCAGTAAATTCGTAACAAAATAACAAATGTGCGCAAACATCCTATCAACATTTAAAGTGGCAATAAGATATCATTCAGAGTCTTTATTTGAAAGTAACCAATGCAGTCATGTCCTTTTTGCTGCGGTTCCTTGACATCAGCATTCGGCTTGCTACTTGCGCTTTGATGTAGCCTTCTCGCCTCTCGTGACTGTAAACTTGACTAGCTGCTTCTGTTGTAGTGCCTTGCACCACAGGATTATCTTTTATTAGTGAAAATTGCCACAAGTTGGCACAAGTGAAATATTTTAAATCTAAATAAATAAATTAAAATTAATCACTGAACATTTAATTTGTATTTATTTATTTAGATTTAAATATTTCACTCATGCCAATTTGTGGCAGTTTTCACTAATAAAAATAATCTTGGTGCAAGGCACTACAAGTACTGCCCCCCAAAAACATGGTTGTCAGGGGTAAAAAAAAAAACACTTAAATGTCAAAGCGCACTGGCTTACGAATGACTCTTCCAGAACGAGTCATTGTTTGCTTTTGGACGGCAATATCCTGCAGCACTGGTTCTGAAGGCATGGATGGTGCTACAGGTGCAGTAGGGACATTGGGGGAAGGGGATTCTTGGTGCCTGTGCAATGGGGCCACTGGCTGGTTCAAAGACAGTTGGTTGCGATAATGAAGGAGAATTGGAAGAGGGATGATAGATTGTTGTACCCTCGGATGAGGTGGTGGTACATAGGATTTAGGAAGGGTAGATTGCTGTACCTGTATATGAGATGAAGGTACAGAAGATTGAGGAGGGATAGGTTGCTGTACCTGTATTTGAGGTGGAGGTACAGAAGATTGAGAGGATAGGATCTTTTGTTGGAGAAAAATCAAGGTATGCTGGTTTCAAGCGGTCCACAGAAACGGTTTCACGCTTGCCCCTTGTCAATGATGAAAGTTTTGGGTTACGGTCTAGCACAAGGAAGGGACCATCATAGGGACAGTGAAGAGGGTAGCGGTGAGCATCATGTCTCAAGAAAACATGTGTGCAAGTTTGTAAATCAGGGGAAACGAAGGTAGTTTGTGAAGTGGAAGTTCTAGGTGCTGTGGGACGAATTTGCTTCATAACAGAGCGTAATGTCTTGACATACGAAGCAGGATCACATGTGGGGTTAATGGGTGTAGGTGTGAAAAATTCTCCGGGTAACCGGAGTGTGGTACCGTAAACTAATTCTGCTGCAGAGCATGCAAGATCAGTCTTCAGAGCAGTACGAATTCCGAGTAGGATTAGGGGTAGCCTGTCCACCCATGTAGTAGATGGATCAGTGGCTCGCAAGGAACTTTTAAGTTGACGATGGAAGCGTTCTACCACCCCATTGGATTGCGGGTGATAGCTTGTTGTTCTGATGCGCTCAGTCCCAAGAAGGAGCATGAGTTCCTTCCATAAGGCCGATTCAAACTGGCACCTCTGTCTGTGCAAATGGTTGCAGGTATTCCAAAACGGGAAACCCAACATGAAACAAAGGCATGAGCTACTGCAGAAGCAGTACAAGAAGTCAAAGGAACAGCTTCTGGCCATCTTGTGAACCTATCAATGACAGTGAGAAGATAGGTATAACCTCGAGAAGAATAGAGGGGGCCGACTATGTCTAGATGTATGGCCTCAAAACGAGCCTTCGGCAAAGGAAAGGTACCAATTTCTGACTTTGTGTGTCGGTGAACTTTGGCACGCTGACATTGAAGGCAAGATCGAGTCCAATTGCGGATATCTTTGTTCATACTTGGCCATACAAACTAGCTGCAATTAATTTTTGGGTGGCCTTAATTCCCGGGTGAGAAAGGGAATGGAGTTTAGCAAAAACAGCTCTTCGCAGCCCTTGTGGGACCAACGGTCGAATATGCTCAGTCGAGACGTCACACAAAATTTGTAAGTCTGACTTGGGTTCAACTGGTAAAGAGCGGACTTGCAACGAAGTGGGTGAATTAATAAGAGCTTGGAGGTCTGTATCCGTGGACTGAGCCTTAGCCATCTCTGAAAGGTTGATGTGAGAGTCCAGGGTCAGAAATTGCTGAGATGCGAGACAGAGCATCCGGCACAACATTCAAAGAACCTGAAATGTGTCGAATGTCTGAAGTAAATTGAAGAATAAAATCAAGGTATCTTCTCTCAGTAGGAGCATGAGAGTCTGATTGAGAATGGAGAGCAAATATTAACGGACGATGATCCGTAAAAATGCTAAGTCACGTCCTTCCAGGAATGACCTGAAATGACGGATGGAGAGGTATATCGCCAGCAACTCTCGACCGAAAGTGCTGTACCTCATTTGTGAAGGTGAGAGCTTGCGTGAAAAGAATGCGAGAGGTTCCCAAACGCCTGAAACAAGCTGCTGGAGCACTCCTGACACGCAACGTCAGAGGCATCAGTGGCTAAGTTCAGAGGAGCGTCTGGTTGAGGGTGAACAAGGCATGTAGCTTGTGCTATAGCCTCTTTTGCTTGTGAAAAAGCATTGGTAGCTTCGGGGTTCCACAAAACTACAGTGGATCTGCCCCTTTTTGATTGGCGAAGAAGAGAGGTTATGGGTGCAAGAATGTTTGCACACTGAGGAATGAAGCGATGGTAGAAGTTTACCATCCCTAAGAAGCGGCGAAGTTGCTTTTGAGTTTGCGGTTGTGGGAAAGACCTTATCACAGATACTTTATTTTCGAGAGGAGAGATGCCCTTCGAAGTAACCTTGTGTCCTAAGAAGGTGAGTCATCTACAGCAAAGACACATTTTTCAGGGTTTAGCAATACACCATATTCTGCCAACCGAGAAAAAACTAAGCGTAAATGTTGAATATGTTCTGAGGGAGAAGAACTTGCGATGAGAATGTCATCGACATATGTGAAAGTGAAGGAGAGACCTCTCAACACTTCATCAATGAAGCGTTGAAAAGTTTGGGCCGCATTACGCAGTCCGTATGGCATTTTTGTCATTTCAAATAACCCAAAAGGGGTTGTTATAGCAGTTTTATGTATGTCTTCAGGGTGTACAGGAATTTGATGAAAGGCTCGCACCAAGTCAAGGCGTGAAAATACTGTGGTGCCATGGAGAGCAGAAGTAAAATCGTGTAAGTGAGGAAGGGGATAGCGATCTGGAATCGTGTTGTCATTCAAAGCACGATAATCTCCACATGGACGCCAGTCTCCAGGTGTAGGTTTTGGGACCATGTGTAAAGCAGAGGCATACGGGCTACTTGAAGGCCGTATAATACCGAGTTCGAGCATGTGTTCAAACTCTCGTCTCACAATTGCAAGACGATCTGGAGCTAAGCGACGTGGGCGGGTGAAAACAGGTGAGCCTACCGTATCAATACGGTGGACAACAGAGTGTTTAATAGGGGTATCCTTAGAACAGGGTTGAGTAAGGGAAGAAAATTCATTTAGGAGCTGCTCTATAGCAGGTGAGCACTGTGGCAGAGAACTTGCCAATAATGAAGAGGGGTGCGTAGGAGAACCAATTACTGAAAGATGTGTGGCATTATCAATTAATTGTGCTCTACGAACATCAACTAATAAATCATTAGCAGAAAGAAATCAGAGCCTAACATTGGGGTATATACATCCGCGACAAGAAATATCCAGCGGAAAACACGTCTAAGTCCAAGAGAAACTGAAATAGAACGACGTCCATAAGTGTGAATAGATGAAGAATTAGCTGCACGTAAAATGAAAGGAGAAGGTCCGTTTGCACGGTCTGCGGCTGTTGCAGGAATAACACTGTATTGAGCTCCAGTGTCAATAAGGAATGCATAGCCTGAAAGTGGATCATGCAAGGTGAACGTTGGACCAGGTGGTGCAGTAGTTTGTGAATCATTAATTTTTGTGGAGGAAGGTTAGTATTGCTGTGGGAAGGAGTTTGTGTTGTATTTGAAGGATTAGTTGGGTATTAAATTAGTGTGGTTGAATAAGTAGGTTGCATTCTTTAACTTTACTTGCATACGTATGTGTTGGTTTGACAGTGTTAAATGAGGTAGTTGAGTGTGTAGTAATAGGTTGTTTTATTATTTGTGGTAGAGTAATACTTAGTTAAAATTGAGGTAGAATTAGATGAGTAGTGGTAGGGTTAGTTGAAAAGGATAGGTTGAGAGGCTTGAGAGGCTGTAGTGTCAGACGCCTGTGACACTAGCCTGTTAGTTTAAAGGAGGATTAGGAGTCCATGGACAAGGTAGACACGCGTTGCACGATCTTTAAACTTTTCATGATACCAGCAAGGGGGGTATGAGCAGTAGACTGAGGTAAGGAAATAGGTTGAGAATGAGGCTGAGTAGTGGGGATTGAGGATGAGGATGAGGAGGCTAATAGATTTGATTAGGAGCAACCAACTGACCTGTTTGCGGTGGCTGTGGTTGTAGTAGAACGAGGCGTTGTCCAGGTTCATATTGGGAGGCTCTATTTGGACCAGAGGGTCGTCCTCGTCTTGAAGAACTTCTCTCTCGTTCCCTGTTGTTAGCTAGCTCTATTCGGAGAGCTTTAAATTCATCTTTATTGTTTGTAGAATTTCGTTGGATACTTTAAGACATTGTGCGGCCAGACTCTGAGTGTCGTCCTGCGTGGCACAGATTTGGGGGTGATGGGTGTTATCTACTTGGCCAAGGTGGATTTCAATCATCATCTTATCAGCTGTTTTGGCCATAGTGAGAGGTCTGTATCATCTGGCATACAACGGAGCATTGGTCGTAGGGCAGTGGGGAGACCATTGAGGAAGCGGCGTCGCATTAAGGGTGAGTTTTTATCGTCTTCATTGGTCTGTCCAGCCAGGTCTTGCAGATGCCTCAGGAAGGCTGTTGGCGTTTGATCCCCAAGAACTTGGTCCTTGAGTAGAGCATTGAGTCGCTCTTCTTCTGATTGGCCGAGTCTCCTGACTAACTCGCTGAGGAGGCTCTCAAAAGCTTGGTCAGACGGAGGCAATAGAGTCACATCCCGCACTACTTTGTATACTAGTGTAGGCAGGAGGTTCTTTGTGATAAGGAACTTGGTTCGTGGGTCCGTAATTCCTTTTATCGCGAAATAATCCCGCAGTTGACTCACAAAGATTCCAGGCTCTTCAGCGGTGAATTGTGGAGTGGTAGGCTGATACATTGTTAGAAGGTCTGTTATAGGTGGTGAATTTGGAGTACCACCGTTGGATGATCCTAGGTTGTTGTTGTGTGGGTCATTGTGGCTATTATTTGTTACAAGGTACTAAAAAAATTAAAATGTGTCAAAAACTGACAAGATTTCAACAAATGTTGTTGAATGCAAATAATGGCTTCAGGTAAGCTTGGTTGAGTATGAGACTCAATTGGAGTTATGAATGCCAATAACAAAAAGTTACGTAAATTTTTTTTTTATGATGTAGCCCAATATTAGCAGAAAAATAGTCTGCGTATAGGCTGTTTGCAAATATAAGTAAATTTGCACAAAAAAAACTTTAGAAAACTGATTTTATAAAAAGGCAAAATAAAAGGAATATATTTTGCAACAGAGAATACACTTCCAGTACAGATGAGTGCTTAGTATTAGTGAATTTAATAAAATTATGGATGCAGACTGAATATGTTGACAAAAATTGAAAAACAAATTTTTAGAATTTTTTTGCATAAATTACGGTGTTTGGTCACTCCAGGAGTGTCACCAATTGTAAGGGGTCTTATTTTATTATTATAGACCTTTACGTAAATAATTAATTAAATGCCAGGGTCACCAGCGCCCAAATACTAGATTGGCATCCAGCACTGCAGCGCAAAAATAATTTTAATACAAAAGGAAGGATTGATTATACTGTGACCATTTTCACACATCTCTCCACACTCTGAGTGTGAGAAGACCACTTTGGCACTTGCATTGGGGCCTCTTTAAGTTGTGTTAAATCTTTGTTTGTTATACATGTTGTCAGTGGTGGCTCCAAAACTTCCGAACTCAAGTTAACTAATTCTGACAATTTCGTGGCATTGACGTTTATCGGAGGTACCTTCCTTGTCTGAACAGAGCAGTCTCCCAGCTGGTCATCATCTAGTGATGTTCCTCTAAGCTTTAGAATGATTTCCACAGCCTCAGTTCGCTCTTTGGTACATTGGCTGCAGAGTATTGCTTGCAAAACTGCCTCTGACCTTGCATACCAAGCGGACCTTCTCACCACAGGTAACACGATGTCCATAACTACTTTCCTTTGGGTTCTCAGTAGCTGTAATTGAAACAAGATGTGGTTGGGCCCCTCCATCCACATTGGATTAAGTTTTACATTGAACCAGTGAGGAAGATAAAATCCAATAATAAATTCAACAATCAACATCAAATTCTGTAGCATTTTGCCCTTCAGTGCATGTTTGGAAATCCAAATCCTACAGAAACGAATCGCTGTAGTTAACCAACGACTGTGACTTACGGGTCCAATCTCCAAGAGAGCCAGATTTTGAGGCAACTCTCCTGATCTGATTGCTTGAACAATACGATAAGCGTAAGATTGATCCGTGCTGAGGTCTTTGATAACTTCTTCAGACAACACTGGAAGGGGAGGGCCTACTTCGACCTTTGGAAATTTTGTATTTATTTCTAATTCCGTTGCTTCATCTAGCATGTTGCCAAGGGGGCCTGACCACTTGTTGTTGCTCTTTGTAGGACCATCAAGTTCCTGGATGAGATGACGAAGAGGTAGTTCCCCTATGTGCAAATCACATACAATTACAATCCAAACAAGCCTTCTTCCAAGTTTTTTCTCTAAATGCGTCATAACACCGCCCTGCCATCCAGTGTTCACCGCAGTTGAGTCTCCACCAACGGCCTGCAGTGAACTGTCAAGTCTTCTTTCTTGAAGGCAACATATTATTTGATCGGCAATTGCCTCTGCATGTTTCTTGCCTTCTACTTCTGCTTCAGGAACAAAGTGAAACAAATAGCGGCCACCAGGTTCGGAACACACAGAGTAGTGTTCTTCTTTGATAAGACCGGGAAACTTTATCTCCATTCCCTCTACCTCTAGGAGAACTTTTGTCATCTCTTCTTCCATCATACAAAAGGCAAGAGAGACCTTCCTCCTTCAAATCGTTTTCATGCTGATCAGATATTTCCTTCATTATTTTTTCTTGTGCTCTTCTTATCTTATTATGATCTATCACTAAGGATGTATCCTCTCGGCTGATGAGGCCTGCATCTATCCAAGCGGCAGTGACAATCTCTGCAGTCTCTAGTAGCCCCGTATGGTGGCGAATACTGGCAAGGGCAATGTTTGAGATGTCTTTAGTGTTGTATTTCATTCTCTTCGGCGAAGGTTCAGATGACATTTTGGAGCTATCATCTGGTGTTGCTTCTTTCTGTTCATCTGAAGAGCTTTCAAAGAAGTGAGAAACCTCTTGATAGAGCTCTTCATCTCTTTGGGTGACTTCTTCACTCTTATTTTCCTTCCTTTCTTCCCTCTCTCGGATTTTCTCTTTTTTCTTAGCAATAACAATCTGTTTTTTGGTTTCTGAATAATCTGCCGAACCAATCTGCATACTTCCTTGGCCTCCTGCCTTTGGTCTCTGCGCCTTTATAAAGCCAGCTCCAAAACAGGGATCTTCTTCTCACGAGGACAGCGACAATCAATGTGAGGGTGAGGTTCTCTTCTGCATGAGGGAGAACAATTGGCTTCAGAACACAACTCTATGGGACACTGGCAGTTAAAAATGTCAAGAAGAGTATCAAGTGTGTGCAGAAATATATTTTTCTTTCCTAGTTTTCCTTTACCATGTGATGTCTCAACTGCTTTGTGCCACAGCTTTGTTATTTTTAGCTCAATAGTTCTATACTGATTGAGTACAGGTGGTTTGAATAACACATTAGCTTTTTTCCACTGATGCAGAAGAGGGGGAATCATGTCCCTTATGAGCTCTTTCTCTGTGTAGTTCCTTCTATCCTTTGTATTTTGTTCACGAAGGAGTAACCCTAGTCTCAGCATGTCTCGCACTGTTGGTAGTTCTGATACGGGAAGCTCCTTGCCTGTACCGACTAACAGGCTCAAGTGGCATGACGACTGACCTCTTGTCTTCAATTTTGGTATCTTAGGAATATCTGAAAAGAAAGAAAAACATTTAAGTATTTTATATCAATTACGATGTTTCAAAGTTTAGTCATTCGATGTTCTAAAATTCAATAAAAAAATATTTCATGGGATTACAACATAATTAGACAAGAATATGATAATAATAAATAATTGTAATAATCAATAATCCATACTTACAGTTAAACTGTAGTATTCGTCTAGTAGAATAACTATGAAGTAGGTACAAGAGCAATAACAGCAAACCACCGTCTATGACATCTAAGAGGCAACTGAGGACTGAGAGTGAGGGACAGTTCTATTCATGTTGTGACTTGTACATTGTACAACAACTACATGACCTTGAAAACACTCCATATGCGATCAGTGGGATAATTCTGTGACAGATGAATAGTTAATCAATTTATGTCCTATTATTTAGTAAAAGAGTCAATTTCTGAAACTTTAAGGTAAAATTGATGTAGGTAAGGGTTATTTTATTTCATTTTGGTTGGCCAATTTCAAGTTTTGACATGAAAAGACTATATTTTCACTACCAAAATTGATTTAAAAAAGTTAACAAAATTGACATACCCTAATGGGTATATAGATTTACAAACAACATTAAGAGAGAAACAAGAAGGGAAGGAATTCTGAACAGTAAGGAGATTCAGCAAGCCAGGCAATACTGGATGGTATACTGTATGTGCAGAAAGAAAAATTTGGTGAAGAGAGGGAATTGCTCACCAGCAGTCCATTACAGGTTCTGCCAACACATTCTGCTCTCAAGGGTTTGGATGTGTGTTTGGATCAGGACTTATTGAGAGTAGGAGGTAGACTACAGTTTTCTGGGCTTCCAGAGGAGAAAAGACATCCAATTTTGCTACCTTCTGGGAGGCACTTTGTGGAACTTTTGATCCTGGATATGCATCATAAGTTGTTACATGCTGGAGTTAGAGAAGTGATAATAGGGATCAGACAACAGTTTTGGATGGATTCCCAAAATTAGACAAGTAGTAAAAAAGGTCTTGCATAAATGTGTGGTTTGCAAGCGTTGGAGTGCTAAGCCTTATTATGAAAAGGTGGCTCCACTTCCAAGAGAACGATGTGTTTATACTGCCCCATTTGATGTAGTGGGAGTAGACTTCGCAGGTCCAGTCTATGTGTATGAGCAAGAGGAGTCTAACAAAGGTTATATATGTCTTTTCATATGTGCTACCACCAGAGCAATCCATTTGGAGTTGGTAAGCAACTTAAGTAGTGATGTATTTCTTTTGGCCTTTAAAAAGTTTGTGAACAGAAGGGGTTTCTCAAATAAAATCATATCGGATAATGCAAAATCCTTCAAAAGGGCTGCAGAGGAACTCCAAAAAGTTTGGTCCTTGCTAAAAGAGGAGGGGTTCCAATCATACTTTTCACACCATGGGGTACAGTGGGAGTTTATTGTTGATAAAGCAACATGGTGGGGAGGATTTTGGGAAAGGCTAGTGAGAAGTGTAACGAGTCCATTAAAGAAACTTTTAGCTAATGCTCATTTGAGCAAAGAAGAACTGCACTGTTTTGTGTGAAGTAGAAGCAATGGTGAACAGTAGGCCTATCATCTTTGTTTATAACAGTATGCAGGACGCAGAGCAGTGACAACAAATAACTTTCTTTGTGGTAAACTGTAATAGCTTGGGGTTAGTGACCCCGCTAAGTTACTAGGTTTCTAAACAACAAACAAAGGCACTTACCGGTGCGCTGAATTAGATATTCTTTAGGGCCTACCATAGATTTCCTGCGTCCCACAAAGCAGTCTACCTAAACTCTCAAACTTTACTAATTTAGAAGCAATAGACATTACCCCTAACCAGTGCTCGAAGTGGAAATTTTAAAGCAAGGGTGTGGTCTTTCAAAAATTTTGGTTAGCATTGCCCCTCATATTTTAAGAATAATACAATTTTAAAAAGGCATTTTAACACGATAACTTAAGTTTAGTTCAATTTTTCAAGCATACAAAACCGTATTAAACTTTAAAAATTAGCTATTAGTTTTGTCAATTATATGTTGCAAAATCAGTTAATATACGGTTAATTTTTTTTATTCGTGTAAAGGGACATAACAATTCATTTATAAATCTCTATTTAACTGCATATAATTGATTACATCAAGATATTTATATAAAAAAAATTTTGTTTATGGCATAACATAAAAATAGGTATTTAAAATATAAAAATAGGTAATTAAAATCAAATTTATTAAATAATATTTTTTAAACAAAAAAAATGCTAGATTAAAATAATTTAAAAAGAGATTCATATCCCGTAGGAATTACTGCTTCAGGTTTTCTAGTTTGGCAAGCTGTATAATCCGCATCCTGTTTTCCTTTTGCAATCCATTTTCTTGCATAGTCTTCTGGTTTGAAGAGACGTTGTGGTGGTCCTGCAATCTTAAGGAAAAGTAATTTGGATGCTGCATCAATTTTTATACAATTTCTTGCTGATGTAATAGTGAGATTCATGCAGCTGAATGAGCGTTCACATTCGCTCGTTGAAATAACTAGTGAATTTATTGCCGCTAATAATGATTTTAGTCTAGGCGGTACATCTTTTCCTTTATTTTGAATATATTCTCGAAATCCTTGCACAGAATCTTTTGATGGCACTTGAAACTCATCACTCAAGAAACGAACGACTTAGAACTACGTATTGGACGTTGATTGGTTCCGGCATGTATAGATTTCGCGCGCTTTCGTACCCCAATAATTCAAGAAGTGGGGTGCGTGCTTCCCCACATTTCTTTCCAGCAAAGAAGTAAGGGTGTGCTGCTGACCAATTGAGAGAAGTGGGGGTGTGCACACCTCCGTGTTGCCGTCCACTTCGAGCACTGCCCCTAACTGTTATTATTTACTGACAACTTTCTACCCCATTTGTCACTTTAGAAACATCACCAAATTAAACTTAGCACCAACGATTTAGTCAGATATGAATAACCATGCTCTAGTCCAGCCAAAACCCAACGAACAGCCCGCGTTGCTCTGTTTATCCCTTCGTGTTGCCATTCAGCTTTCTTTTAGTGATTTTTCCCTTTAGTGACTTTAGACTATATACATATATATATATACACACACACGTCACCTCACTCCTCCCCTACAAGTTTAGTCTGTCAGGGGGGTGAGAGACCCTAGACGACCTGCGGAACGGGGTTGATGTAGTAGGAATAGGTGCAACATGTATAGGCGGACGAATTGAATCATTTTCCAGAGGATCGGTTCTCTCTTCCGGAAGACCGGTCATTCTGCAATTCACGTTTCCATATCTGGTCCTGATGGCGTTTAATAGAACGACCATCTTCTAGTTGGCACTTGAAGGAAACAGGGCCCGTTCTCTTCTGCACAGTTGCAGGAACCCATTTTGGTCCAACCCTATAGTTGCGAATCATAACTGGATCATTAGGTTGCGCTTCTATAACTCTCCCTTTTTTAGTGTTGTGGCACAACAACTGTTTTTCCTGATGGCGTAAAACTCGTCGTTGTAACGTTTCGTTTGGACTAACAAATCGAAAACTGAACGAATTCCCCGGCCAATCATAAGTTTAGAAGGAGACACCCCCCATCGTTGTGTGAGGTGTTAGTCGATATTTAAACAAAATTTATCCAACACCACTTGTATTTCCTTCCCACGAGAATGACGCAAGGCCGACTTGAAAGTACGGACAATGTTTTCCGCGAGACCGTTAGTAGACAAAAACACTAGGCCGGACATGTCTGTCAAGAAGATACTCTTCTTGATTAGGATTACTCCTTATAAAATTATTATTATTATTATTATTATTATTCGTACAAACTAATTACAGATGGACTTTCAGACTGGATAAACGTTGGTTCGCTTCTGAAAGGCCATGAAAATAGTTCAGAACATGCAGATAACATGGCAACATGGAAGGATCTGGAACTGCGGCTAAAAACTGGGAGGACCATTGACCAAACTGAAATGTCATTAATGGAGGTAGAGCGAAGACGCTGGCGAGATGTTCTCACACGTCTTGTAAGTATAATCCAATCACTGGCAGAGAGAAACCTTGCTTTCAGGGGGTCTTCCTCTTCATTTTACAATCAAGACAATGGAAACTTCTTGAAGGAGGTTGAGCTGCTTGCCAAATTTGATCCAGTGATGAAACAACACATCAGCAGAGTCGAAAATGGCCAATATAGTCATTCAAGTTACCTAGGAAACATCATTCAAAATGAGCTCATTGGGTCCATTAGTCGGAAGATCTTGGATGCCATTGTTGCAGAAATAAAACAAGCTAAATATTACTCACTCATTTTAGACTGCACTCCAGACATAAGCCACCAAGAACAGATGTCGATTATTATCAGAACTGTTAAAATGGGTGAAGTACCAGAAATAAAAGAATACTTCTTGGGCTTTCTTGAGGCTTCAGAAAGTACAGGCCTGGGTTTATCAGTTCTGATTCTGAAGAGACTAGATGAACTGAATATTCACTTTGATGACTGCAGAGGACAGTCATATGGCAATGGAGTGAACAGAAAGGGCAAGAACAAAGGTGTTCAGGCAAGGTTATTAGAGAAGAACTGTCGTGCACTCTATGTTCCATGTGGGGCTCACACTCTGAATCTTGTAGTGGCTGATGCAGCTAAAGCTTCCACAGATGCCATCAGCTTCTTTGGCAACGTACAAAAATTGTACAACCTTTTTGCAGCAGCTACACAGAGATGGACAATCCTAAAGAAGCACGTGAACATAACACTCAAGTCTTGGAGTGAAACCAGGTGGGAGAGCCGGCTTAAGAGCATTGAGGCTGTGCGATACCAGAGCCACAACATCAGAGAGGCCCTGTTGGAAGTCAGAAACAATGCCACAGATGCCATAGCCAGGACTGAAGCACAAGCACTTGCAGAGGAGGTAGGGTCTTATCGCTTTCAGATTTGCACAGTAGTATGGTATGACATTCTTCATGCAGTTAACCATGTGAGCAAACTTCTGCAGTCTCCTACAATGCAGTTTGATGTGGCAGTCAACCTCCTCACAAAAACAAAAGACTCACTCACCAGCTACAGAAACACAGGTTTTGTTGCAGCACAAGTCGTAGCTAGGGACATATGTGAGGAAATGAATGTGGAGGCTGTGCTGAAGGAGAAGGGGCTCAGATCCACAAAAAAGCACTTTGCTTAGGAAGCTCCTGACGAACCATTTACAGAAGCCTTAAAGAGGCTGGAAGTCAAATTTTTCAATGTGGTGGTGGATTGTGCCATCGGGTCAATAAATGAGAGATTCAAAACATTAGATGATGTGCGGGACATATTTTGGGTTCTCCTAAGCTTCACCACAATGAACAAGGAAGACTTGTCCTGTGTTAGAAAATCTAGAAGAGGAAGAACCATTGTTGTCCCAAGGCGATATGATGACTAAGCTGATTGATGCAACATTGCTTGTATATATTAAGTTAAGGTGTATATATATCCATCTCATAATTGTAAGGTTAGTGAAAAATTCACTTAATTTAGAGCTAGCATTTTTGGGCTCTTGTGGCATCATTGTTTGGGCACTCTGGTGGCATCATTTTGGGGCGCTGCGCGTCCTTTCTACTCGTTTGTGGAATGCCGTACTTACAGGGTGTGGTCTTATAGAGAGCTCTCTTGCAATTCAGTTTGGTTGTTTAGATACAAGATTGTTGCATCGTGCAATAGTCCAGGTTGTGTTGTTGTTGTTGCAAGGTTGAGAAAGAAGACCATAAATAGTGCCCCTTCTGTTTTTATCTTAAATTCATGCAACTGAGGCCTAAGGTAGGCCCACATCGAGTCAGCAACCCTGAGGTAGGACCTAATAGGACCTCAAGTCCGTAAGTTTTTAATTTTAGCTTAACTTGGGCTGTAGGTTGAACTGGCCCTTTAGAACTTGGCCGTTCACGGCTCAGCTGGGATTTTGAACCCAACAAATAAATAAATAACATGGTCCTTCGAGCCGGATTCTAGCCCAAGACTGAGTCAGTGACTATTTTTCGGCAAAGTTCTGATTGTGCAAATTGTAGCCCAAGTTAGGCCTAGACGGGTTGAACATTATTGAGTTAAGGTCCCAGGGTAGAAAGTTTGGTCGCCCAATTGCGAAACTTGGCCACTCGTCTGTCGTTGTTTTTGGCCTACATTTTAGCGGTTTGGTTAATTTTGGTTTATTATTCGTAGGCGAAGGTTGCAGACTTCGGTGCGCCAGTTACTTGGGTGGAAAAATTGGTATTCCATACTGGTGGTTGGTTAGTACCCCACCCAGCCAGCAATTCAGTTTATTTGAAAAAAGCAAAATTTGCGTTCGATCAGTTTGGTTGAGTATTTCTGCCAATTCAGCCCATTTGGCATTGAGCCCAATTGTTGTTTGCATTGAAGATGAGTGCATCTGAATTGAACAAGTTTAAAAAAAGGAGAAGCGCCTACAAAGGTCTAATTACAAAGGTCATTGCCACTATAGATTCTGCCATAGAGCAAGAGGATTTAAGATTAGTGACTGCGCAGCTTTCCATATTAGAAACTAAAAAGGTTGCTCTAAGTGAAGTAAATGTTAAAATTGAGGCTCTTATAGAAGAGGATGAAATAGAAAATAACATAATTTACTTTGAAGAGATTATTGATGATATAATTAAAGTAGGCCACCGAGCAAAAGAGTTTAGCAGCTCATTACAGTTAGAGACCAGGTCTAATAATGAAACACAACACTCAACAAATGATGTTTGTGAAGTTAAGGTTAACAGATCTACAGTTCAATTACCGAGGCTTGTACTCAAAACATTTTCTGGGAGTATGTTATTTTATTTATTTGTCGGGTTCGAAATCCCAGCTGAGCCGTGAACGGCCAAATTCTAAAGGGCAAGTTCTACCTAAAGCCCAAGTTAAGCTAAATTAAAACTTACGGATTTGAGATCCTATTAGGTCCTACCTCAGGGTAACCTCAGGGTTGCTGACTCGATGCGGGCCTACCTTAGACCTTAAATTACATGAACTTAAAAGGTAAACAAAAGGGTACTATTTGTGGTCTTCTTTCTGAACCTTGCAACAACAACGCAACCTGGACTATTGCACGATGCAACAATCATGTATCTAAACAACCAAACTGAATTGCAAGAGAGCTCTCTATCAAACCACACCTTTACGTACGACCTTCCACAAACGAGTAGAAAGGACGCGCAGCATCCCAAAATGATGCCAACAATGTGACCAAACAACGATGCCACAAGAGCTCAAAAATGCTAGCTCTAAATTAATTTAATTTTTCACTAACCTTACAATTATGAGATGGATATATATACACCTTAACTTAATATATATACAAGCAATGCTGCATCAATCAGCTTAGTCATCGTATCGCCTTGGGACAACAATGGTTCTTCCTCTTCTAGATTTTCTAACACTCCCCACCGAAGAGGCATTGTTGTCATTACCTTCTGCAAGGTTAGCCAAGCCTTCTTCATGAGGCTGTAACTCAAATGTTTCATCTTGACTATCTGTGTTTTTGCTGATTTCTAAAGCATAGAGTTTTTGTATAGGTCTCTTTAACTTTCCTCCTGAAGTCTTTACCAGTGCAGACCTAACTAAATTGTCTTTGCAAACAAACAACTCTTCAATTATGCCAAGCTTCCAGCATTGCCTTGGTCTTTCATCCCCAATCATTACCACTTCTCCCACCTTGATACAATTTGCATTGGAGCCCTTTACCTTGCCTGATGGGTAATAATTGAGTTCTGGCAAGTATTCCATCTGCCACCTCTTCCATAACTGATCTTGTAGCTCTTCAAGGTACCTGAACCGTCTGGTTAACTCTCCTTGAGTGCTCTGGATGGGCTGCAAGTCTTCTGGCACACTGGGGTTTGATGTTAATCGTTTACCACAAAGAAAATGATTTGGTGTCAATGGCTCTGCATCCTGCCTACTGTTGTAAACAAAAGTGATAGGCCTACTGTTCACCATTGCTTCTACTTCACATAAAACAGTAGAGAATTCTTCTTTGCTCAAATGAGCATTAGCTAAAAGTTTCTTTAATGGACACTTTACACTTCTCACTAGCCTTTCCCAAAATCCTCCCCACCATGGTGCTCTCTCAACAATAAACTCCCACTGTACCCCTTGGTGTGAAAAGTAGGATTGGAATCCTTCCTCTTTTAGCAAGGACCAAATTTCTTGGAGTTCCTTTGCAGCCTTTTTGAAGGTTTTTGCATTATCCGATATGATTTTATTTGGGAAACCCCTTCTGTTCACAAACCTTTTAAAGGCCAAAAGAAATACATCACTACTTAAGTTGCTTACCAACTCCAAATGGATTGCTCTGGTGGTAGCACAGGTGAAAAGACATATATAACCTTTGTTAGACTCCCCTCGCTCATACACATAGACTGGCCCTGCAAAGTCTACTCCCACTACATCAAATGGGGCAGTATAGACACACCGTTCTCTTGGAAGTGGAGCCACCTTTTCATAATAAGGCTTTGCACTCCAACGCTTGCAAACCACACATTTATGCAAGACCTTTTTCACTACTTGTCTAATTTTGAGAATCCAAAATTGTTGTCTAATCTCTATTATCACTTCTCTAACTCCAGCATGTAACAGCTTATGATGAGTATCCAGGATCAAAAGGTCCACAAAGTGCCCCCCAGAAGGTAGCAAAATTGGATGTCTTTTCTCCTCTGGAAGCCCAGAAAACTGTAGTCTACCTCCTACTCTGAATAAATCCTGATCCAAAAACACATCCAAACCCTTGAGCGCAGAATGTGTTGGTAGAACCTGTAATGGATGGCTGGTGAGCAATTCCCGCTCTTCACCAAATTTTTCCTTCTGCGCATATACCACCCAGTATTTCCTGGCTTGCCGAATCTCATTACTGTTCAGAATTCCTTCCCTTCTTGTTTCTCCCTTAATGTTGTTGGTAAATCTATATATCCATGCTGTCACTCTTAACAATCTTTTCAGACTGCTAATGTCCTCAAGCCTCAATATGGGGTCCTGCTGCATAACTTGACAACTGTTCACAGCGCATTTTCTCACCTCACTCACCCATGCTTCTTCAGCCTGGCATTCTCCTACAATAGGCTGATTAGAAGGCCAGTTTTCACTTCCAAGTTTTAGCCACTCTGGCCCATTCCACCACAAACTTGATTGTGAAAGATCTTTCACCGAAATTCCTCGTGTTGGTAAATCAGCGGGGTTTTGGATGCCTGGACAATGCTTCCATTGCTTGGGATCTGTGTGCGCTTGAATTTCCTCCACCCTATTGGCAACAAATGGTTTCCATTTCCTTGCCTGACTTCTTAACCAGTGCCAAACTATAGTGGAGTCTGTCCAATAATAGCTTGGAATTTCATAGAGGGCCAAAGACTTTCGCACTGTAATTGCAAGCCGACTAGCAATAACGGCACCCATCAATTCCAACCTTGGAACAGAAAGCCTTTTCAAAGGTGCTACTCTACTCTTTGCAGCAACCAACCTGCAACTTACTTCTTCTTGCAATGCGCCTCTTATATAAATACAAGTTGCATAGGCTTCCTCACTTGCATCACAAAAGATGTGCAGCTCCAAATTGTCTGGACTATTGTTCAACTCTCCAAGTACCATCTGGGATTTCAATGTCTCCAAGATGTGCCAATTCTTTGAACCAATATTTCCACCTTACCACCATATGATCAGATAACTCTTGGTCCCAACCAAGTCCAATTTCCCAGAGGCTCTGAAACCAAATTTTTGACTTTATCACAAATGGAGCCAGGAATCCAAGAGGATCAAAGACCTTTGAAGCCAAACTAAGAGCTGTACGTTTTGTCCACCTTGTCTCATTCTCGGCCAGCTCTACTAAAGATTTCCCATTGAAGGTAAACAAATCATCATCTTGCTGCCAAACGATGCCTAGCACCTTTGCGTCTATTGCCCACAACTCCTTAATACCAGAATCCTCAATACTTTCTGCTGCATCAGGTACTACAGAGGAATGACTCATAAACTCTTGTAATTGCGAATGATTGGTCTGCCATTTTCTGAGCTCCATGCCAGCCTCCCTCATTATAGCTCTAGCCTCCATGAATATCTGTTTAGCCATTTCTGTATTATCCACGGAACATAGCAAATCATCAACATAAAAATTTTTCCTTATGTGTTCAATAGTGTTAGGATAGACTTCAGAATATTTCTTAAAATGGTACTGCATAGTAGCTGCCAACAGAAATGGACTAGAGCTGAGGCCAAACAACACTGACTTCATTCTATATGCTTGAACCTTAGGTTCATTTTCCAACAAGTCTTTCGTATCCACCCACAGATACCTTACTGCATCTCTGTCCTCTGGTTTTAACTTTATCCGCAAAAAAGCTTGCTTCACATCTGCAGTCAATGCTACTCTACCAAACCTGAATCTCAGTAACAAGGAAAATAAATCTGCATTTAAATTTGGCCCAGCATCCAAACAGTCATTCAAGGACACACCACCTTTGTCCTTGGCTGAGCCATCAAAAACTACCCTCAGTTTGGTGGTAGTTTTGTCTCGCCGTACCACTGCATGGTGTGGCAGATAATGTGCCTCCTGGCTCACCAGCTCACCTTGCACCCTTTCAGCATAGCCCTCCCTTACATAACTTAGGATGGCCTCATCGTATTCAATTAACAACTCCTCATTTTTTCTTAGCCTGTACAATGAAGTCTCCAACCTCCGATTAGCTAGCTGAAGGTTTGAACCGGGTTTGCAAGAATCCTTCCATGGTAGGCCAACTTCATAGCAACCATCTCTAAACCCAATCCCTTTTTCAAAGTGCTCTAAAACATCATTGTTCACTGTACTTGCCTGGTTGTCCTTTATACCAATAGATTCAAGTTCCCAAAATGCTTTCAAATGCCTTTCCAGACCATGGCTGTTCTCCTCAATCTTAACAAAGAGAGCCTTAACTTCCATTTCATTGCAATAACTACCATGTAGCATCCAGCCTAGCTTACTTTCAATAGCTACTGGGCCTTGAGATGTACGGACAATATTACCAGTGATGAAGTCCCAATAATAGTCAGCTCCAATCAAAAGACTAATATCTTCTGTTCCCTCAAACTTATTATTGCCCAAATTAATTCCTTTAACTTGCAATTCTTGGACACATGCCATATCTAAACAAGTAGTGACTGGAGCACAAAGTTCCTCAATCTCTACAGCTTGGACCTTGATAGTGGGACTTTGCGGTAACAACCCTTTAACCAGAACTTCTACCTTCTTAAATTTGGTTCGGTTTTGAACGGAACCCCCAAACCCAGAAATTCTTAAATTTTCCCTCTTAAGTTCTTTAAACTTCAATTTTCTGGAAATTCTGGTCTTAATAAAACTACACTGGCTACCACTATCAAACAACACTCTTACAGTAGCTTCTCCCTCATTCCCAATTAATAAGGCTGCAGTTGTTTGCAATAATCCCCCTTTACTTTTACTCCCTTGCATAGCAGTGGCATGTGCCACTGATGTCTCTACTTCTGGGGTAGGCCTACTAAGAGTGTTTTCACACAATAATGGCTGATGCCTACCATGACATTTTTTGCACAAAATTTTAAACTTACAAAACCTTGCTCTATGACCTTTCAAAAAACATTTAAAACATGCTGTGGACTTAGTTACCCTGTCCTTTCTCTCCTCAAAGGGTAAGGCCTCAGCCACCTCACATTTATATGACTTGTGGTTGCCTTCGCAAATATACATTCCTTGATTCCCTTTAATTTATTCTCAGAGGAGGCATGTAGAGCTGACACTGTACCTGGGCTATTCCTTTTTGTGGAAACTTTGGTGCTGTGCCTGCCTTTGTCCTCTTGTTTACCATCCCACTGTGCAAACTCAACTCCCTCTCGTCTTGCTAATTCTGTGCCTAAAAGACTTAACATCTGCTGAAGGGGGATGTACACATGTTCTGCAGAGTGTCCCCTACTTAATTCAAGCAAAATTGAGCTAGGCAATTTAGACTCCAGTGTAGGAACCAACATTATACCATACTTTTCCATTCCTACACCCAAGTTGTCCAGAGACCTAGTTCTAATTTCAAATTCATCATATAACTGCCGTAACTCCTTGACACTATTAGGATTATTAACAGGAGGTATAGTTAAAAGTGCACGGAGGTGGCTTTTAATTAAGATCTCTGGCTTACCAAACCGTTTCTTTAATATATCCCAAGCCACATTATAATTAGCCTCTGTTAATGCTAATCCTGCTATAGTCTTTGCTGCCTCCCCTTCCAAGAGGGACCGCAAATAATTAAACTTCTCCACGGCACTTAACACTTGACTAGAATGAACTGCTGATTGAAAACTGTCTGCCCATCCTTGCCATTCCTGAATACTCCCAGAAAATGTTTTGAGTACAAGCCTCGGTAATTGAACTACAGATCTGTTAACCTTAACTTCACAAGCATCATTTGTTGAGTGTTGTGTTTCATTATTAGACCTGGTCTCTAACTGTACTGAGCTGCTAAACTCTTTTGCTCGGAGGCCTACGTTAGTCATATCATCAATAATCTCTTCAAAGTAAATTATGTTATTTTCTATTTCATCCTCTTCTATAAGAGCCTCAATTTTAACATTTACCTCACTTAGAGCAACCTTTTTAGTTTCTAATATGGCAAGCTTCGCAGTCACTAAGCGTAAATCCTCTTGCTCTATGGCAGAATCTATAGTGGCAATGACCTTTGTAATTAGACCTTTGTAGGCACTTCTCCTTTTATAAATTTGTTCAATTCAGATGCACTCATCTTCAATGTAAACAACCCTTGGGCTCAATACCAAATGAGCTGAATTGGCAGAAATACTTAACCAAACTGATCAAACGCAAATTTTACTTTCAAATAAACTGAATTGCTGAGTGGGGTACTAACCAAACACCAGTATGGAATACCAAATTTTCCACCCCAGGACCTTAATTCAATAATGACCCAAAATTAACCAAACCAGAAAAAATATAGGCCAAAAAACGACCGACGACTGGCCAAGTTTCGCAATTGGGCGACCAAACTTTACCCTGGGACCTTAATTCAATAATAACCCAAATTAACCAAACCGGAAAAAAAGTAGGCCAAAAAACGACAGACGACTGGCCAAGTTTCGCAATTGGGCGACCAACTTTACCCTGGGACCTTAATTCAATAATAACCCAAAATTAACCAAACCGGAAAAAAGTAGGCCAAAAAACGACAGACGACTGGCCAAGTTTCGCAATTGGGCGACCAAACTTTTTACCCTGGGACCTTAACTCAATAATACTCAACCCGTCTAGGCCTAACTTGGGATACAATTTGCACAATCAGAACTTTGCCGAAAAATGGTCACTGACTCAGTCTTGGGGTAGAAATCCGGTTCTGAAGGACCATGTTATTTTATTTATTTGTCGGGTTCGAAATCCCAGCTGAGCCGTGAACGGCCAAATTCTAAAGGGCAAGTTCTACCTAAAGCCCAAGTTAAGCTAAATTAAAACTTACGGATTTGAGATCCTATTAGGTCCTACCTCAGGGTAACCTCAGGGTTGCTGACTCGATGCGGGCCTACCTTAGACCTTAAATTACATGAACTTAAAAGGTAAACAAAAGGGTACTATTTGTGGTCTTCTTTCTGAACCTTGCAACAACAACGCAACCTGGACTATTGCACGATGCAACAATCATGTATCTAAACAACCAAACTGAATTGCAAGAGAGCTCTCTATCAAACCACACCTTTACGTACGACCTTCCACAAACGAGTAGAAAGGACGCGCAGCATCCCAAAATGATGCCAACAATGTGACCAAACAACGATGCCACAAGAGCTCAAAAATGCTAGTTCTAAATTAATTTAATTTTTCACTAACCTTACAATTATGAGATGGATATATATACACCTTAACTTAATATATATACAAGCAATGCTGCATCAATCAGCTTAGTCATCGTATCGCCTTGGGACAACAATGGTTCTTCCTCTTCTAGATTTTCTAACAGAGTATTCAGGAATGGCAAGGATGGGCAGACAGTTTTCAATCAGCAGTTCATTCTAGTCAAGTGTTAAGTGCGGTGGAGAAGTTTAATTATTTGTAGTCCCTCTTGGAAGGGGAGACAGCAAAGACAATAGCAGGATTAGCATTAACAGAGGCTAATTATAATGTGGCTTGGGATATATTAAAGAAACGGTTTGGTAAGCCAGAGATCTTAATTAAAAGCCACCTCCGTGAACTTTTAGCTATACCTCCTGTTAATAATCCTAATAGTGTCAAGGAGTTACGGCAGTTATATGATGAATTTGAAGTTAGAACTAGGTCCCTGGACAACTTGGGTGTAGGAATGGAAAGGTATGGTATAATGTTGGTTACTATACTGGAGTCTAAATTGCCTAGCTCAATTTTGCTTGAATTAAGTAGGGGACACTCTACAGAACATGTGTACATCCCCCTTCAGCAGATGTTAAGTCTTTTAGGCACAGAATTAGCAAGACGAGAGGAAATTGAGTTTGCACAGTGGGATGTTAAACAAGGGGACAAAGGCAGGCACAGCACCAAAGTTTCTACAAAAAGGAATAGCCCAGGTACAGTGTCAGCTCTACATGCATCCTCTGAGAATAAATTAAAGGGAATCACGGAATGCATATTTTGCGAAGGCAACCACAAGTCATATAAATGTGAGGTGGCTGAGGCTTTACCTTTTGAGGAGAGAAAGGACAGGGTAACTAAGTCCACAGCATGTTTTAAATGTTTTTTGAAAGGTCACAGAGCAAGGTTTTGTAAGTTTAAAATTTTGTGCAAAAAATGTCATGGCAGGCATCAGCCATTATTGTGTGAAAACATTCCTAGTAGGCCTACCCCAGCAGTAGAGACATCAGTGGCACATGCCACTGCTATGAAAGGGAGTAAAAGTAAAGGGGGATTATTGCAAACAACTGCAGCTTTATTAATTGGGAATGATGGAGAAGCTACTGTAAGAGTGTTGTTTGATAGTGGTACTAGCATGGGCGCCCGCAGGATTTTTTCCAAGGGGGGGCAAAATTTAATGTATTAATAGGTAGGGACCGGAGCAAGCAAAAAACTTTTGACCCCTTAGGAACCAGCAGGTTAATTCTAAGCAAGTTTAGTGTTGCATTTTCTGTAATGGAAAATGCAAATATATATTGTATATACATACAATGCACATGATAACAATCATTTATTTTATTTATAACAGAAACATGATAGAATGGCTGCCACGCACTGCATGCAGCCAGGTGCTTGAGTTGGCGCTGCCAACTTGGCGGGATAATTTTAAGGGGGGACTTCTGAACAAATAAAAAGGTAGCAACCTTTTATCATGCACACAAATAAAAATTTTCACCCTTTAGGAGGCAGTTGGATACTTTTCAGCAAGTTTAGGATATAAATATTTTCTTAGAAAATATTTAATATATTTTCTTGGCATTTCTAGGGGGGGGGCAAGCGCCCCCCCTTGCCCCTACCTGCGGGCGCCCATGAGTGGTAGCCAGTGTAGCTTTATTAAGACCAGAATTTCCAGAAAATTGAAGTTTAAAGAACTTAAGAGGGAAAATTTAAGAATTTCTGGGTTTGGGGGTTCCGTTCAAAACCGAACCAAATTTAAGTAGAAGTTCTGGTTAAGGGGTTGTTACCGCAAAGTCCCACTATCAAGGTCCAAGCTGTAGAGATTGAGGGACTTTGTGCTCCAGTCACTACTTGTTTAGATATGGCATGTGTCCAAGAATTGCAAGTTAAAGGAATTAATTTGGGCAATAATAAGTTTGAAGGAACAGAAGATATTAGTCTTTTGATTGGAGCTGATTATTATTGGGACTTCATCACTGGTAATATTGTCCGCACATCTCAAGGCCCGGTAGCTATTGAAAGTAAGCTAGGCTGGATGCTACATGGTAGCTATTGCAATGAAATGGAAGTTAAAGCTCTTTTTGTTAAGATTGAGGAGAACAGCCATGGTTTGGAAAGGCATTTGAAAGCGTTTTGGGAACTTGAATCCATTGGCATAAAGGACAAACAAGCAAGTACAGTGAACAATGATGTTTTAGAGCAATTTGAAAAAGGGATTGGGTTTAGAGATGGTTGCTATGAAGTTGGCCTCCCTTGGAAGGATTCTTGCAAACCTGGTTCAAACCTTCAGCTAGCTAATCGGAGGTTGGAGACTTCATTGTACAGACTAAGAAAAAATGAGGAGTTGTTAATTGAATACAATGAGGCCATCCTAAGCTATGTAAGGGAGGGCTATGCTGAAAGGGTGCAAGGTGAGCTGGTGAGCCAGGAGGCACATTATCTGCCACAGCATGCAGTGGTACGGCGAGACAAAACTACCACCAAACTGAGGGTAGTTTTTGGTGGCTCAGCCAAGGACAAAGGTGGTGTGTCCTTGATTGACTGTTTGGATGCTGGGCCAAATTTAAATGCAGATTTATTTTCCTTGTTACTGAGATTCAGGTTTGGTAGAGTAGCATTGACTGCAGATGTGAAGCAAGCCTTTTTGCGGATAAAGTTAAAACCAGAGGACAGAGATGCAGTAAGGTATCTGTGGGTGGATACGAAAGACTTGTTGGAAAATGAACCTAAGGTTCAAGCATATAGAGTGAAATCAGTGTTGTTTGGCCTCAGCTCTAGTCCATTTCTGTTGGCAGCTACTAGGCAGTACCATTTTAAAAAATATTCTGAAGTCTATCCTAATACTATTGAACACATAAGGAAAAATTTTTATGTTGATGATTTGCTGTGTTCCGTGGATAATACAGAGATGGCTAAACAGATATTCATGGAGGCTAGAGCTATAATGAGGGAGGCTGGCATGGAGCTTAGAAAATGGCAGACCAATCATTCTCAATTACAAGAGTTTATGAGTCAGTCTGTGTAGTACCTGATGCAGCAGAAAGTATTGAGGATTCTGGTATTAAGGAGTTGTGGGCAATAGACGCAAAAGTGCTAGGCATTGTTTGGCAGCAAGGAGATGATTTGTTTACCTTCAATGGGAAATCTTTAGTAGAGCTGGCTGAGAATGAGACAAGGTGGACAAAACGTACAGCTCTTAGTTTGGCTTCAAAGGTCTTTGATCCCCTTGGATTCCGGCTCCATTTGTGATAAAGTCAAAAATTTGGTTTCAGAGCCTCTGGAAATTGGACTTGGTTGGGATCAAGAGTTACCTGATCATATGGTGGTAAGGTGGAAATATTGTTTCAAAGAATTGGCACATCTTGGAGACATTGAAATCCCAAGATGGTACTTTGGAGAGTTGAACAATAGTTCAGACAATTTGGAGTTGCACATCTTTTGTGATGCAAGTGAGGAAGCCTATGCAACTTGTATTTATATAAGAGGCGCATTGCAAGAGGAAGTAAGTTGCAGGTTGCTTGCTGCAAAGAGCAGAGTAGCACCTATGAAAAGGCTTTCTGTTCCAAGGTTGGAATTGATGGGTGCAGTTATTGCTAGTCGGCTTGCAGTTACAGTGCAAAAGTCTTTGGCCCTCTATGAAATTCCGAGCTATTATTGGACAGACTCCACTATAGTTTGGCACTGGTTAAGAAGCCAGGCAAGGAAATGGAAACCATTTGTTGCCAATAGGGTGGAGGAAATTCAAGCGCACACAGATCCCAAGCAATGGAAGCATTGTCCAGGCACCCAAAACCCAGCTGATTTACCAACACGAGGAATTTCAGTGAAAGATCTTTCACAGTCAAATTTGTGGTAGAATGGGCCAGAATGGCTAAAACTTGGAAGTGAAAACTGGCCTTCTAATCAGCCTATTGTAGGAGAATGCCAGGCTGAAGAAGCATGGGTGAGTGAGGTGAGAAAATGCACTGTGAACAGTTGTCAAGTTATGCAGCAGGACCCCATATTGAGGCTTGAGGACATTAGCAGTCTGAAAAGGTTGTTAAGAGTGACAGCATGGGTATATAGATTTACCAACAACATTAAGGGAGAAATAAGAAGG